>JAJGST010000022.1:362379-925949 GCA_020746105.1 Trogon surrucura
GTGACCTCACAACCCCACACTATAGAGTATTAATCACATATATAATATATTGTTAATCTATTTTAGCATATATATATGTGTATATATATTCCAATGTCAATCTGTGAAAGCTTTGCTGTAACACTAACTGTGCGGTGGGAACCAGCAGGGTGATCTTTCTTTAGCTAAAGGCCAGGTGCAAGGCTGCGAAATTGGCTGCCTCTTGCTTTGTTAGAAGCATGTCACAAGACCGTGAGACCAGAGGCCTGGCTTGGGTGAGAAATACGTGATTAAGGGCTGAAATAGATCGGGAGGCTCCCTTGTATTCTTCCTTTAGCCCTGGCCAGGCTGTGGGAGGAATCCAATGGAGTGGACAACACCAGATGTTCCCGCGTTTCAAGTTATGCAAGGTTGTTTGTTTAATAGTGTAAAAAACGGACCCTCTTGCAGCGACTTCGGAGCCCTCCCCTACGAGTGGACGCACTGTGTAGGACTTCCCAATTGCTGGGACGGTTCTCCAGAATCCTCGCTGCAACAGGGGCTCCCCAGCGACTGCAGGTCTGGATGACGATATCAGGGCGATTGGTGATGGATCTTTCTTAATAACTCTCGCTAAACGCATATAGTACTGATTAGGTGCGTTACCCTGCTTGCTCTCCTTGCTGCTTAAACTGGAGTATAATAAGCTTGCGTCGCCTTATTCTTGTCATACTTTGAAATGGACAGTAAAATAAGCCGACCCTTCTGTTGGTGCCTGTGTCCTTTCCTGTGGGACCTCCCCCTCCCCGGGCCAATTAGCAAAACAGTCTTTTATTGTCAAAGTAGAAGCAGGAGCAAAAGCAGAAGCTAAGTTGTGTGTGAATATATGTGTGAGTGTGTGTCTGTCTGTGTGAGTCCCCGAGAGCCGCTTATATACAGTTTTCTGTATCTGAACTATGAAGCCAAACAGGATTACTTATGTTTTTCTTGATACATTCGTCCTTGCCACTATCTTAGTCGCATTCATTCGCATATGCCTCCATGCAGTTTCCCAGCCTGATCTTTTTGATGCCTTCATCAACTATTATCCTGTGTGGCTTGTTCAGAACAGCTTGTTTTTACCCAAGTCTAGTCCAGTTTTATCTTCCAGGTGTTCAGCAAGGTCCTCACATATCAGAACAGCTCATTTTACTAAAATCTCGTCGTATTTTTCCACCATGTGTTCGGCAGGATTCCCACGTTGCCTAGGTGTGTAGGGATGGGAAAGCTAAGGCACAACTGGAGTTGAATTTTGGAAGGAATGTGAAGAATCATAACAAAGGTTATTACAGGTGCATTGTCCAGAAAAGGAAGACTACATACACCAACTCCACTCCCCTCCGATAAATAAGACAACCGACATGGAGAAGGCTGAGATATTCAACAATTTTTTTGCCTTAATCTTCACTGGTAGTCACTCTTCCCACATCTCTCAAGTCCCTGAACCTCAAGGCAGGGACTGGGGAAACAAAGTCCCTCCCATTGTAAGAGAATAAAAGGTTTGAGACCACCTGAGGAATCTGAACAGACACAAGTTCATGGGACCTGATGAGATGCATCCCAGGGTCCTGAGAGAATTATCTCATGTAGTTCCTAAGCTACTCTCTATCATATATGAAAAGTCATGGCAGTCAAGCAAAGACCCTAGTGACTCAAGAAAAGGGAAACATCACACCTGTTTTTTAAAAGGGTAACGAGGACCTTGGGAACATGAGAGTCAGCCTCACCTCTGTGCCTGGGAAGATCATGGAGCAGATCCTCCTGGAAGCTATGTGGAAGACAGCAAGGTGATTTGAGAAAGTCAATATGGCTTCACCAAGGGTAAATCGTGCCTGACTACTCTACTGGCCTTCTGTGATGGAGTGACTTCATTGGTGGACAAGGGAAAAGCAAGGGATATCATCTATCTGGACTTCTGCAAGGCCTTTGACATAGACCTCCCCAACATTCTTGCCTCTAAATTGGAAAGGCATGGATTTAATGGATGGGTTGTTAGATGGACAAGGAATTGGCTGGATGGCCACATCTGAAGAGTCACAGTCAACATCTTTGTCATGGGTTTGAGTGTGGTGGGGTTTTTGGTAGCAGGGGAGGGCTGTAGAGGATGACTCTTGCAAAACTTCGAGAGCCTCCCCCAGCCCCAGGTAAAAGTCGGACCCACCTCTGGCCAAGGCCAGGCCAGGCAGTGCCTCTGTGATCAATGTATTTAAGAGGAGATCCTATTGAATCAGGCCCTCTTTTTCTTTTGTTATCTCTCTTTGTCTTACCGGTCTTTTATGTTGGGGAGGGTGTTTTTCTGTTGGGTGGAGGAGGAGGTGAGAGGAAAGCAAAGGAACACAGTCAGTGAGGAAAGCAGGGAAGGCACAGGAACAGAGCATTTCCCCAGAGCCCTGTGGTGAGTGAGATGGCAGGGAGATGATTGCCTGTGAGCTGAGGGGTTCGATGACAGCAAGAATGTCCAGGATGCTGCGGTACGTGAAGAACCCCATGCCAAGGGGGAGAGAGACTGCGTAGGAGCGGAGGATGCACCCAAAGCGATCCAAGACCCTGGTTGAGACAGACTCAGGTGGAGGGAGAGGGTTGCCTCCTGTGAGGTGGACACCACGTGGCAGCAGGGGAAGACTGAGAGGAGCACTCTTCTCCAAGAAGGAAGGACTGCCATGGACAATGAGTAGTGGCCAGATGGACTGCATCCCCTACCCTCTGCCCCCCCTTGTGCTGATTGGGGGGAGGAGGTAGCCAGGAAAAAGGAAGGGGTAGGGAGGAGTGTAATTAAGATTGAGTTGCATTTATTTATGTATTCCTCTCGCTATCCTACTCTGAGCTAGTCGGTAAATTGTGGTGGTAAATTAAATTTATGTTTTCTCCCCAAGTCTATTCCGGTTTTTGCCTGTGACTGTAGGTGGTGAATAAACCCTTCCCATCCTAATCTCAATCCATGAGTCTTTTTAGTTGAATTTTCTCCCTCCACATCCCTGTGGGAATGGGGGTGGGGAGAGGAGTGAGCAAGTGACCACATGGTTCTGTGTTGTCCGCCTGGGCAGTCAGCTCAAATCACGACAGTCTTACTATCCAAATGGAAACAAGTAATGAACGGTGTCCCTCAAGTGTCTGTACTGGGACTAACAGTGTTTAATATATTCATTAACGACATAGATAGTGGGATTGAGTGCACCCTCAGCAAGTTTGCAGATGACACCAAGCTGGGTGTTGCAGCTGATACACTAGAGGGAAGGGATGCTCTCCATAGGAACCTGGACAAGCCGGAGAAGCTGGCTCGTGTGATCATCATAATGTCCCACAAGACGAAGTACAAGGTCCTACACATGGGTCAGGACACTCACTGGTATCAATACAGGCTGGGGGATGAATCGATTGAGAGTCAACTTGCAGAGAAGGACTTGGGGGTACCAATGGCAGAAAAAAGCCGAACACAAGCTGGAAATGTGCCCTTGCAAGAGACGGATCGGTACCTGAGCTCCAGTCAAATCGACATTCGAGTCCTCGTCCTTCCCGACAGAAGGGTCGGGAACTACGCCTCCAGCCTTACTTATTGTCCTTTTAGCCTTCACATCCTCGAGGCGCCGCCTTGTCTAAGGCTCCGTTTTAACCAAGTCCAGCAAGAGCAAGTTAACCAAGCTCACGTCTACTCCGTGACCTCTTCGTAGCCGTTCCTGGGTTTCCAGCACACACGCGCACAAAGAGCGCCCGAAAGGCTCCGCGCAAAACTTCGCCTGGTCGCTCGGGGTTATCGAAGAGATGAAGACGCCTTCCCGCGGGCGTCTCCTCCGAGGCCTCGGAGACACGGCGTTCGAGGGCAACGAAGGATCGCCCTGCTCTCCCACGCCCATCTCCCTTTTGTAAGGGCCACCCTTGCATGGCACGCCCGTAGCGTCACGTGCGGCGTTTTCTAAAGCTTTAGCAGCAGCCTACGCCAGCTTTCACAGAATCACAGAGTGTTAGAGGTTGGAAGGGACCTCAAAGATCATCTAGTCCAGCCCCCCTGCCAGAGCAGGATCACCTACAGCAGATCGCACAGGAACGCGTCCAGGCGGGTTTTGAATGTCTCCAGAGAAGGAGACTCCACAACCTCCCTGGGCAGCCTGTGCCAGGGCTCTGTCACCCTCGCAGGGAAAAAGTTTTTTCTAATACTTTTATGGAACCTCCTGCGTTCCAACTTGCACCCATTGCCCCTTGTCCTATCATTGGACATCACTGAGAAGAGCCTGGCTCCGTCCTCCTGACACTCCCCCTTGACATATTTATAAACATTGATGAGGTCACCCCTCAGCCTCCTCTTCTCCAAGCTAAAGAGACCCAGCTCCTTCAGCCCTTCCTCATAAGGGAGATGTTCCACTCCCTCCATCATCTCTGTGGCTCTGCGCTGGACTCTCTCCAGCAGCTCCCTGTCTCTCTTGAGCTGAGGGGCCCAGGACTGGACACAATATTCCAGATGCGGCCTCACCAGGGCAGAGCAGAGGGGCAGGAGGACCTCTCTCGACCTACTTGCTACTCCCCTTCTAACACACCCCAGGATGCCATTGGCCTTCTTGGCCACGAGGGCACAGTGCTGGCTCATGGGCATCCTGCTGTCCACCAGAACCCCCAGGCCCCTTTCCCCTGCGCTGCTCTCCAGCGGGGCAGTCCCCAACCTATACTGGCACATGGGGTTATTCTTTCCCAAGTGCAAGACTCTACACTTGCCCTTGTTGAACCGCATGAGATTTCTCCCCGCCCAGCCCTCCAGCCTGTCCAGGTCTCTCTGAATGGCAGCACAGCCTGCTGGGGTGTTGTCGTGGGTTGACCCTGGCCGGCCGCCAGGTACCCACACAGCCGCTCACTCACTCCCCCCTTCACTACTGAACAGGGGGAGAAAATATCTCCAAGGGCTCAGGGTTTGAGATAAGGACAGGGCGATCACCCTCATTTACCGTCCCGGGCAAAACAGACTCAGTTTTGGGGAAATTAGGTACATTTATTAAAAGAACTAATCAGAGAGGAGTAGTGAGAAGTAAGAAGGAGCAAACAAATCCTAAACAGAACACCTTCCCCCCATCCCTCCCTTCTTCCCGGGCCCAACATCAATCCCGGCTTCTCCACCTCCTCCCCCCGAGCGGCGCAGGGGGACAGGGAATGGGGGTTACGGTCAGTTCATCCGACGTTGGTTCCACCGCTTCTTCACTCCGGGGGAGGACTCTTCACTCTTCCCCAGGGCCATTGTGGGGTCCCTCTCACGGGAGACAAGCTTCACGCTCTCTTCTCCGCGTGAGTCATCCCACGAAGGGCAATTCATCACAAACTGCCCAACGGGAGACACCTCACGAGGGGCAGCCCACCCCTCGTGAGTCTGAGGCGCAGTCCTTCGGGGGAAACTGCTCCAGCGTGAGCCACCCACAACGTCCCAAAAGTCCCACCGGCCAACCTGCTCCAGCGTGGGCATTCCCTCTTCCACGGGCTACAGGTTCCGGCAGCGACTTGCTCTGATGTGGGCTTCCCACGGGCTACAGTCCCCTTTCAGGCATCCACCCACACGGCGTGGAGTCCTCGGTGGACATCTATGCGGTGATCCTCACGGTGGACTTCTGCACCTCGCCCATGGGCTGCAGGGGGACAACCCGCTTCTCACCATGGTCTTCACCACGGACCCGGGGGACTCCTTCTGCTCCGGCGCCTGGAGCTCATCCTCCCCCCCCTCCTTCTTCACTGACCTTGGTGTCTGCACAGATTCTCACTCCTCCATCTCTGTGCCAGCTGTTATGGCGCAGTTCTTTTTCCCGTTCTTAAATATGTTTTTCACAGAGGCGTTCCTCTGCTATCACCTTACTGATAGGCTCAGCCTTGGCCAGCGGCGGGTCCCTCTTTGTAGCCGGCTGGCATTGGCTCTATCAATCTTGGGGAGCTTCTAGCAGCTTCTTACAGAAGCCACCCTGCAGCTCCCCCCCCGCCGCCGAAATCTGGCCAGGCCAAACCAAAACAGGTGTCAACCACTCCTCCCTGTTTCGTGTCATCAGCAAACTTGCGGACAACGCTCTCTAACCCCTCATCCAGGTCATCGATGAATATATTGGTGACAGAAGATACAGAGAAGGCAGAGTTACTGAATGCCTTCTTTGTCTCTGTCTACTCTGCCGGAGGCTGTCCTGAGGAGCCCCGTTCCCCTGAGGCCCCAGAGGAAGTCAGGGCAGTGGAGGAGTTTGCTTTAGTCGATGAGGACGGGGTTAGGGACCAATTAAGCAATCTAGATATCCATAAATCCATGGGTCCAGACGGGATGCATCCACGGGTGCTGAGGGAGCTGGCTGATGTCATTGCTAGACCACTCTCCATCATCTTTGCCAAGTCTTGGGAGACGGGAGAGGTGCCTGAGGACTGGAGGGAAGCAAATGTCACTCCAGTCTTCAAAAAGGGCAAGAAGGAGGACCCGGGTAACTATAGACCGGTCAGCCTCACCTCCATCCCTGGGAAAGTGATGGAACGACTTATCCTTGGTGCCATCTCAAGGCATATCAAGGATAAGAGGGTCATTAGAGACAGTCAACATGGCTTCACCAAGGGGAAGTCGTGCTTGACTAACCTCATAGCCTTTTACGAGGATATAACAAGGTGGATGGATGATGGCAGAGCGGTGGATGTGGTCTACCTTGACTTCAGTAAAGCATTTGACACAGTCTCCCACAGCATCCTTGCTGCTAAACTGAGGAAGTGCGGTCTAGACTCTCGGGTAGTGAGGTGGACTGTGAACTGGCTGAGGGGAAGAAGCCAGAGAGTCGTGGTCAATGGGGCGGAGTCTGGTTGGAGGCCTGTATCCAGTGGAGTCCCTCAAGGGTCGGTACTGGGACCAGTATTATTCAATATATTCATCGATGACTTGGATGAGGGACTAGAGAGTACTATCAGCAAGTTTGCTGATGACACCAAGCTGGGAGGAGTGGCTGACACACCAGAAGGCTGTGCTGCCATTCAACGAGACCTGGACAGGCTGGAGGGTTGGGCGGGGAAAAATTTAATGAAATATAACAAGAGTAAATGTAGAGTCTTGCATCTGGGTAGGAACAACCCCAGGTTCCAGTATAAGTTGGGGAATGACTTATTAGAGAGCAGTGTAGGGGAAAGGGACCTGGGAGTCTTGGTGGACAGCAGGATGACCATGAGCCAGCACTGTGCCCTTGTGGCCAGGAAGGCCAATGGCATCCTGGGGTGTATTAGAAGGGGGGTGGTTAGTAGGTCGAGAGAGGTTCTCCTTCCCCTCTACTCTGCCCTGGTGAGACCCCATCTGGAATATTGTGTCCAGTTCTGGGCCCCTCAGCTCAAGAAAGACAGGGAACTGCTGGAGAGAGTCCAGCACAGGGCAACTAGGATGATTAAGGGAGTGGAGCATCTCCCTTATGAGAAAAGACTGAGGGAGCTGGGGCTCTTTAGTTTGGAGAAGAGGAGACTGAGGGGTGACCTCATTCATGTTTACAAATATATCAAGGGTGAGTGTCAAGAGGATGGAGCCAGGCTCTTCTCGGTGACAACCACTGATAGGACAAGGGGTAATGGGCTGAAACTGGAACATAAGAGGTTCTGCTTAGACTCGAGAAGAAACTTCTTCTCAGTGAGGGCGACGGAACACTGGAACGGGCTGCCCAGAGAGGTTGTGGAGTCTCCTTCTCTGGAGACATTCAAGACCTGCCTGGACACGTTCCTGTGTAGCATAATCTAGGCGTTCCTGCTCTGGCAGGGGGATTGGACTTGATGATCTTTCGAGGTCCCTTCCAATCCCTAACATTCTATGATTCTATGATTAATAAAGCACCGGCCCGAGCACTGACCCCTGAGGGACCCCACTAGACACAGGCCTCCAACTAGACTCTGCCCCATTGACCACAACTCTCTGACTTCTTCCCTTCAACCAATTAGCGACCCACCTCACTGCTGGCTTTACGTACGTTTGCGTACCACGTCGCGGACTTTGGGTAACCACGTCCCTTTTAACGCGACACACGCCCAAAAAGCTAAGGGCTTGCTTCCTACGAGACGCGGGAGACTGCTAAGCGTGTCCAGCGTCACGCCTCGAGCGACTGGGCGAATCATTACCCATCCATAGAACGCCGTTAACAGACCGAAACACGTTCCACATGCTTGCACTCCGGGGAGACCCCATTTACGCTTGCAGAACTATTTCCCTCAGTAAGACGCACGAGACGGAGATGATATCCCCATGCTAAGTCTTTATTGTGCAACTGCTGCTCAAGGCTCTCATCACCTTCCGCAGACGCGCGTCACAAAAAATTAGCCATCAACCGCGGGCGACAGACAAAACCCGTTCGGTGGCGATTCGGACGCGTGCAGCAACTCTCGCGGTGCAAAAACCTTGGCCGGGCGGCCAGCCCAACTGACGGCCGCCCGGAACGCGTAGATGTACGTGACAGACGGACCGCCCGCCCTCGGGCCCTTCATCCACAACCGTCCGGAATCCATTGGTCGGGCCCAGGCGAGCAGCACGCTTCTTGCCAACAGTCATTAAATGCCCGAGAAGCTGGAGAAGGAAGTACAAAACCATAAATAAATAAAACGGAATAAAACGCCACACGCAAAGAGGGGGGAGGGCAGGAAGGGACGAGAGCAGAGGAGAACCACCCAGAGAAAGTAGTTCGCCGATCCCTAGCGATTCAGCCACTGCGCTTCAACTTCCCCTCTGTCCGCCCGCCCGCCCCTGACGCTTTCCAAGCAAAGCTACAAATACCGATTATGCACACCACGGGGGGCGGGGGGAGGAAGAGCTATGCCGGTTTTTCCAAGCTAGACAGTAGCAGACTACAAGGCAGCCACAGAAGCTAAGTTTGTCTCCGGGCCAAAGCCCCCATCATACCTCCAGGCAACGTAAGCAGTTCTGGTGGAAAAGAAACTTCAGGCTGCCTTTTGCGTGGGTTTACAAAGTCCTCGAACTCGGCTTTCATAGCTAAAAGCGAAGCATCCAGCACCTCTCAACCAGCTTTGCCCCCGACCTGCCAAAACCCCCAAGCCCTCTTCTCCGTAGTAGCAGAAGTACCACTGCTCTTACTCTAAACCGTGGCAACGGGCATCAGACCGCGCTCCAAAACAACGCTGCATTTCGCACCAAAAGCACATCCCCAGGCATGGGCGTTGCTTTATATCACCGCTTTCAGTCAAAAAGCTCCACCCCATTACAAGCCAGAGGCAAAAGATTACAGCGCCAGAAAACCCCAAACAGCCTGCTGTGCTCTACCAAGAGGGAAAGGGGGGGATGGGAAAGAGCCTAGTAAATTAGGAACTAATTACAGGTACAGTTTAGCGTCCAGAAAGCTTCCGCAGTACTCACGGATTCACCAGAGCCTTCTGCTTCGGATGACCTGATGACTGGCTCCTTAGGCACGACTAGGAAAAGCGCCGGAGCTTGGGGTGAACGGTCATGGAACGCAAGGCACTGGAGGAAGAGCGGACCGTTAAAACGCAATTGGCTTCCGAGAAAGGTAACGGCTGAAGCAAATCAACGTGCCCCACTGAACTCGGCAGCAAACTTTGCACGACTTGCAGTGCCAAAGGGCTATCACGCGGCAAACGTCTGCGGCTGCCACCAAGTGCGTCACCGTCAGAGGCCCTCCTCTACGCACGCGCGCACACGACACGGTGGGGCTGGGAACCGAGGCGAGCCGGACAGCACCAGCAACCCAGTACGCGCCGCGGCAGCCGGGGGGAGGGGGGGCACCCAAGAAGCGCGATGTTTTAGGGATGGTGCAGTAGAGCGCGCCACACCCCAGAGAGGCCCCGTCCGTCCGTCCGTCCGTCCGTCCACCCGCAGCAACGCCGCCACCCGCCCTGCCGCGCTCCCGGGCACCGCGCAACGGGTCCTCGGCTCAGGGTGCCCGCGAGCGCGGGGGGAGGGGGGGGGAAGAGGAAGCGCTCACAGAGCAAAGCCGCGGCTACCTCCTCGTCCTCGTAGATGACGTCGGCGGGGAAGCGCCTTGCCGATGACCTTTCCGAAGGCGGTAGCGGCGCCGCCGGGCCGGGCGGCCCGCGCCCCGATAATCTCGTCGGCCACGACAACGCCCGCTGTCGCCGCCGCGCTTCCTCCGCTCGGCCAGGCCCTCCGCGGCGCCCATTGGGCCGCCAGAGCGCCGCCGGCCGATCCCGCGTCTCGATTGGCTGTCTCGTCTGTCGTTTTCGCTTGTCCCCGCCCCCTCGGCGGGGCCGCCCTCGTCGGCCTGGTGCTTACCGGGGCTCGGGGCGCGGAGGGATCCGACCTGGGGGTGCAGGGAGAAGACGGTGGGCGAGTCCGCGGAGGGATGCGTGCCGTGTAGTGCTGCGACCCTGCGGGCGGGCAACGAGGTCTCAGAAGAGGCTGCTGTAGCTAGAAGTACTGTTTCTTGGTATTTGTTACCGCATCGAGTCCACCCCAAACGTGCTCGTGGCTTTTTGGTGCTGCTCCCTCCAGTCAAATGGCTGCTTTTGCCAGGGCGGGCCGGGCCTTAACTTTTCAGAAGGTTTCGCAGAACCGACAGAAGTTGCTCTAAGTTGTTCCCCGAAAGCCCCGCTTCAGTTGCAGGCGTTTCTAAGCTGCACGCCTCCCGGGAGAAAATAAAACACAAAGCGTGTGTTCAGCACTGGTGGCTTGAGGGCTGGAGGGCAGATCAAGACAGGATTTGCGCTAAGCTGGGTAGGAGGCTTTTAGGAAAAGAGGCAGTGCCCCCAAAGGTGCCCGAGGGTGGTCTGTGGTGCCCTGCAGCCCCGGGGACAGCGGAGCTCAAACTGGCCCCACGTGACGTGGCGCTAGGGACGGACGTGGCTGTCCCTGCACGCGCAGTTCTTGGCCGAGTCGGCCGCAGCGCTTCTGCCTTAAGAACTTTTCTCTGGAAGGGCAACGGGCGGCGGGTTTTTTCAAACAGTCGGCTTCTACTTATATTTCTGTCTAACCCTGTAGATGGCAAACTTTATGTCGTTTTGAATAGCATACGGGGGGTTATTCCGCTTTTTCAACTGATTTCACGCGTTCATCCATTCCCAGCTGCGATCGTTAGTCCCGCGAGTGGATCCATTGATAAATGCCATTTCTCCTGCGAACGAATCAAGTTTCTTTACGAGGCGCACAGTCGCAAAATAGTTGCATTTAGCAAATGTCAAACGTTCAAAATATTTAATAACATTTTCACGGTCCCACACTTCAAAATAAGCCTTGAATGTAATTGCAATTAAACACAGACTATATCGAAGCCAGAGGTCTAACAAAGCAGGAAAGGCGATTACCGTTAACATCCTTAGGTTGCCTTTGGCTAATCCTTCTTCTAGTTATTGAGCAATAAACTTTTTTCTTTGGGATTGGTCTTTTTTTGTAATAGGAGAAGGGCAACTGAGTCTTGAAGCATCAGAAGTAAAACATTCGCTGTCTCTAATGTCATGACGTCTTTCGCATTCTGGAACGCGTCTGTGGGAGAGATTCATTCTCTATGTTGTAAAAGCTACGAATGAAAACCAGAGGGGTAGCAAAACCGTCGGATGACGTAGCGACAGGTTGACAACCATCTGTCAGAAATAGCATGGGTAGGCTTTATTCTGCCTTGGGACAGGGCCATACAACAGGTGATACCTGGAAGCTTTCTTCCAACCTTATTTTACTACAAGTCCATGACTGTCGGTTGTTGATGCTATTCTTGCGCGATAAAATCACGCCCTTTTATTTGTAAGCAGAGGCAAAAGAGGGAAGAGAGCAAGGCAGCAAACACACGGCGCATCCTGTATTGGGTCTGGCGGGGGTGAAGTTTCCTTTCCCCATAGTGAACGGTTGGACACGACGATCTTAAGAGTCTTTGCCAACCTAACCGATTCTGATCCTATGATTCTATAGCAGCCCTCATAGTGCCGTGCTTTGTAGTTGTAGCTAGAAGGGCCTTGATAAGACCCCTCCCTTCTTGCCGGGCTCAACTTCACTCCCGAATTCTCTACCTCCCGCCCCCGAGCGGCGCGGGGGGACGGGGAACGGGGGTTGCGACCCGTTCATCACATGGTCGTCTCCGCCGCTCCTTCCTCCTCACGCTCTTCCCCTGCTCCGGCGTGGGGTCCCTCCCACGGGAGGCAGTCCTCCACGAACTTCTCCAACACGGGTCCCTCCCACGGGCTGCAGTTCTTCACAAACTGCTCCAGCGTGGGTCCTTTGCCGGCTGGCACTGCCTCCGTCGGACACGGGGGAAGCGTCTGGCACCTTCTCACAGAAGCCACCCCCCACAGCAACGCCACCGCCCCCCGCCACCTTGCCACGCAAACCCGATACGAGAGGAGAGCGCCACCCGTGCTCTGAGGGACACGTAGGCTCTTGGGCGGGTTCAGACCCTACACGGAATAGTAGGAGCGCACGATAATCTGTAGGGTTCTCCAGGCTCGGCGGCCTCTCAGTGACACCACGAATGCGAGCTCCTGGTAGGCGTCGGACTTCTCTAGAGGAATCGTCTGGATGGCAAATGGGTGCTTGGCTGCCTCTCAGTAGGGAATCTCCAATTACTAATACCTTACGTGCTTTTCTGGTGGCACTGGTTCTAACGCGGGTGGGCGGGCCAGCTTTGCGTGGCCAGCTTGTCCTGGATCCTGTCCGTTACTCACGTGCTCCTCAGTCCCCGAGCATCCTCTCTGTTATGTAGGGACACTTCAGGAGATGGGGGGGGGGGGGGGTTTTCGGGTTCTTCCTTCTGCCCCGAGCACGGGCAAGCGTCCAGTCTCCTCCATCTCGTGACTTACTTGCGTCGGATGTAAAAACAGGGCTCAGAATCATGCAAGTTACTTATTTCATCCCTTGGCTATAAGAGGGCTCCTCAAAAAGATCTGAGGAAGAATTGGAACAAGGTCTCTCAGGTTGCCTGGTCTGCAAGCTGAAGAACAGGCTTAGATGCGGATGCAGGCTTTATTTATGACTGTTGAGCTGTGTTATTCCTTCATGTGAGCAATGTTACTGGCAAAGATTCATACAGTTAAATATTGAAAGAAGGAAAATTTATTACTGCTGACATTTATTATTATCTCATTTGTACAGAACGAGAGAAAAAAATACTGCATTTTAAAAAGGCTCTTTGGTAGCATGAAAAGGATACAACTTGTGGTCAAGAGCCAGGCTGGAGTTTGCACAGTTCATTGAGGAGTGCTGTGTACATAACCTCAATATATGGTGGAGATGGAAGCTGAAACAATTCTGCAAATATTACCTACATGGGAGGAAAGCACAGAATCAGAGCACAGTCAGACTTGGCCTGCACAAGCCTGAACTTGAGGACAGCAATGAACACATCCAGCAATTATATACCAAAACAAGGCCCATTTTATTCTATCAAACTCGCATCTGGAAATAAGAGAGGAAATTGACAAGATAGTACAAACTCCTCACCATGCTAATATAAGCCTCCTCAATTGCCCCTATAATTTTAATGACATGCGTATGACTAACATTATGCAACAATTTTGTTATGTCTAGTAAATACAATGAGCAGTGTAGAAATGTGCACATAAATTATATCTATTGCTCTATGTTCATCTGCAAAGCAAGGAAAATGTCTTAGAGATGTTTATTATATTGTAGTTGAAGGCAATGTATTATCAACTTGACAGGCCTTACAAGGAAAATAACAATAAGAAAATACAAGGAAATAACAATAAGCAAACAGAATACAAGGTTGCAGAATTCACACTTAAATTTAAACACTGCAGCTCTGTTGAAAATAATCAAAGGGCTGGAGCACCTCCCCTACAAGGACAGGCTGAGAGAGTTGGGGCTGTTCAGCCTGGAGAAGAGAAGGCTCCGGGGAGACCTTATAGTGGCCTTCCAGTACCTGAAGGGGCCCTACAGGAAAGCTGGGGAGGGACTTTTTACAAGGGCGTGTAGGGACAGGACAGTGGTCAATGGTTTTAAACTAGAGCAGGGTAGATTTAGATTAGACATTTTACAATGAGGATGGTGAAACCCTGGCACAGGTTGCCCAGAGAGGTGGTGGAGGCTCCATCCCTGGAGACATTCAAGGTCAGGCTTGATGGGGCTCTGAGCAACCCGATCCAGTTAAAGCTGTCCCTGCTCACTGCAGGGGGGTTGGACTAGATGGCCTTTAAAGGTCCCTTCCAAACCAACACATTCTATGATTCTATGAAAACACCTGTGGACAAGAAATAAGGTTAGTATTACAAAATGAATTCAAATACTTGGGAGGTTAACCAAGGAAATTAGCAGTTATGCTCAAACAGTTTGTATATCAGCTTTCCATTTCTTCCCAGTAAAGTGGGACAGGCAAGGAAGGAGGGGCAGGGGGCTTGCCACCCGTGTAAAAAATAATGGATGTCTTTGAAAGACAATGATGAACAGGTTGAAAGCTTATGGGTGAAAATTAGAGGCCAAACTAACAAAGGAAATCTCGTGGCTGGTGTCTAGTATGGGCCACCCGATCAAAGGGAGGACGTTCACAAATTATTACTTCAGCTACCAGAAGCAACATGCTCACAGGCTCTGATCCTGTTGGGGGACCTCAACCATTCTGACATCTGCTGGAAAGCAGCACAGTAACCTGTATGCAGTCCAGGAGGCTCTTGGAGTGTGTCGAGAGTAATTTTTTTAATCCAGGAGATGATAGACAGCCAGACCAGGGGAGAAGCATTACTGGACCTGTTGCTCACCAACACAGATAAGCTAATTGCAGAGGTCAAGATTGGTGTCAGCCTGGGCTGCAGCGATTGTGCCCTGGTGGAATCAGGCAAGGAAGGAGGAAGGCAGGAGACCAGCATGGCTGAGTAAGAACCTCCTGGTCGAGCTGAAGCACAAGAAGGAAATGCACAGGCAGTGGAAGCAGGGACACATGTCCTGGGAAGAATACAGGGATGCTGCCCTGCAGCGATGAAGGAGACAGCAGGCTCTGGTCTAAGTTGAAAGCAAGGCCTTTGTAGTGCTGGGGTCTGAATCATAGGCCCTGCACTGAAGTTGACCTATAGATGAACCTCACAACCCCACACTATAGAGTATTAATCACATATATAATATATTGTTAATCTATTTTAGCATATATATATGTGTATATATATTCCAATGTCAATCTGTGAAAGCTTTGCTGTAACACTAACTGTGCGGTGGGAACCAGCAGGGTGATCTTTCTTTAGCTAAAGGCCAGGTGCAAGGCTGCGAAATTGGCTGCCTCTTGCTTTGTTAGAAGCATGTCACAAGACCGTGAGACCAGAGGCCTGGCTTGGGTGAGAAATACGTGATTAAGGGCTGAAATAGATCGGGAGGCTCCCTTGTATTCTTCCTTTAGCCCTGGCCAGGCTGTGGGAGGAATCCAATGGAGTGGACAACACCAGATGTTCCCGCGTTTCAAGTTATGCAAGGTTGTTTGTTTAATAGTGTAAAAAACGGACCCTCTTGCAGCGACTTCGGAGCCCTCCCCTACGAGTGGACGCACTGTGTAGGACTTCCCAATTGCTGGGACGGTTCTCCAGAATCCTCGCTGCAACAGGGGCTCCCCAGCGACTGCAGGTCTGGATGACGATATCAGGGCGATTGGTGATGGATCTTTCTTAATAACTCTCGCTAAACGCATATAGTACTGATTAGGTGCGTTACCCTGCTTGCTCTCCTTGCTGCTTAAACTGGAGTATAATAAGCTTGCGTCGCCTTATTCTTGTCATACTTTGAAATGGACAGTAAAATAAGCCGACCCTTCTGTTGGTGCCTGTGTCCTTTCCTGTGGGACCTCCCCCTCCCCGGGCCAATTAGCAAAACAGTCTTTTATTGTCAAAGTAGAAGCAGGAGCAAAAGCAGAAGCTAAGTTGTGTGTGAATATATGTGTGAGTGTGTGTCTGTCTGTGTGAGTCCCCGAGAGCCGCTTATATACAGTTTTCTGTATCTGAACTATGAAGCCAAACAGGATTACTTATGTTTTTCTTGATACATTCGTCCTTGCCACTATCTTAGTCGCATTCATTCGCATATGCCTCCATGCAGTTTCCCAGCCTGATCTTTTTGATGCCTTCATCAACTATTATCCTGTGTGGCTTGTTCAGAACAGCTTGTTTTTACCCAAGTCTAGTCCAGTTTTATCTTCCAGGTGTTCAGCAAGGTCCTCACATATCAGAACAGCTCATTTTACTAAAATCTCGTCGTATTTTTCCACCATGTGTTCGGCAGGATTCCCACGTTGCCTAGGTGTGTAGGGATGGGAAAGCTAAGGCACAACTGGAGTTGAATTTTGGAAGGAATGTGAAGAATCATAACAAAGGTTATTACAGGTGCATTGTCCAGAAAAGGAAGACTACATACACCAACTCCACTCCCCTCCGATAAATAAGACAACCGACATGGAGAAGGCTGAGATATTCAACAATTTTTTTGCCTTAATCTTCACTGGTAGTCACTCTTCCCACATCTCTCAAGTCCCTGAACCTCAAGGCAGGGACTGGGGAAACAAAGTCCCTCCCATTGTAAGAGAATAAAAGGTTTGAGACCACCTGAGGAATCTGAACAGACACAAGTTCATGGGACCTGATGAGATGCATCCCAGGGTCCTGAGAGAATTATCTCATGTAGTTCCTAAGCTACTCTCTATCATATATGAAAAGTCATGGCAGTCAAGCAAAGACCCTAGTGACTCAAGAAAAGGGAAACATCACACCTGTTTTTTAAAAGGGTAACGAGGACCTTGGGAACATGAGAGTCAGCCTCACCTCTGTGCCTGGGAAGATCATGGAGCAGATCCTCCTGGAAGCTATGTGGAAGACAGCAAGGTGATTTGAGAAAGTCAATATGGCTTCACCAAGGGTAAATCGTGCCTGACTACTCTACTGGCCTTCTGTGATGGAGTGACTTCATTGGTGGACAAGGGAAAAGCAAGGGATATCATCTATCTGGACTTCTGCAAGGCCTTTGACATAGACCTCCCCAACATTCTTGCCTCTAAATTGGAAAGGCATGGATTTAATGGATGGGTTGTTAGATGGACAAGGAATTGGCTGGATGGCCACATCTGAAGAGTCACAGTCAACATCTTTGTCATGGGTTTGAGTGTGGTGGGGTTTTTGGTAGCAGGGGAGGGCTGTAGAGGATGACTCTTGCAAAACTTCGAGAGCCTCCCCCAGCCCCAGGTAAAAGTCGGACCCACCTCTGGCCAAGGCCAGGCCAGGCAGTGCCTCTGTGATCAATGTATTTAAGAGGAGATCCTATTGAATCAGGCCCTCTTTTTCTTTTGTTATCTCTCTTTGTCTTACCGGTCTTTTATGTTGGGGAGGGTGTTTTTCTGTTGGGTGGAGGAGGAGGTGAGAGGAAAGCAAAGGAACACAGTCAGTGAGGAAAGCAGGGAAGGCACAGGAACAGAGCATTTCCCCAGAGCCCTGTGGTGAGTGAGATGGCAGGGAGATGATTGCCTGTGAGCTGAGGGGTTCGATGACAGCAAGAATGTCCAGGATGCTGCGGTACGTGAAGAACCCCATGCCAAGGGGGAGAGAGACTGCGTAGGAGCGGAGGATGCACCCAAAGCGATCCAAGACCCTGGTTGAGACAGACTCAGGTGGAGGGAGAGGGTTGCCTCCTGTGAGGTGGACACCACGTGGCAGCAGGGGAAGACTGAGAGGAGCACTCTTCTCCAAGAAGGAAGGACTGCCATGGACAATGAGTAGTGGCCAGATGGACTGCATCCCCTACCCTCTGCCCCCCCTTGTGCTGATTGGGGGGAGGAGGTAGCCAGGAAAAAGGAAGGGGTAGGGAGGAGTGTAATTAAGATTGAGTTGCATTTATTTATGTATTCCTCTCGCTATCCTACTCTGAGCTAGTCGGTAAATTGTGGTGGTAAATTAAATTTATGTTTTCTCCCCAAGTCTATTCCGGTTTTTGCCTGTGACTGTAGGTGGTGAATAAACCCTTCCCATCCTAATCTCAATCCATGAGTCTTTTTAGTTGAATTTTCTCCCTCCACATCCCTGTGGGAATGGGGGTGGGGAGAGGAGTGAGCAAGTGACCACATGGTTCTGTGTTGTCCGCCTGGGCAGTCAGCTCAAATCACGACAGTCTTACTATCCAAATGGAAACAAGTAATGAACGGTGTCCCTCAAGTGTCTGTACTGGGACTAACAGTGTTTAATATATTCATTAACGACATAGATAGTGGGATTGAGTGCACCCTCAGCAAGTTTGCAGATGACACCAAGCTGGGTGTTGCAGCTGATACACTAGAGGGAAGGGATGCTCTCCATAGGAACCTGGACAAGCCGGAGAAGCTGGCTCGTGTGATCATCATAATGTCCCACAAGACGAAGTACAAGGTCCTACACATGGGTCAGGACACTCACTGGTATCAATACAGGCTGGGGGATGAATCGATTGAGAGTCAACTTGCAGAGAAGGACTTGGGGGTACCAATGGCAGAAAAAAGCCGAACACAAGCTGGAAATGTGCCCTTGCAAGAGACGGATCGGTACCTGCGCTCCAGTCAAATCGACATTCGAGTCCTCGTCCTTCCCGACAGAAGGGTCGGGAACTACGCCTCCAGCCTTACTTATTGTCCTTTTACCCTTCACATCCTCGAGGCGCCGCCTTGTCTAAGGCTCCGTTTTAACCAAGTCCAGCAAGAGCAAGTTAACCAAGCTCACGCCTACTCTGTGACCTCTTCGTAGCCGTTCCTGGGTTTCCAGCACACACGCGCACAAAGAGCGCCCGACAGGCTCCGCGCAAAACTTCGCCTGGTCGCTCGGGGGCATCGAAGAGATGAAGACGCCTTCCCGCGGGCGTCTCCTCCGAGGCCTCGGCGACACGGCGTTCGAGGGCAACGAAGGATCGCCCTGCTCTCCCACGCCCATCTCCCTTTTGTAAGGGCCACCCTTGCACGGCACGCCCATAGCGTCACGTGCGGCGTTTTCTAAAGCTTTAGCAGCAGCCTACGCCGGCTTTCACAGAATCACAGAGCGTTAGAGGTTGGAAGGGACCTCAAAGATCATCTAGTCCAGCCCCCCTGCCAGAGCAGGATCACCTACAGCAGATCGCACAGGAACGCGTCCAGGCGGGTTTTGAATGTCTCCAGAGAAGGAGACTGCACAACCTCCCTGGGCAGCCTGTGCCAGGGCTCTGTCACCCTCGCAGGGAAAAAGTTTTTTCTAATACTTTTATGGAACCTCCTGCGTTCCAACTTGCACCCATTGCCCCTTGTCCTATCATTGGACATCACTGAGAAGAGCCTGGCTCCGTCCTCCTGACACTCCCCCTTGACATATTTATAAACATTGATGAGGTCACCCCTCAGCCTCCTCTTCTCCAAGCTAAAGAGACCCAGCTCCTTCAGCCCTTCCTCATAAGGGAGATGTTCCACTCCCTCCATCATCTCTGTGGCTCTGCGCTGGACTCTCTCCAGCAGCTCCCTGTCTCTCTTGAGCTGAGGGGCCCAGGACTGGACACAATATTCCAGATGCGGCCTCACCAGGGCAGAGCAGAGGGGCAGGAGGACCTCTCTCGACCTACTTGCTACTCCCCTTCTAACACACCCCAGGATGCCATTGGCCTTCTTGGCCACGAGGGCACAGTGCTGGCTCATGGGCATCCTGCTGTCCACCAGAACCCCCAGGCCCCTTTCCCCTGCGCTGCTCTCCAGCGGGGCAGTCCCCAACCTATACTGGCACATGGGGTTATTCTTTCCCAAGTGCAAGACTCTACACTTGCCCTTGTTGAACCGCATGAGATTTCTCCCCGCCCAGCCCTCCAGCCTGTCCAGGTCTCTCTGAATGGCAGCACAGCCTGCTGGGGTGTTGTCGTGGGTTGACCCTGGCCGGCCGCCAGGTACCCACACAGCCGCTCACTCACTCCCCCCTTCACTACTGAACAGGGGGAGAAAATATCTCCAAGGGCTCAGGGTTTGAGATAAGGACAGGGAGATCACCCTCATTTACCGTCCCGGGCAAAACAGACTCAGTTTTGGGGAAATTAGGTACATTTATTAAAAGAACTAATCAGAGAGGAGTAGTGAGAAGTAAGAAAGAGCAAACAAATCCTAAACAGAACACCTTCCCCCCATCCCTCCCTTCTTCCCGGGCCCAACATCAATCCCGGCTTCTCCACCTCCTCCCCCCGAGCGGCGCAGGGGGACAGGGAATGGGGGTTACGGTCAGTTCATCCGACGTTGGTTCCACCGCTTCTTCACTCCGGGGGAGGACTCTTCACTCTTCCCCAGGGCCATTGTGGGGTCCCTCTCACGGGAGACAAGCTTCACGCTCGCTTCTCCGCGTGAGTCATCCCACGAAGGGCAATTCATCACAAACTGCCCAACGGGAGACACCTCACGAGGGGCAGCCCACCCCTCGTGAGTCTGAGGGGCAGTCCTTCGGGGGAAACTGCTCCAGCGTGAGCCACCCACAACGTCCCAAAAGTCCCACCGGCGAACCTGCTCCAGCGTGGGCATTCCCTCTTCCACGGGCTACAGGTTCCGGCAGCGACTTGCTCTGATGTGGGCTTCCCACGGGCTACAGTCCCCTTTCAGGCATCCACCCACACGGCGTGGAGTCCTCGGTGGACATCTATGCGGTGATCCTCACGGTGGACTTCTGCACCTCGCCCATGGGCTGCAGGGGGACAACCCGCTTCTCACCATGGTCTTCACCACGGACCCGGGGGACTCCTTCTGCTCCGGCGCCTGGAGCTCATCCTCCCCCCCCTCCTTCTTCACTGACCTTGGTGTCTGCACAGATTCTCACTCCTCCATCTCTGTGCCAGCTGTTATGGCGCAGTTCTTTTTCCCGTTCTTAAATATGTTTTTCACAGAGGCGTTCCTCTGCTATCACCTTACTGATAGGCTCAGCCTTGGCCAGCGGCGGGTCCCTCTTTGTAGCCGGCTGGCATTGGCTCTATCAATCTTGGGGAGCTTCTAGCAGCTTCTTACAGAAGCCACCCTGCAGCTCCCCCCCCGCCGCCGAAATCTGGCCAGGCCAAACCAAAACAGGTGTCAACCACTCCTCCCTGTTTCGTGTCATCAGCAAACTTGCGGACAACGCTCTCTAACCCCTCATCCAGGTCATCGATGAATATATTGGTGACAGAAGATACAGAGAAGGCAGAGTTACTGAATGCCTTCTTTGTCTCTGTCTACTCTGCCGGAGGCTGTCCTGAGGAGCCCCGTTCCCCTGAGGCCCCAGAGGAAGTCAGGGCAGTGGAGGAGTTTGCTTTAGTCGATGAGGACGGGGTTAGGGACCAATTAAGCAATCTAGATATCCATAAATCCATGGGTCCAGACGGGATGCATCCACGGGTGCTGAGGGAGCTGGCTGATGTCATTGCTAGACCACTCTCCATCATCTTTGCCAAGTCTTGGGAGACGGGAGAGGTGCCTGAGGACTGGAGGGAAGCAAATGTCACTCCAGTCTTCAAAAAGGGCAAGAAGGAGGACCCGGGTAACTATAGACCGGTCAGCCTCACCTCCATCCCTGGGAAAGTGATGGAACGACTTATCCTTGGTGCCATCTCAAGGCATATCAAGGATAAGAGGGTCATTAGAGACAGTCAACATGGCTTCACCAAGGGGAAGTCGTGCTTGACTAACCTCATAGCCTTTTACGAGGATATAACAAGGTGGATGGATGATGGCAGAGCGGTGGATGTGGTCTACCTTGACTTCAGTAAAGCATTTGACACAGTCTCCCACAGCATCCTTGCTGCTAAACTGAGGAAGTGCGGTCTAGACTCTCGGGTAGTGAGGTGGACTGTGAACTGGCTGAGGGGAAGAAGCCAGAGAGTCGTGGTCAATGGGGCGGAGTCTGGTTGGAGGCCTGTATCCAGTGGAGTCCCTCAAGGGTCGGTACTGGGACCAGTATTATTCAATATATTCATCGATGACTTGGATGAGGGACTAGAGAGTACTATCAGCAAGTTTGCTGATGACACCAAGCTGGGAGGAGTGGCTGACACACCAGAAGGCTGTGCTGCCATTCAACGAGACCTGGACAGGCTGGAGGGTTGGGCGGGGAAAAATTTAATGAAATACAACAAGGGTAAATGTAGGGTCTTGCATCTGGGTAGGAACAACCCCAGGTTCCAGTATAAGTTGGGGAATGACTTATTAGAGAGCAGTGTAGGGGAAAGGGACCTGGGAGTCTTGGTGGACAGCAGGATGACCATGAGCCAGCACTGTGCCCTTGTGGCCAGGAAGGCCAATGGCATCCTGGGGTGTATTAGAAGGGGGGTGGTTAGTAGGTCGAGAGAGGTTCTCCTTCCCCTCTACTCTGCCCTGGTGAGACCCCATCTGGAATATTGTGTCCAGTTCTGGGCCCCTCAGCTCAAGAAAGACAGGGAACTGCTGGAGAGAGTCCAGCACAGGGCAACTAGGATGATTAAGGGAGTGGAGCATCTCCCTTATGAGAAAAGACTGAGGGAGCTGGGGCTCTTTAGTTTGGAGAAGAGGAGACTGAGGGGTGACCTCATTCATGTTTACAAATATATCAAGGGTGAGTGTCAAGAGGATGGAGCCAGGCTCTTCTCGGTGACAACCAACGATAGGACAAGGGGTAATGGGCTGAAACTGGAACATAAGAGGTTCTGCTTAGACTCGAGAAGAAACTTCTTCTCAGTGAGGGCGACGGAACACTGGAACGGGCTGCCCAGAGAGGTTGTGGAGTCTCCTTCTCTGGAGACATTCAAGACCTGCCTGGACACGTTCCTGTGTAGCATAATCTAGGCGTTCCTGCTCTGGCAGGGGGATTGGACTTGATGATCTTTCGAGGTCCCTTCCAATCCCTAACATTCTATGATTCTATGATTAATAAAGCACCGGCCCGAGCACTGACCCCTGAGGGACCCCACTAGACACAGGCCTCCAACTAGACTCTGCCCCATTGACCACAACTCTCTGGCTTCTTCCCTTCAAACAATTAGCCACTCACCTCACTGCTGGCTTTACGTATGTTTGCGTACCACGTCGTGGACTTTGGGTAACCACGTCCCTTTTAACGCGACACACGCCCAAAAAGCTAAGGGCTTGCTTCCTACGAGACGCGGGAGACTGCTAAGCGCGTCCAGCGTCACGCCTCGAGCGACTGGGCGAATCATTACCCATCCATAGAACGCCGTTAACAGACCGAAACACATTCCACATGCTTGCGCTCCGGGGAGACCCCATTTACGCTTTCAGAACTATTTCCCTCAGTAAGACGCACGAGACGGAGATGATATCCCCATGCTAAGTCTTTATTGTGCAACTGCTGCTCAAGGCTCTTATCACCTTCCACAGACGCGCATCACAAAAAATTAGCCCTCAACCGTGGGCGACAGACAAAACCCGTTCGGTGGCGATTCGGACGCGTGCAGCAACTCTCGCGGTGCAAAAACCTTGGCCAGGCGGCCAGCCCAACTGACGGCCGCCCGGAACGCGTAGATGTACGTGACAGACGGACCGCCCGCCCTCGGGCCCTTCATCCACAACCGTCCGGAATCCATTGGTCGGGCCCAGGCGAGCAGCACGCTTCTTGCCAACAGTCATTAAATGCCCGAGAAGCTGGAGAAGGAAGTACAAAACCATAAATAAATAAAACGGAATAAAACGCCACACGCAAAGAGGGGGGAGGGCAGGAAGGGACGAGAGCAGAGGAGAACCACCCAGAGAAAGTAGTTCGCCGATCCCTAGCGATTCAGCCACTGCGCTTCAACTTCCCCTCTGTCCGCCTGTCCGCCCGCCCGCCCCTGACACTTTCCAAGCAAAGCTACAAAGACCGATTATGCACACCACGGGGGGCGGGGGGAGGAAGAGCTATGCCGGTTTTTCCAAGCTAGACAGTAGCAGACTACAAGGCAGCCACAGAAGCTAAGTTTGTCTCCGGGCCAAAGCCCCCATCATACCTCCAGGCAACGTAAGCAGTTCTGGTGGAAAAGAAACTTCAGGCTGCCTTTTGCGTGGGTTTACAAAGTCCTCGAACTCGGCTTTCATAGCTAAAAGCGAAGCATCCAGCACCTCTCAACCAGCTTTGCCCCCGACCTGCCAAAACCCCCAAGCCCTCTTCTCCGTAGTAGCAGAAGTACCACTGCTCTTACTCTAAACCGTGGCAACGGGCATCAGACCGCGCTCCAAAACAACGCTGCATTTCGCACCAAAAGCACATCCCCAGGCATGGGCGTTGCTTTATATCACCGCTTTCAGTCAAAAAGCTCCACCCCATTACAAGCCAGAGGCAAAAGATTACAGCGCCAGAAAACCCCAAACAGCCTGCTGTGCTCTACCAAGAGGGAAAGGGGGGGATGGGAAAGAGCCTAGTAAATTAGGAACTAATTACAGGTACAGTTTAGCGTCCAGAAAGCTTCCGCAGTACTCACGGATTCACCAGAGCCTTCTGCTTCGGATGACCTGATGACTGGCTCCTTAGGCACGACTAGGAAAAGCGCCGGAGCTTGGGGTGAACGGTCATGGAACGCAATGCACTGGAGGAAGAGCGGACCGTTAAAACGCAATTGGCTTCCGAGAAAGGTAACGGCTGAAGCAAATCAACGTGCCCCACTGAACTCGGCAGCAAACTTTGCACGACTTGCAGTGCCAAAGGGCTATCACGCGGCAAACGTCTGCGGCTGCCACCAAGTGCGTCACCGTCAGAGGCCCTCCTCTACGCACGCGCGCACACGACACGGTGGGGCTGGGAACCGAGGCGAGCCGGACAGCACCAGCAACCCAGTACGCGCCGCGGCAGCCGGGGGGAGGGGGGGCACCCAAGAAGCGCGATGTTTTAGGGATGGTGCAGTAGAGCGCGCCACACCCCAGAGAGGCCCCGTCCGTCCGTCCGTCCGTCCGTCCACCCGCAGCAACGCCGCCACCCGCCCTGCCGCGCTCCCGGGCACCGCGCAACGGGTCCTCGGCTCAGGGTGCCTGCGAGCGCGGGGGGAGGGGGGGGGAAGAGGAAGCGCGCACAGAGCAAAGCCGCGGCTACCTCCTCGTCCTCGTAGATGACGTCGGCGGGGAAGCGCCTTGCCGATGACCTTTCCGAAGGCGGTAGCGGCGCCGCCGGGCCGGGCGGCCCGCGCCCCGATAATCTCGTCGGCCACGACAACGCCCGCTGTCGCCGCCGCGCTTCCTCCGCTCGGCCAGGCCCTCCGCGGCGCCCATTGGGCCGCCAGAGCGCCGCCGGCCGATCCCGCGTCTCGATTGGCTGTCTCGTCTGTCGTTTTCGCTTGTCCCCGCCCCCTCGGCGGGGCCGCCCTCGTCGGCCTGGTGCTTACCGGGGCTCGGGGCGCGGAGGGATCCGACCTGGGGGTGCAGGGAGAAGACGGTGGGCGAGTCCGCGGAGGGATGCGTGCCGTGTAGTGCTGCGACCCTGCGGGCGGGCAACGAGGTCTCAGAAGAGGCTGCTGTAGCTAGAAGTACTGTTTCTTGGTATTTGTTACCGCATCGAGTCCACCCCAAACGTGCTCGTGGCTTTTTGGTGCTGCTCCCTCCAGTCAAATGGCTGCTTTTGCCAGGGCGGGCCGGGCCTTAACTTTTCAGAAGGTTTCGCAGAACCGACAGAAGTTGCTCTAAGTTGTTCCCCGAAAGCCCCGCTTCAGTTGCAGGCGTTTCTAAGCTGCACGCCTCCCGGGAGAAAATAAAACACAAAGCGTGTGTTCAGCACTGGTGGCTTGAGGGCTGGAGGGCAGATCAAGACAGGATTTGCGCTAAGCTGGGTAGGAGGCTTTTAGGAAAAGAGGCAGTGCCCCCAAAGGTGCCCGAGGGTGGTCTGTGGTGCCCTGCAGCCCCGGGGACAGCGGAGCTCAAACTGGCCCCACGTGACGTGGCGCTAGGGACGGACGTGGCTGTCCCTGCACGCGCAGTTCTTGGCCGAGTCGGCCGCAGCGCTTCTGCCTTAAGAACTTTTCTCTGGAAGGGCAACGGGCGGCGGGTTTTTTCAAACAGTCGGCTTCTACTTATATTTCTGTCTAACCCTGTAGATGGCAAACTTTATGTCGTTTTGAATAGCATACGGGGGGTTATTCCGCTTTTTCAACTGATTTCACGCGTTCATCCATTCCCAGCTGCGATCGTTAGTCCCGCGAGTGGATCCATTGGTAAATGCCATTTCTCCTGCGAACGAATCAAGTTTCTTTACGAGGCGCACAGTCGCAACATAGTTGCATTTAGCAAATGTCAAACGTTCAAAATATTTAATAACATTTTCACGGTCCCACACTTCAAAATAAGCCTTGAATGTAATTGCAATTAAACACAGACTATATCGAAGCCAGAGGTCTAACAAAGCAGGAAAGGCGATTACCCTTAACATCCTTAGGTTGCCTTTGGCTAATCCTTCTTCTAGTTATTGAGCAATAAACTTTTTTCTTTGGGGTTGGTCTTTTTTGTAATAGGAGAAGGGCAATTGAGTCTTGAAGCATCAGAAGTAAAACATTCGCTGGCTCCAATGTCATGACGTCTTTCGCATTCTGGAACGCGTCTGTGGGAGAGATTCATTCTCTATGTTGTAAAAGCTACGAAGGAAAACCAGAGGGGTAGCAAAACCGTCGGATGACGTAGGGACAGGTCGACAACCATCTGTCAGAAATAGCATAGGTAGGCTTTATTCTGCCTTGGGACAGGGCCATACAACAGGTGATACCTGGAAGCTTTCTTCCGACCTTATTTTACTACAAGTCCATGACTGTCGGTTGTTGATGCTATTCTTGCGCGATAAAATCGCGCCCTTTCATTTGTAAGCAGAGGCAAAAGAAGGAAGAGAGCAAGGCAGCAAACACACGGCGCATCCTGTATTGGGTCTGGCGGGGGTGAAGTTTCCTTTCCCCATAGTGAACGGTTGGACACGACGATCTTAAGTGTCTTTGCCAACCTAACCGATTCTGATCCTATGATTCTACAGCAGCCCTCGTAGTGCCGTGCTTTGTAGCTGTAGCTAGAAGGGCCTTGATAAGACCCCTCCCTTCTTGCCGGGCTCAACTTCACTCCCGAATTCTCTACCTCCCGCCCCCGAGCGGCGCGGGGGGACGGGGAATGGGGGTTGCGGCCCGTTCATCACACGGTCGTCTCCGCCGCTCCTTCCTCCTCACGCTCTTCCCCTGCTCCGGCGTGGGGTCCCTCCCTCGGGAGGCAGTCCTCCACGAACTTCTCCAACACGGGTCCCTCCCACGGGCTGCAGTTCTTCACAAACTGCTCCAGCGTGGGTCCTTTGCCGGCTGGCACTGCCTCCGTCGGACATGGGGGAAGCGTCTGGCACCTTCTCACAGAAGCCACCCCCCACAGCAACGCCACCGCCCCCCACCACCTTGCCACGCAAACCCGATACGAGAGGAGAGCGCCACCCGTGCTCTGAGGGACACGTAGGCTCTTGGGCGGGTTCAGACCCTACACGGAATAGTAGGAGCGCACGATAATCTGTAGGGTTCTCCAGGCTCGGCGGCCTCTCAGTGACACCACGAATGCGAGCTCCTGGTAGGCGTCGGACTTCTCTAGAGGAATCGTCTGGATGGCAAATGGGTGCTTGGCTGCCTCTCAGTAGGGAATCTCCAATTACCAATACCTTACGTGCTTTTCTGGTGGCACTGGTTCTAACGCGGGTGGGCGGGCCAGCTTTGCGTGGCCAGCTTGTCCTGGATCCTGTCCGTTACTCACGTGCTCCTCAGTCCCCGAGCATCCTCTCTGTTATGTAGGGACACTTCAGGAGATGGGGGGGGGGGGGGGGGGGTTCGGGTTCTTCCTTCTGCCCCGAGCACGGGCAAGCGTCCAGTCTCCTCCATCTCGTGACTTACTTGCGTCGGATGTAAAAACAGGGCTCAGAATCATGCAAGTTACTTATTTCATCCCTTGGCTATAAGAGGGCTCCTCAAAAAGATCTGAGGAAGAATTGGAACAAGGTCTCTCAGGTTGCCTGGTCTGCAAGCTGAAGAACAGGCTTAGATGCGGATGCAGGCTTTATTTATGACTGTTGAGCTGTGTTATTCCTTCATGTGAGCAATGTTACTGGCAAAGATTCATACAGTTAAATATTGAAAGAAGGAAAATTTATTACTGCTGACATTTATTATTATCTCATTTGTACAGAACGAGAGAAAAAAATACTGCATTTTAAAAAGGCTCTTTGGTAGCATGAAAAGGATACAACTTGTGGTCAAGAGCCAGGCTGGAGTTTGCACAGTTCATTGAGGAGTGCTGTGTACATAACCTCAATATATGGTGGAGATGGAAGCTGAAACAATTCTGCAAATATTACCTACATGGGAGGAAAGCACAGAATCAGAGCACAGTCAGACTTGGCCTGCACAAGCCTGAACTTGAGGACAGCAATGAACACATCCAGCAATTATATACCAAAACAAGGCCCATTTTATTCTATCAAACTCGCATCTGGAAATAAGAGAGGAAATTGACAAGATAGTACAAACTCCTCACCATGCTAATATAAGCCTCCTCAATTGCCCCTATAATTTTAATGACATGCGTATGACTAACATTATGCAACAATTTTGTTATGTCTAGTAAATACAATGAGCAGTGTAGAAATGTGCACATAAATTATATCTATTGCTCTATGTTCATCTGCAAAGCAAGGAAAATGTCTTAGAGATGTTTATTATATTGTAGTTGAAGGCAATGTATTATCAACTTGACAGGCCTTACAAGGAAAATAACAATAAGAAAATACAAGGAAATAACAATAAGCAAACAGAATACAAGGCTGCAGAATTCACACTTAAATTTAAACACTGCAGCTCTGTTGAAAATAATCAAAGGGCTGGAGCACCTCCCCTACAAGGACAGGCTGAGAGAGTTGGGGCTGTTCAGCCTGGAGAAGAGAAGGCTCCGGGGAGACCTTATAGTGGCCTTCCAGTACCTGAAGGGGCCCTACAGGAAAGCTGGGGAGGGACTTTTTACAAGGGCGTG
Source organism: Trogon surrucura (assembly GCA_020746105.1). Lineage (NCBI taxonomy): Eukaryota > Metazoa > Chordata > Aves > Trogoniformes > Trogonidae > Trogon > Trogon surrucura. The sequence goes on from JAJGST010000022.1 coordinate 391,200, forward strand.
TAGGGACAGGACAGTGGTCAATGGTTTTAAACTAGAGCAGGGTAGATTTAGATTAGACATTTTACAATGAGGATGGTGAAACCCTGGCACAGGTTGCCCAGAGAGGTGGTGGAGGCTCCATCCCTGGAGACATTCAAGGTCAGGCTTGATGGGGCTCTGAGCAACCCGATCCAGTTAAAGCTGTCCCTGCTCACTGCAGGGGGGTTGGACTAGATGGCCTTTAAAGGTCCCTTCCAAACCAACACATTCTATGATTCTATGAAAACACCTGTGGACAAGAAATAAGGTTAGTATTACAAAATGAATTCAAATACTTGGGAGGTTAACCAAGGAAATTAGCAGTTATGCTCAAACAGTTTGTATATCAGCTTTCCATTTCTTCCCAGTAAAGTGGGACAGGCAAGGAAGGAGGGGCAGGGGGCTTGCCACCCGTGTAAAAAATAATGGATGTCTTTGAAAGACAATGATGAACAGGTTGAAAGCTTATGGGTGAAAATTAGAGGCCAAACTAACAAAGGAAATCTCGTGGCTGGTGTCTAGTATGGGCCACCCGATCAAAGGGAGGACGTTCACAAATTATTACTTCAGCTACCAGAAGCAACATGCTCACAGGCTCTGATCCTGTTGGGGGACCTCAACCATTCTGACATCTGCTGGAAAGCAGCACAGTAACCTGTATGCAGTCCAGGAGGCTCTTGGAGTGTGTCGAGAGTAATTTTTTTAATCCAGGAGATGATAGACAGCCAGACCAGGGGAGAAGCATTACTGGACCTGTTGCTCACCAACACAGATAAGCTAATTGCAGAGGTCAAGATTGGTGTCAGCCTGGGCTGCAGCGATTGTGCCCTGGTGGAATCAGGCAAGGAAGGAGGAAGGCAGGAGACCAGCATGGCTGAGTAAGAACCTCCTGGTCGAGCTGAAGCACAAGAAGGAAATGCACAGGCAGTGGAAGCAGGGACACATGTCCTGGGAAGAATACAGGGATGCTGCCCTGCAGCGATGAAGGAGACAGCAGGCTCTGGTCTAAGTTGAAAGCAAGGCCTTTGTAGTGCTGGGGTCTGAATCATAGGCCCTGCACTGAAGTTGACCTATAGATGAACCTCACAACCCCACACTATAGAGTATTAATCACATATATAATATATTGTTAATCTATTTTAGCATATATATATGTGTATATATATTCCAATGTCAATCTGTGAAAGCTTTGCTGTAACACTAACTGTGCGGTGGGAACCAGCAGGGTGATCTTTCTTTAGCTAAAGGCCAGGTGCAAGGCTGCGAAATTGGCTGCCTCTTGCTTTGTTAGAAGCATGTCACAAGACCGTGAGACCAGAGGCCTGGCTTGGGTGAGAAATACGTGATTAAGGGCTGAAATAGATCGGGAGGCTCCCTTGTATTCTTCCTTTAGCCCTGGCCAGGCTGTGGGAGGAATCCAATGGAGTGGACAACACCAGATGTTCCCGCGTTTCAAGTTATGCAAGGTTGTTTGTTTAATAGTGTAAAAAACGGACCCTCTTGCAGCGACTTCGGAGCCCTCCCCTACGAGTGGACGCACTGTGTAGGACTTCCCAATTGCTGGGACGGTTCTCCAGAATCCTCGCTGCAACAGGGGCTCCCCAGCGACTGCAGGTCTGGATGACGATATCAGGGCGATTGGTGATGGATCTTTCTTAATAACTCTCGCTAAACGCATATAGTACTGATTAGGTGCGTTACCCTGCTTGCTCTCCTTGCTGCTTAAACTGGAGTATAATAAGCTTGCGTCGCCTTATTCTTGTCATACTTTGAAATGGACAGTAAAATAAGCCGACCCTTCTGTTGGTGCCTGTGTCCTTTCCTGTGGGACCTCCCCCTCCCCGGGCCAATTAGCAAAACAGTCTTTTATTGTCAAAGTAGAAGCAGGAGCAAAAGCAGAAGCTAAGTTGTGTGTGAATATATGTGTGAGTGTGTGTCTGTCTGTGTGAGTCCCCGAGAGCCGCTTATATACAGTTTTCTGTATCTGAACTATGAAGCCAAACAGGATTACTTATGTTTTTCTTGATACATTCGTCCTTGCCACTATCTTAGTCGCATTCATTCGCATATGCCTCCATGCAGTTTCCCAGCCTGATCTTTTTGATGCCTTCATCAACTATTATCCTGTGTGGCTTGTTCAGAACAGCTTGTTTTTACCCAAGTCTAGTCCAGTTTTATCTTCCAGGTGTTCAGCAAGGTCCTCACATATCAGAACAGCTCATTTTACTAAAATCTCGTCGTATTTTTCCACCATGTGTTCGGCAGGATTCCCACGTTGCCTAGGTGTGTAGGGATGGGAAAGCTAAGGCACAACTGGAGTTGAATTTTGGAAGGAATGTGAAGAATCATAACAAAGGTTATTACAGGTGCATTGTCCAGAAAAGGAAGACTACATACACCAACTCCACTCCCCTCCGATAAATAAGACAACCGACATGGAGAAGGCTGAGATATTCAACAATTTTTTTGCCTTAATCTTCACTGGTAGTCACTCTTCCCACATCTCTCAAGTCCCTGAACCTCAAGGCAGGGACTGGGGAAACAAAGTCCCTCCCATTGTAAGAGAATAAAAGGTTTGAGACCACCTGAGGAATCTGAACAGACACAAGTTCATGGGACCTGATGAGATGCATCCCAGGGTCCTGAGAGAATTATCTCATGTAGTTCCTAAGCTACTCTCTATCATATATGAAAAGTCATGGCAGTCAAGCAAAGACCCTAGTGACTCAAGAAAAGGGAAACATCACACCTGTTTTTTAAAAGGGTAACGAGGACCTTGGGAACATGAGAGTCAGCCTCACCTCTGTGCCTGGGAAGATCATGGAGCAGATCCTCCTGGAAGCTATGTGGAAGACAGCAAGGTGATTTGAGAAAGTCAATATGGCTTCACCAAGGGTAAATCGTGCCTGACTACTCTACTGGCCTTCTGTGATGGAGTGACTTCATTGGTGGACAAGGGAAAAGCAAGGGATATCATCTATCTGGACTTCTGCAAGGCCTTTGACATAGACCTCCCCAACATTCTTGCCTCTAAATTGGAAAGGCATGGATTTAATGGATGGGTTGTTAGATGGACAAGGAATTGGCTGGATGGCCACATCTGAAGAGTCACAGTCAACATCTTTGTCATGGGTTTGAGTGTGGTGGGGTTTTTGGTAGCAGGGGAGGGCTGTAGAGGATGACTCTTGCAAAACTTCGAGAGCCTCCCCCAGCCCCAGGTAAAAGTCGGACCCACCTCTGGCCAAGGCCAGGCCAGGCAGTGCCTCTGTGATCAATGTATTTAAGAGGAGATCCTATTGAATCAGGCCCTCTTTTTCTTTTGTTATCTCTCTTTGTCTTACCGGTCTTTTATGTTGGGGAGGGTGTTTTTCTGTTGGGTGGAGGAGGAGGTGAGAGGAAAGCAAAGGAACACAGTCAGTGAGGAAAGCAGGGAAGGCACAGGAACAGAGCATTTCCCCAGAGCCCTGTGGTGAGTGAGATGGCAGGGAGATGATTGCCTGTGAGCTGAGGGGTTCGATGACAGCAAGAATGTCCAGGATGCTGCGGTACGTGAAGAACCCCATGCCAAGGGGGAGAGAGACTGCGTAGGAGCGGAGGATGCACCCAAAGCGATCCAAGACCCTGGTTGAGACAGACTCAGGTGGAGGGAGAGGGTTGCCTCCTGTGAGGTGGACACCACGTGGCAGCAGGGGAAGACTGAGAGGAGCACTCTTCTCCAAGAAGGAAGGACTGCCATGGACAATGAGTAGTGGCCAGATGGACTGCATCCCCTACCCTCTGCCCCCCCTTGTGCTGATTGGGGGGAGGAGGTAGCCAGGAAAAAGGAAGGGGTAGGGAGGAGTGTAATTAAGATTGAGTTGCATTTATTTATGTATTCCTCTCGCTATCCTACTCTGAGCTAGTCGGTAAATTGTGGTGGTAAATTAAATTTATGTTTTCTCCCCAAGTCTATTCCGGTTTTTGCCTGTGACTGTAGGTGGTGAATAAACCCTTCCCATCCTAATCTCAATCCATGAGTCTTTTTAGTTGAATTTTCTCCCTCCACATCCCTGTGGGAATGGGGGTGGGGAGAGGAGTGAGCAAGTGACCACATGGTTCTGTGTTGTCCGCCTGGGCAGTCAGCTCAAATCACGACAGTCTTACTATCCAAATGGAAACAAGTAATGAACGGTGTCCCTCAAGTGTCTGTACTGGGACTAACAGTGTTTAATATATTCATTAACGACATAGATAGTGGGATTGAGTGCACCCTCAGCAAGTTTGCAGATGACACCAAGCTGGGTGTTGCAGCTGATACACTAGAGGGAAGGGATGCTCTCCATAGGAACCTGGACAAGCCGGAGAAGCTGGCTCGTGTGATCATCATAATGTCCCACAAGACGAAGTACAAGGTCCTACACATGGGTCAGGACACTCACTGGTATCAATACAGGCTGGGGGATGAATCGATTGAGAGTCAACTTGCAGAGAAGGACTTGGGGGTACCAATGGAAGAAAAAAGCCGAACACAAGCTGGAAATGTGCCCTTGCAAGAGACGGATCGGTACCTGCGCTCCAGTCAAATCGACATTCGAGTCCTCGTCCTTCCCGACAGAAGGGTCGGGAACTATGCCTCCAGCCTTACTTATTGTCCTTTTACCCTTCACATCCTCGAGGCGCCGCCTTGTCTAAGGCTCCGTTTTAACCAAGTCCAGCAAGAGCAAGTTAACCAAGCTCACGCCTACTCTGTGACCTCTTCGTAGCCGTTCCTGGGTTTCCAGCACACACGCGCACAAAGAGCGCCCGACAGGCTCCGCGCAAAACTTCGCCTGGTCGCTCGGGGGCATCGAAGAGATGAAGATGCCTTCCCGCGGGCGTCTCCTCCGAGGCCTCGGCGACACGGCGGCAACGAAGGATCGCCCTGCTCTCCCACGCCCATCTCCCTTTTGTAAGGGCCACCCTTGCACGGCACGCCCATAGCGTCACGTGCGGCGTTTTCTAAAGCTTTAGCAGCAGCCTACGCCAGCTTTCACAGAATCACAGAGCGTTAGAGGTTGGAAGGGACCTCAAAGATCATCTAGTCCAGCCCCCCTGCCAGAGCAGGACCACCTACAGTAGGTCGCACAGGAATGCGTCCAGGCGGGTTTTGAATGTCTCCAGAGAAGGAGACTGCACAACCTCCCTGGGCAGCCTGTGCCAGGGCTCTGTCACCCTCGCAGGGAAAAAGTTTTTTCTAATACTTTTATGGAACCTCCTGCGTTCCAACTTGCACCCATTGCCCCTTGTCCTATCATTGGACATCACTGAGAAGAGCCTGGCTCCGTCCTCCTGACACTCCCCCTTGACATATTTATAAACATTGATGAGGTCACCCCTCAGCCTCCTCTTCTCCAAGCTAAAGAGACCCAGCTCCTTCAGCCCTTCCTCATAAGGGAGGTGATCCACTCCCTTAATCATCTCTGTGGCTCTGCGCTGGACTCTCTCCAGCAGCTCCCTGTCTCTCTTGAGCTGAGGGGCCCAGGACTGGACACAATATTCCAGATGCGGCCTCACCAGGGCAGAGCAGAGGGGCAGGAGGACCTCTCTCGACCTACTTGCTACTCCCCTTCTAACACACCCCAGGATGCCATTGGCCTTCTTGGCCACGAGGGCACAGTGCTGGCTCATGGGCATCCTGCTGTCCACCAGAACCCCCAGGCCCCTTTCCCCTGCGCTGCTCTCCAGCGGGGCAGTCCCCAACCTATACTGGCACATGGGGTTATTCTTTCCCAAGTGCAAGACTCTACACTTGCCCTTGTTGAACCGCATGAGATTTCTCCCCGCCCAGCCCTCCAGCCTGTCCAGGTCTCTCTGAATGGCAGCACAGCCTGCTGGGGTGTTGTCGTGGGTTGACCCTGGCCGGCCGCCAGGTACCCACACAGCCGCTCACTCACTCCCCCCTTCACTACTGAACAGGGGGAGAAAATATCTCCAAGGGCTCAGGGTTTGAGATAAGGACAGGGAGATCACCCTCATTTACCGTCCCGGGCAAAACAGACTCAGTTTTGGGGAAATTAGGTACATTTATTAAAAGAACTAATCAGAGAGGAGTAGTGAGAAGTAAGAAAGAGCAAACAAATCCTAAACAGAACACCTTCCCCCCATCCCTCCCTTCTTCCCGGGCCCAACATCAATCCCGGCTTCTCCACCTCCTCCCCCCCGAGCGGCACAGGGGGACAGGGAATGGGGGTTACGGTCAGTTCATCCGACGTTGGTTCCACCGCTTCTTCACTCCGGGGGAGGACTCTTCACTCTTCCCCAGGGCCATTGTGGGGTCCCTCTCACGGGAGACAAGCTTCACGCTCGCTTCTCCGCGTGAGTCATCCCACGAAGGGCAATTCATCACAAACTGCCCAACGGGAGACACCTCACGAGGGGCAGCCCACCCCTCGTGAGTCTGAGGCGCAGTCCTTCGGGGGAAACTGCTCCAGCGTGAGCCACCCACAACGTCCCAAAAGTCCCACCGGCCAACCTGCTCCAGCGTGGGCATTCCCTCTTCCACGGGCTACAGGTTCCGGCAGCAACTTGCTCTGATGTGGGCTTCCCACGGGCTACAGTCCCCTTTCAGGCATCCACCCACACGGCGTGGAGTCCTCGGTGGACATCTATGCGGTGATCCTCACGGTGGACTTCTGCACCTCGCCCATGGGCTGCAGGGGGACAACCCGCTTCACCATGGTCTTCACCACGGACCCGGGGGACTCCTTCTGCTCCGGCGCCTGGAGCTCATCCTCCCCCCCCTCCTTCTTCACTGACCTTGGTGTCTGCACAGATTCTCACTCCTCCATCTCTGTGCCAGCTGTTATGGCGCAGTTCTTTTTCCCGTTCTTAAATATGTTTTTCACAGAGGCGTTCCTCTGCTATCACCTTACTGATGGGCTCAGCCTTGGCCAGCGGCGGGTCCCTCTTTGTAGCCGGCTGGCATTGACTCTATCAATCTTGGGGAGCTTCTAGCAGCTTCTTACAGAAGCCACCCTGCAGCTCCCCCCCCCGCCGCCGAAATCTGGCCAGGCCAAACCAAAACAGGTGTCAACCACTCCTCCCTGTTTCGTGTCATCAGCAAACTTGCGGACAACGCTCTCTAACCCCTCATCCAGGTCATCGATGAATATATTGGTGACAGAAGATACAGAGAAGGCAGAGTTACTGAATGCCTTCTTTGTCTCTGTCTACTCTGCCGGAGGCTGTCCTGAGGAGCCCCGTTCCCCTGAGGCCCCAGAGGAAGTCAGGGCAGTGGAGGAGTTTGCTTTAGTCGATGAGGACGGGGTTAGGGACCAATTAAGCAATCTAGATATCCATAAATCCATGGGTCCAGACGGGATGCATCCACGGGTGCTGAGAGAGCTGGCTGATGTCATTGCTAGACCACTCTCCATCATCTTTGCCAAGTCTTGGGAGACGGGAGAGGTGCCTGAGGACTGGAGGGAAGCAAATGTCACTCCAGTCTTCAAAAAGGGCAAGAAGGAGGACCCGGGTAACTATAGACCAGTCAGCCTCACCTCCATCCCTGGGAAAGTGATGGAACGACTTATCCTTGGTGCCATCTCAAGGCATATCAAGGATAAGAGGGTCATTAGAGACAGTCAACATGGCTTCACCAAGGGGAAGTCGTGCTTGACTAACCTCATAGCCTTTTACGAGGATATAACAAGGTGGATGGATGATGGCAGAGCGGTGGATGTGGTCTACCTTGACTTCAGTAAAGCATTTGACACAGTCTCCCACAGCATCCTTGCTGCTAAACTGAGGAAATGCGGTCTAGACTCTCGGGTAGTGAGGTGGACTGTGAACTGGCTGAGGGGAAGAAACCAGAGAGTCGTGGTCAATGGGGCGGAGTCTGGTTGGAGGCCTGTATCCAGTGGAGTCCCTCAAGGGTCGGTACTGGGACCAGTATTATTCAATATATTCATCGATGACTTGGATGAGGGACTAGAGAGTACTATCAGCAAGTTTGCTGATGACACCAAGCTGGGAGGAGTGGCTGACACACCAGAAGGCTGTGCTGCCATTCAACGAGACCTGGACAGGCTGGAGGGTTGGGCGGGGAAAAATTTAATGAAATACAACAAGGGTAAATGTAGGGTCTTGCATCTGGGTAGGAACAACCCCAGGTTCCAGTATAAGTTGGGGAATGACTTATTAGAGAGCAGTGTAGGGGAAAGGGACCTGGGAGTCTTGGTGGACAGCAGGATGACCATGAGCCAGCACTGTGCCCTTGTGGCCAGGAAGGCCAATGGCATCCTGGGGTGTATTAGAAGGGGGGTGGTTAGTAGGTCGAGAGAGGTTCTCCTTCCCCTCTACTCTGCCCTGGTGAGACCCCATCTGGAATATTGTGTCCAGTTCTGGGCCCCTCAGCTCAAGAAAGACAGGGAACTGCTGGAGAGAGTCCAGCACAGGGCAACTAGGATGATTAAGGGAGTGGAGCATCTCCCTTATGAGAAAAGACTGAGGGAACTGGGGCTCTTTAGTTTGGAGAAGAGGAGACTGAGGGGTGACCTCATTCATGTTTACAAATATATCAAGGGTGAGTGTCAAGAGGATGGAGCCAGGCTCTTCTCGGTGACAACCAACGATAGGACAAGGGGTAATGGGCTGAAACTGGAACATAAGAGGTTCTGCTTAGACTCGAGAAGAAACTTCTTCTCAGTGAGGGTGACGGAACACTGGAACGGGCTGCCCAGAGAGGTTGTGGAGTCTCCTTCTCTGGAGACATTCAAGACCTGCCTGGACACGTTCCTGTGTAGCATAATCTAGGCGTTCCTGCTCTGGCAGGGGGATTGGACTTGATGATCTTTCGAGGTCCCTTCCAATCCCTAACATTCTATGATTCTATGATTCTATGATTAATAAAGCACCGGCCCGAGCACTGACCCCTGAGGGACCCCACTAGACACAGGCCTCCAACTAGACTCTGCCCCATTGACCACAACTCTCTGACTTCTTCCCTTCAACCAATTAGCGACCCACCTCACTGCTGGCTTTACGTACGTTTGCGTACCACGTCGCGGACTTTGGGTAACCACGTCCCTTTTAACGCGACACACGCCCAAAAAGCTAAGGGCTTGCTTCCTACGAGACGCGGGAGACTGCTAAGCGTGTCCAGCGTCACGCCTCGAGCGACTGGGCGAATCATTACCCATCCATAGAACGCCGTTAACAGACCGAAACACGTTCCACATGCTTGCACTCCGGGGAGACCCCATTTACGCTTGCAGAACTATTTCCCTCAGTAAGACGCACGAGACGGAGATGATATCCCCATGCTAAGTCTTTATTGTGCAACTGCTGCTCAAGGCTCTCATCACCTTCCGCAGACGCGCGTCACAAAAAATTAGCCATCAACCGCGGGCGACAGACAAAACCCGTTCGGTGGCGATTCGGACGCGTGCAGCAACTCTCGCGGTGCAAAAACCTTGGCCGGGCGGCCAGCCCAACTGACGGCCTCCCGGAACGCGTAGATGTACGTGACAGACGGACCGCCCGCCCTCGGGCCCTTCATCCACAACCGTCCGGAATCCATTGGTCGGGCCCAGGCGAGCAGCACGCTTCTTGCCAACAGTCATTAAATGCCCGAGAAGCTGGAGAAGGAAGTACAAAACCATAAATAAATAAAACGGAATAAAACGCCACACGCAAAGAGGGGGGAGGGCAGGAAGGGACGAGAGCAGAGGAGAACCACCCAGAGAAAGTAGTTCGCCGATCCCTAGCGATTCAGCCACTGCGCTTCAACTTCCCCTCTGTCCGCCTGTCCGCCCGCCCGCCCCTGACACTTTCCAAGCAAAGCTACAAAGACCGATTATGCACACCACGGGGGGCGGGGGGAGGAAGAGCTATGCCGGTTTTTCCAAGCTAGACAGTAGCAGACTACAAGGCAGCCACAGAAGCTAAGTTTGTCTCCGGGCCAAAGCCCCCATCATACCTCCAGGCAACGTAAGCAGTTCTGGTGGAAAAGAAACTTCAGGCTGCCTTTTGCGTGGGTTCACAAAGTAGACTCTTGGGCCGGTTCAGACCCTACACGGAATAGTAGGAGCGCACGATAATCTGTATGGTTCTCCAGGCTCGGCGGCCTCTCAGTGACACCACGAATGCGAGCTCCTGGTAGGCGTCGGACTTCTCTAGAGGAATCGTCTGGATGGCAAATGGGTGCTTGGCTGCCTCTCAGTAGGGAATCTCCAATTACCAATACCTTACGTGCTTTTCTGGTGGCACTGGTTCTAACGCGGGTGGGCGGGCCAGCTTTGCGTGGCCAGCTTGTCCTGGATCCTGTCCGTTACTCACGTGCTCCTCAGTCCCCGAGCATCCTCTCTGTTATGTAGGGACACTTCAGGAGATGGGGGGGGGGGTTCGGGTTCTTCCTTCTGCCCCGAGCACGGGCAAGTGTCCAGTCTCCTCCATCTCGTGACTTACTTGCGTCGGTCAGCTCGAGGTTGGATTCAGGCTTAGCTTCCCCTTGCGCAGCCTTAAGGCAGGCTGTCGCTCAGCCTGGGACAGCGTACAATACCGCGCACGGATCTCCTGCTCGCGTTCCCGGATGCTGTGCTGCCTGTCGAGCTCCTCTTGTAACATAGCTACTTGTCCAAGGAGCTCTTCCAGCTGGGCACGCTTACAGCTGCGGGATACACCGCTGCCTTCGGGTGCTAGGGGGACTTCCAGGTACTGGAGCTCCGTGCACCCCGAGGTCTAGATAGCTGTATCAGTCCTCGGGAGGTCTGTTGGGGGGGGAAGACGTCGGCATAGGTAGGCTGTAGTGCTTCCGTCGGGGTCGCAGCCACAGCCTTACAGTTGTGGCGGGCGGAGACCATTTTCTTTCAGCAGATCACCTCGAAGTCCCGGGACAGGAGAGAAAGGGCGGCAGGCCCTGGCGGGGCGGGGCGGGGGGGGGGGGGGGGAAGGGAGAGAAGGGGCCGCTGCAGTCCCACAGCCTTTTCCGTGTCCCGCGTCACCAGGTCCCCCCGTCTCATTCAGCAGAGGGCCCACATTTTCCATAGCCTTCCCTTTGTCACCTCTGTACTTAGAGAAGCCCTTCTTCTCGTCTTTGGTGTCCCTTGCCAGATTCAATTCCAGCTGGGAACTCCTGCTTTCCTAACCTCAGCCCTGCATGCTTGGACAGCGTCTCCGTAATTCCTCCCAGCTTACCCGCCCTTGCTTCCACCCTCTGCAGGCTTCCCTTTTGTGCTCGAGTTTGGCTAGGAGCTCCTTGCTCGTTCACGTAGGCCTCCTGCCATTCTTGCCTGACTTCCTGCTCGTCGGGATGGACCGCTCTTGAGCTTGGAGGAGGTGATCCTCGAACATTAACCATCTTTCTCGGGCCCCTCTTCCCTCCAGGGCCTTAGCCCACGGGACCGCTTCCAAGCATATCCCTGAAGAGGCCAGGGTCGGCTCTCCTCGAGGCCAGGGACGTGAGCTCTCTTTTTGCCCTCCTCTCGGGATCCTGAACTCCACCATCTCGTGGGCACTGCAGCCAAGGCCACCTTTGACCTTCGCATCCCCAACGAGCCCCTCCCTGGTGGTCAGTAGGAGGTCCAGCAGAGCACGTCTCCTCGTTGGCTCCTCTATCGCCTGGGCAAGGAACCTGTTGTCGATGCACTCCGGGAAGATCCCGGATTGCTTATGCCCTGCTCTGCTGTCCCTGCAGCAGATATCAGGGTGGTTGGAGGCGCTCCCCTCCATCGCCCCGGGGAGGACGAGAGCCTCCGACCGCCAGGCCGCTCCTCTCTCTCTGTAGAGGGCCTCATCCGCTTGTACTTCCTGGTCGGGCGGCCTATAGCAGACACCCGCTACAACGCCACCCTTCGCCGTCGAGACCAGCCTGGCTGAGTCGTCTGAGACCTGCTGGTCAAACTAAAAGGCAAGAAGGAACCGCACAGGCGGTGGAAGCAGCGACGGGTATCTTGGGAAGAGTATAGGGACACTGCCCGGTTGCGTAGGGATGAGGTCAGGAAGGCCAAGGCGCGGCTGGAGCTGAACTTGGCAAGGCATGCGAAGAATGACAAGAAGGGCTTCTTACGGGTATGTCGACCAGAAAAGGAAGGTTAAAGAAAGCGTACCCCCGCCCGATGAGCAAGAATGGCAAGCTAGGAACAACCGACCAGGAGAAGGCTGAGGTTCTCAGCAGTTTTTTCTTTGCCTTGGTCTTTATGGGCAACCTCTCTCCACACACCTCCCAAGTTGAAGGGCCACAAGACGGGAACCAGGGAGACAAAGGCCCTCCCGCTGTAAGCGAAGACAAGGCTCGTGACCACCTCAGGAACCTGAACGTACATGAGTCTATGGGACCTGATGAGATGCATCCCAGAGTCCTGAGGGAATTGGCTGATGTAGTTGTCAAGCCACTCTCCACGATATTTGAAAAGTCACGGCAGTCAGGTGAAGTCCCTGAGGACTGGAAGAAGGGAGACATTGCACCTGTTTTTTAAAAAGGGTAGAAAGGAGGACCCCGGGAACTCCAGACTGTCGCGTCCGGACTGACGCGAACCCCGGGCTCGCTCCGGACGGTGATTTAGGTTCGGATACCCACAGGCAAAAAAGGGGCGCTACCACACCGACGTTCAGAAAAATAGAAGCGACTTATTGCGCGACGAGTAATAAACGACAACAGCCGAAGGGATTGTGAATACTGGTTTGGGACTGAGGATAAGTAGAGCAATGAAAGAGGGCAAGGAGAGGAGGGAGAGAGAAAAGGAAAGAGGAAAGGAGAGAAAGAGAGAAAGAGCACCACCCCGGGTTCCAGCGGCGTCTAAGGATCCCGGCTGGTGGGCACATGTAGAGGAATTTCTTGTGGAGCAGAGGTGCGGTATAACTTTAAAAGCGTGGACAACCCAGCTTAGGCCTAAACAGAGGCTCTGTCCTTGAAGCTGCCTTGGAACACAGGGAGGAGGAGGTTTTATCTGTTTTGTGAAGAGCCTCGCCAGCGTTTTATTGGGTAGTGCCATTCCACTAAGCAAGCGGCTCTCACCCCCCCTTTCTCCCCCTGGCAAGGCTCTTCACAAAACAGATAAAACCTCCTCCTCCCTGTGTTCCAAGGCAGCTTCAAGGACAGAGCCTCTGTTTAGGTCTAAGCTGGGTTGTCCACGCTTTTAAAGTTATACCGCACCTCTGCTCCACAAGAAATTCCTCTACAGGCGCACACCTCGATTCACGCTTTTCCTGCCTTCTTTATATTCTTCGTGTGCCCGGGGTCCCTCCCAGGGGAGGAGCACGGTTGAAATGGGTCTGGGGTACTTGGGGGGTCTTTTGGGTGGTCCCGAGCCCCCTTCCTCAACTAGGAGACAGACCTGCGCGCCCTCCAGCACACCCCCTCTGTCCTGTGCTAGCCGGCGTCTCCTCTCCTTTGGGGTCCAGAGTCGCGAAGCGGAACCAGAGTCGACCCCCTCTACCCTCGGCCCAGTGCTGCTGCACAGAACTTATTTCGCTGCAACGGTTGAGACGTAACAGACGCTAACTCTTCAGTCTCTCACACCGACCTGTCAGCCTCACCTCTGTGCCTGGGAAGATTGTGGAACAGATCCCCCCAGAAGCTCTGCTAAGGCACATGGAGGCGATTCGAGACAGCCAGCACGGCTCTACCAAGGGCAAGCCCTGCCTGACCAACCTGGTGGCTTTCTACGACGGAGCGACCACATCAGCGGACAAGGGGAGAGCAAGGGATGGCATCTGTCTGCACTTCCGCAAGGCCTTTGACACGGTCCCCCGCAACATCCTTCTCTCTGAGTTGGAGAGATGAGAATTTGATGGGCGGACTGTTCGGCGGATAAGGAATTGGTTGGATGGTCGCACCCAGAGGGTAGCGCTCAACGGCTCGACGTCCAGGCGAAGATGGGTGTCGAGCAGTGTCCTTCAGGGGTCTATACTGGGACCAGCACTGTTTAATGTCTTCATCGAGGATACAGACAGCGGGATCGAGCGCACCCTCGGCGAGTTTGCAGGTGACGCCAAGCCAAGTGCTGCGGTCGACAGGCCGGAGGGAAGGGACGGGATGTCATCCACAGGGACCTGGACAAGTCGGAGAAGCGGGCCTGTGGGAACCTCACGAGGTTCAAAACCAAAGCCAAGTGCAAGGTCCTGCACCTGGGTCGGGGCGACCCTCGTTATCGATACAGGCCGGGGGACGACGTGATAGAGAGCAGCCCTGCGGAAAAGGACTTGGGGGTACTGGCGGGCAAAAAGCCGGACACGAGCCAACGATGCGCGCTCGCAGCCCAGAAGGCCAATCGATCGCATCCTGGGCTGCATCAAAAGCAGCGTGGCCAGCAGATCGAGAGAGGGGATTCTGCCCCTCTGCTCTGCTCTGCTCTGCTCTGGTGAGACCTCACCTGGAGTGCTGCGTCCAGCTCTGGGGCCCCCAACACGAGAAGGACACGGACCTCTTGGAGCGGGTCCAGAGGAGGGCCACAAAAACGATCAGAGGGCTGGAACACCTCTCCTACAAAGACAGGCTGAGAGGGTTGGGGTTGTGCAGCCTGGGGAAGAGAAGACTCCGGGGAGACCTTATCGCAGCCTTTCGGTACTTAAAGGGAACCCCTAAGAAAGACGGGGGCGATCTTTCCAGCAAGGCCCGTCGCGACAGGACAAGGGGCAGCGGTTTTAAACCAAAAGAGGGGAGACGTAGGCTGGATATAAGGAAGGAGGTCTTTACTGCGAGGGTTGCGTGGGCCGAAACAGGCAGGACGCAGGAACAGCCACAGACCACGGCTGAAATGCAAAGAGTGGATTTATTCTCGCTACCTGGGAATCTGGAGAATCCTCGCAGCAGCACCCGGACGGAGGCACGCAGGCAGCGATCCCACGAGCAGCAGCTCGACAAGCGGCAGCGCCGGCATAAGGAGATCTCTCCTTGCTAGAAAGCGCGTGGTATTCATCCCCCTGCTTTGTTATGTTTGACCTGCTGCTCTGCCCGAGTTCCCAGGACTCGCACGACAGCTTGGCAGGGCAGGAACGCGAGAGAGGCCCCCGCGCCTATCCCAGGCCTCTGTTATCTAGGCGCGGGCGTGCCGCTTGTCGAGCGCACGAGGCACAGCAGTAATCTAGCGCGACGCGTGCGTTTTCCGGCGCCTCGGGTGCAAGTCGCTTGAGCGTACCTACAGTCCTCCTCGCCAACCTTCCGTTACATCCGTACTTTCCACCCCCCTCGCTCAAGCGACCGCATTTGCTGGCAAAACTGGAGGTACCTGCTTAGGCTTGCAAGGTATACTAGAAAGTAATTTACAAAGGCACACGACAAATACATCTAGAGAAAAGCATAAATACCGTACAACAATAGCAATTGAAATCAGGTGTCCCCTTCACCCTCTCAGGGAATGCAGCCACGATGTCAGCCAGGTATCATTAGTAGATTTTTTCACTTGATGCATCAAGTCCTGAAGATGTTGAACATCATTCTTCAGGCAGACTGATTCATTGCTTTTGTAGAGGTGACACATGTCCCATATAGACTGCAGAGGCGTGGCTTGTACTTTTGCAGGTTGAACTGCAATTTAACGTTTGGTTCGTGTCACCAGCAACACTGTTCCAACACGATCTCCTCTGGATGGAGCATAGGTATGCATCGAAGAAACCTGAAACACAAAACCTCAAGAATCTGATCTTAATAGAGGGTGTAAAATAAGCAGAGACGTTGGGGTACAGAACCACGTGGCATTCTCAGGGGGTTCAAACGACTCATCTTTTTGATGAGCCGAGATGTGCCTTACTTTAGAGGAATACTTTTGTACGTACTGCCACATTATTCCCACTTGTTGAAGTACCTGAATGGTTTGAGTGATTTCCTCTCCCCCCCGAGTACGATACTGTTTTACAGTTATGACCTCAGTAGGCACAGGCAGCACGCCAGGATCCCACTGTGGAAATCCATGCAAAACAGTTACAGGTTGATTAGCAAATCCTGCTTGTGAAGTTCCAAAGCAGAAGCAGCCATTTAAGGTTTCAAGTATCTGTCCCGCCAGCACACCGATACCCAAGATATATTCTTTAATTGGGGCAATTAGCACTGTCACGGTAAATAGCACGGCCTTTCCCGTTGTTAAGGTAACTTTAATTGAAGAGCAGAAGTCGGATTTCCCCCAACCCACAGATCTGTGGTGCAACTGCTTTATTATTAATATTACTCTTTAACACAGCAACCTCAGCTCCAGTAGCCACCAGAGCTAAAACATGGGAAGTTCCTCCAGATTGCCACCGTGTAGTTAAAGCAACGGAAGGGCGTCGGTCCCCCTTGTGATAAGAGGCTACAGCGGCAGCTCTTTCTTTCGGAGGACCTGCCAGACCTCTGCTTTTGCTGTCTCAGCACTCCCCAGGCAGTGTCCTGCTTTGAGGTGGCAGGAGGGGGCGGAGGGGGGCTGGGTCTCTTTAGTTTGGAGAAGAGGAGGCTGAGGGGTGACATCTCATCAATGTTTATAAATATGTCAAGGGGAAGTGTCAGGAGGACGGAGCCAGGCTCTTCTCAGGGATGCCCATTGACAGGACAAGGGGCAATGGGTTCAAGTTGGAACATAGGAGGTTCCACAAAACCATTAGGAAAAACTTTTTCACAGTGAGGGTGACAGAGCACTGGCACAGGCTGCCCAGGGAGGGTGTGGAGTCTCCTTCTCTGGAGACATTCAAAACCTGCCTGGACGTGTTCCTGTGTGATCTGCTGTAGGTGATCCTGCTCTGGCAGGGGGGTTGGACTAGATGATCTTTTGAGGTCTTTTCCAACCCTGAACATTTTACCATTCTGTGATATTTTTCCCTTTTTTAATGAAATTTGTGCATTCAATTTTCCAAGCATGGCCCTTCCCAGCAAATTCACTGGACATTCCAGGACATGCAGGAATTGACGCATCACCCATTGTTTACCTACTTGTAATTGCAGGATCTCTAAAAAGAATTTTTCTCAAGTTTTCCCAATAGCACCAATACTGGTCTTGTTTTTACTGAGTGCGCCCTTACATGTGTTAAGTACTGAATACGCAGCCCCTGTATCAATTAAAAAAATAATCTACATTCTCATTGCCCAGCTTCAAAGTAACCAGGGGATCAGCTGAGGATGGACCTCCCTGTTCCCCCCCCCCCGTCCTCTTCAGTCCACATCCTCTCTTCCAGCCATCATCAACTTAGCCCACAGGCTGGGCTCTAACTCTTTGTGAGGACATTCCCCTCTCCAGTGCCCTCGCTTTCTAGAAATAGCGCATTGATCAGCGGCAAGCCGGGACCCTCTGAAAGGGAGTCTCATCCTGTCTTGAGGCTTGATGGTAAAGTGTCCTCCCCGCCCCCTCCTCTCAGCACTCCCCTTCCCCTCCCACTTCTCCCACATCTTGTCCAGTCTTGAATCCCCCACCGACACAACACCCGCCATGGTCAAGGTGGGAGCTCTCCAGGTCACCAATAAATCTACATCCTCGAACTCACTCTGCTCCAGCAATATTCCCTTTGTATGTTTAACACATCTCTTGTCTATAGAGCAGCACCTCCTCAAAACACTGTCTCCCTGACCCTTCCTATCCCTTTCTAAAACCATCATGAAAGTGTCAGAGGATATTAGCTTACATTCTTTTTGCCAAAACCCATAAAACCAATGATTTAATGCAAGACTGCAATCTGTTGGGGACTCGAACCTCTTATACCACTTATACCACTCAAACCACCAGTGGGACTCGATCCCACCATCCTCTGATACTCTGGGCGTATCCGTGATAACATATGGAGTATACCCTTTATCCTTTCCACCTTAGGTACTGTCGTGGTTTGACCCTGGCTGACAGCCAGGTGCCCACACAGTCGCTCACTCACTTCCCCTTCACTGCTAGACAGGGAGAGAAAATATTTCCAAGGGCTCAGGGTTCGAGATAAGGACAGGGAGATCACCCTCATTTACCTTCCTGGGCAAAACAGACTCGATTTTGGGGAAATTAAGTACATTTATTAAAAGAACTAATCAGAGAGGAGTAGTGAGAAGTGAGAAAGAGCAAACAGATCTTAAAAGCAGAACACCTTCCCCCCATCCCTCCCTTCTTCCCGGGCTCAACATCAATCCCGGTTTCTCCACCTCCTCCCCCCGAGCAGCGCAGGGGGACAGGGAATGGGGGTTGTGGTCAGTTCATCCGACGTTGGTTCCACTGCTTCTTCACTCTGGGGGAGGACTCTTCACCCTTCCCCAGGGCCATTGTGGGGTCCCTCTCACGGGAGAAAAGCTTCACACTCTCTTCTCTGGCGTGAGTCGTCCCACGAAGGGCAATTCATCACAAACTGCCCAACGTGAGACACCTCACAAGGGGCAGCCCACCCCTCGTGAGTCTGAGGCACAGTCCTTCAGGGGAAACTGCTCCAGTGTGAGTCCCCCGCAGCGTCCCAAAAGTCCCACCAGCCAACCTGCTCCAGCATGGGCATTCCTCTCTTCCACAGGCTACAGGTTCTGGCAGCGATTTGCTCCGATGCGGGCTTCCCACGGGCTACAGCCCCCTTCAGGCATCCACCCACACGGCGTGGGGTCCTCTGTCCCATGGTGGACATCTACACCCTACCCATGGGCTGCAGGGGGACAACCCGCTTCACCATGGTCTTCATCATGGTCTTCACCATGGACCCAGGAGACTCTCTGCTCCGACGCCTGGAGCTCATCCTTCCCCCTCTCCTTCTTCACTGACCTTGGTGTCTGCACAGATTCTCACTCCTCCATCTCTGTGCCAGCTGTTATGGCACAGTTCTTTTTCTCTGTTCTTAAATATGTTTTCTCAGAGGTGTTCCTCTCATATCACTTTACTGACAGGCTCAGCCTTGGCCAGTGGCGGGTCCCTCTTTGGAGCCGGCTGGCATTGGCTCTATCAAACTCGGGGAGCTTCTAGCAGCTTCTTGCAGAAACCACCCTGCAGCTCCCCTCTGCTCTGCCGCTAAAATCCAGCCAGGCCAACTCAGTACAGGTACCTTTATAGCCCAACCTGTTTGGTCCAGACCTATTGGCTCAACCCGGTGAAATTTTCGTCGTGACTTATAGGCAAGCTCTCCTCCTGTTTTCCCCTTTAAATTTTGCTTATGAAAAGAAAATCCTACTCAACATCTCTATTGATGACATGGTTGAGGAGATTGAGTCTACCCTTAGTAAGTTTGCAGATGACACCAATCTGGGGGGGGGGTGTCAATCTGCCGGAGGGTAGGAAGGCACTGCAGAGGGACCTGGACAGGCTGGGTCGATGGGCCGAGGCCAATGGGATGAAAATCAACAAGACCAAGCGCAGAGTCCCACACTTTGGCCACAATAACCCCCTGCAGCGCTACCGATTGGAGGAGGAGTGGCTGGGGAGTGGCCTGGCAGAGAGGGACCTGGGGGTGTGGATGGACAGCCGGCTGAACATGAGCCAGCAGTGTGCCCAGGTGGCCAAGAAGGCCAAGGGCATCCTGGCCTGGATCAGGAATGGTGTTGTCAGCAGGACCAGGGAAGTGATCATGCCCCTGTACTTGGCTTTGGTGAGGCAAAGCAGCAGCGCAGGCACAAGGAGGTCTCTTCCTTGCTGGTAAGTGGGGAGTATTTATCTCACGGCTTTGTTATGTTTTACCTGCTGCTCTGCCTGAGTTCCCAGGACTCACACAACATCTTGGCAGGGCAGGGATGTGAGAGATGCTCCTGCGTCTATCCCAGGCCTCTATTATCTAAGCATGGGTGTGCTGCTTGTTGAGCACACAAGGCCAAGCAGTAATCCAGTGTGATGTGCATGTTTTCCGACACCTCAGGTGCAAGTCGCTTGAGCATACCTACAGTCCTCCTTGCCAATCTTCTGTTGTACTCCTAGAGATGGGAACCAGCAACTCTTGGTTGGTGCAATATTGCTGCCAGTGCACCGTTGCAGTAGCACTTGGTACCTGTTCTTCAACCCTCAGCAAATGCACCACGGAAGGGTCCTCTGAGAGACCAGGCAAGGTGGACAACTGTTTAATTTCCCCTGCCTCCAAGGCAGCTATGCCAAAGGCCCACCTGTACTGGTACCAGTCCTTGAAGAACTCTCTCCTGAGGAAGTCTATGCCAAGAATACACAGAGCCTTTGAGCCAGTCACAACAGGGTGTCTATGCCACTCATTTCCAGTTAGACTCACTTCAGCTTCCAACATAGTCAGTTGCTGGGATCTGTCTGTCACCTCAGAGATACAGATGGGTTCTATGCCTTTATATCCCAATGGCATCAAGGTACATTGTGTGCCCGTGTCTACTAGAGCTTTGTAATCATGTGGAGTTGCTGTGCCAGGCCATCGGATCCACACAGTCTAGTAAACCTGATTGTCTCTCTCCTCTACCTAGCTGGAGGCAGGGCCCCTTTAATCTTGGCCAGACTCACTCACTTCTTGTAAATATGACTCAGAGGTCCCTTCAATATGATCAGAGGTGAGATCTGCTCGTCTATTTTGTCTGGAGGACTTCCCACTGGAAGCTGGAGCATCGGTTTTCTTAGAGGAATTCTTTATCTTTGTTTTTTCCCCTCGTAACTCATGCACCTGCGCATCTGATTGAGATTGATGTAAACGGCTTTATTATGGAGGCTCCCAGGGTCCTTGTTCACCCTTGTGTAAGCTCTATGGTACTACTAGTTAATGTTATTAGTATACTGTAGAGGAATTTCTTGTGGAGCAGAGGCGTGGTATTACTTTAAAGATGTGGACAACCCAGCTTAGGCCTAAACAAAGGCTCTGTCCTTGAAGCTGCCTTGGAACACGGGGAGGAGGAGGTTTTATCTGTTTTGTGAGAGCTTTGCAAGATGCTTGGCTGGAGGTACTGGGCCTGGGGGGAGAAGGGGGGGCGAGAGCCGCCTGCATTGGGCACTACCCAATAAAACGCTGGCGAGTGTAAACCTGTAACTGACCAACTCTGTTAAGGGGCAGGCGCGGGGACACTGCTGAACTGTATATATTGAGCTGTCCGGAGCAATAAAGGGAGAACAATTTGTAGCCATATCGGTGGGATTTGTCGTTGTCTTGACCGGCTCTCCGACGGGACCCTCTTCATCTGGCACCCGAACAGGCTTAAAATGGGGAATTGCTTAAATGTGGATTGCTTGAATACGGAAAGACTCCCAAGCATTGGACGTGAGCCGATTTGGGAGCTGGAGAGCCGGAGGCAGGAGAATTCCAGGTGTGACCAAAAGGGCACCGGAGACCAGTGTTTAAGCAGCCGATCAAGCCCCTGCCAAGGTAAGACCACGATGGAAACTGATGCGGCAACTTGTTGATATACTCTCTAAGAGAGGAGAAAAAGTAAAGGAGCGAGATGTATTGGCCCTGATCCAATGGGCTCGGAAGCGGGAGAAAATGAACGACCCGTCATTAATCTTTAGCTCAACGGAATGGCGTGAAGTAGGATATCTATTGTGGGACTGTACTTTAGAGGGAGGAAAAGAAGGAAAAGAAGCGAAAGGACTAGGAACTGTTTGGAAAACCGTAATACGCACTCTAGAAATCACGCAAGCAGAAAATAAAGTTGCCGCGGTGGCGATCGAAGCGTTGGGGGGAGAGCAGGAAAGGAAAAAGGCAAAGGAAGAAAACCCCTGCTCGTCCCGACTGGCGACATTTTTTCGGCTAGGACAGACACGCCCCATGAAGGGTACAGCGGCCCCGGTGTGCTCCTCTCTGACAGACTTGTTGCAAAAAAGCGAAAAGGAGAACATTCCCCTGCCGACGCGGGTTGTAACTGAGCCAAACCCGAGAGCGGCGCTGCCACGGGACTCGAGAGGCGCGGCCCAGCAGAAAGAGGAGGCACAGGGCGGAGCCGAATGTCGCCCGAAAATTAACCCTTTGATACCCTTTTCCGACGAGGATTCTGAATCAGAACTGAGTCCTGACAAATCTGTCAGAGGTAATGACCACGTTATGCAGAGAATGGAGAGGCCTCGGACCAAGAAAGAGGAAGATCTGAATGAACCTCTAAAAGAGATCCTGAGCAAGCTCGCTGAATTATCAATTAGACAGCAAGAAATAGAGGAAACCCTTAAACCAGTTTCATCGTCACTTTGGAGGCAACCAGAAACCATATCTAAGGTCCCGCGAGAGATTCAACTGTTATCCTATATAGTACCACCGGTTGAACCCTCAGCTCCCCCACTACCATCAGCTCCCTCATTCAAGCCTGACTTTCAAGCTCGAACCATAAAGGATCCTTTGCAACAGCGATGGAGCGGTGTCATCAGAGATGCTATAATAGAGGGAGATTGGGAAGCAGCCAGTTCGATTGCGTGTCCCGTTACTATTAATAATGGACAAGCGACCTGGGAACCACATGATTGGAAGATCTTACAGCAAGCGAAACAGACTGTCACCACACATGGCATCCGATCAGAAGCTGCACGAAGTATTATACAATTCATTTTTACAGCAGACGTATTGTGCCCAAATGACTGCACTAATATTGCTTCGTTATTATTAAGCCCGTCACAATATTTACTGTGGGAGAGAGAATGGAAAAGATTGGCTCTGGAAGACGCCAACAAACACCGCGAAATTAACGATCCTTTATATGGGTTACAAGCAGATATGTTGACTGGTAGTGAAAATTATGCCACCACTGCAACCCAACTGACGTATCTGATAATTATGCATCAAGTTTCTCAGACTCTGGCTCATCGAGCGCTGTTATCAGTCCCAGAAAAGAAAAAATCACCCCCGTATGCAACAGTACGACAAGAGATGACCGAGCCATTTAATCAATTTGTTGATCGATTGTCTGCTGCCATAAAGGACGCTACCGAGTTAACTGAGCCGCTGCAAGAACACTTGTTCCGTACACTTGCTTTTGAAAATTCCAATGCAAGTACTAAAGCCATTTTGGCCACCTTACCACAGGGCGCGGGAGTGGATGAAATGTTATTACGAGCATCACGAGCAGAACAAAGCAGCCAAGCTGCAGCCTTTACCGCGGCCATGCAAGGTGCCATTGAAAGGCAAGGACATGTGATTGCAGCCGCTTTATCTGGAAGAAAAAACAGCTGGTCTGGTAATCCAAAGGAAAAAACAGCCAATGGGCCAGCAGCGGGACCGTGCTTTCGCTGTGGAGAATCCGGACACTGGAGAAGAACATGCCAAAAGACTGTATGGTGTCACGTATGTAACAGTGATGCCCATGCTACCGTGGCATGCAGGAAGTCGGAAAACTACAAGCGCAGTGCGCAGGGGCCGCGCGCCAAGACACAAATCAGCGCCCAACCTCAACCGAAGCCACAGACGGTTTCCTACAACGAAACAAACCCGCTACCTGGGGAAGCCTCTGCGTGAATGTGGCAACCGCAGTAGAAGTTACACTGCAAGACAAACAAGTAGCATTGATCTCGACAACTGCATTTGGCCCATTATTTTCAACTGACTCTTTTGTTGGAGGGCTACTGCTGGGACGGTCATCTAGCAACAAACAAGGAGTTGTAGTATTACCGGGAGTTATTGATGCCGACTATACAGGTCTAATAAAGATTATGGCTTATGCATTACAACCACCTGTCACCATTCCAAAAGGAAGCAAGATTGCCCAGATCGTTGCCCTTGAAGCAGCCCATCCACATCAGCCACATCCAAAAGAGGGACAAAAGCAAAGAGGAGAGGAAGGCTTTGGGTCATCAGGATTTGATGTCTTCTTGACACTAGACATGAATTCCCGGCCACAAAGAAGAGTCACCCTACAACGGGGGGAAAGTCAAGTTCAGTTAAGACCAATGCTCGACACCGGAGCGGATGTCACCATCATTAATCAAACATACTGGCCACCCACGTGGCCCCTGCAGGCTCCCATGACACAAATTGTGGGAGTGGGAGGAATGAACGCTCCTCAATCCAGTAGAGACCCTGTGACTATAGTTTTTGAAGATGGACAACAAATAGTCTTTCGGCCATATGTCCTGCAGTTACCTTCAACTCTTCAAGGCCTGATAGGCAGAGACTTGCTGTCTCAACTCGGAATGGTATTAACCACTGATCAGCATTTATCATGACGGCCACTGACGAGCAGCCGCCCATACAAAAGATTACCTGGTGACCGATACACCTGTATTTGTGGAGCAGTGGCCGATGACTAAAGACAGGCTGCGAATAGCAGAACAAACAAAAGCGCTTGAACAAGTAACTGCTAAATTACAAACAGGATGGAGTGCATGCCGTCTTGAGAATCGCCCCCTGTCATTGCTTATCATCAATACAGATTCCAACCCTCTTGCCATTGTGCTTCAATGGCAAAAGAAAAAGGGGGAAGAATCCCCTGGAGAGTCAGCAAGAATAAAAGAATGAGTATTCTTACCAGTGCAACCTAAATTTCGCCTAATGAAAAGAACAGAAGCTATCGCCGCATTGATCCGAAAGGGCCGATCTCGAATAATGGAAATAGATGGGTTGGAGCCGGCAGACATTAGTATTCTTGTTAGAAATGAAGACTTGGAATGGCAACTGTGGCACTCCATCGAAATCCAGGAAGCATTGCTGGGCTACTCTGGTCTGGTTCACAACAAGCATCCTAAGGGCCCACTGTGGAAAGTAATTGAGCAACACAAATGGCTAGAAAAACCCCTGTGCTCAAAGCAACCAGTGGATGGAAGGACGGTCTTCCAAGACGCAGGGCGGAAGACGAGAAGCGCAGCAGGTGTCTGGCAACAACAGGGAGCGTGGAAGCAACATGCAATCCAGGGTGACGTTGCAGATAGCTTACAAATACTCAAACTGAAAACTGTATGTTGGGCTTTCCAGAATTGGAGCAAAGAGCCTCTCAATGTGGTTTCTGATTCCTTATATGTTGTTAGGGTTGATGGTAATAACCAGCAAAGTGAGCTTTCTTTAGCTAAAAGCAAGGTGGGGGAAACCAGCTGCTTTTTACTTCGTTAGAAGTGTGTGATTAAGGACCAAAATAGATAGGGAGGCTCCCTTGTATTCTTCCTTCAGCCCTGGCCAAGCTGTGGGAAGAATTCAATGGAGCAAACAACACCAGATGTTCCCGCATTCAAAGTTATGTAAGGTTGTTTATTTAATAGTATAAATGCTGGACCCTCTTGCAGTGACTTCAGAAACCTCACCTACGGGTGGTCGCGCTGCGTAGAACTTCCCAATTGTCGGGAGGGTTCTCCAGAAACCTCGCTGCAACAGGGACTCCCCAGCGACTGTGGGTCTGGATGATTTAGGGTGATGGGTGTGAGAACTTTGACAGGATGAATTAAGAGTTTAGTTAAGGCATTTTTGGTTATTGGAGTTTTAATTGTTATAGGCTTAGTTATGTTTAGTTGTTTGATGAGTGTAATCAAGAAAATGATAAGCAAACTAGCGGACGAAGCCTGGGTTGTCCAAAAAGAAAGAGGGGGATATGTAGAGGAATTTCTTGTGGAGCAGAGGCGCGGTATTACTTTAAAGATGTGGACAACCCAGCTTAGGCCTAAACAAAGACTCTGTCCTTGAAGCTGCCTTGGAACACAGGGAGGAGGAGGTTTTATCTGTTTTGTGAAGAGCCTTGCCGGGGGGAGAAGGTGGGGGCAAGAACCGCCTGCATTGGGCACTACCCAATAAAACACTGGTGCGTGTAAACCTGTATCTGACCAACTCGGTTTTAGGGGCAGGCGCGGGGTCGCTGCTGAACTGTATAGATTGAGCTGTCCGGAGCAATAAAGGGAGAACTACTTGTAGCCATATCGGTGGGATTTATCGTTGTCTTGATCGGCCTCCGACGGGACCCTCTTCACCCGGTGAGCGGATTTCTGCCTGGCTGCTCCGATGCTGGGATAGCGGGGCTGACAGTCAGCAACTAGATGGTGGAGAAGCCCAACAACTGGGATCCCTTGCTAGGGATTGGGGAATTGAGAAAGGAATTGGAAAAGAAGCAGCTACTTGAAGTCTTTGGAGATGGCTCCTCTCAAGTGTGAGGGAAAGACATCCATTCAAGGAAGATCTTGTGAACTTCCCAGGAAAGTGGACTACTGCAAATGAAGGCACACAGCACCTGAGAGAACTAGGGGTGTTGGAAATCATCTACAGTGATCTAGATGATGAAGAAGCCCCCACAGATCCAGAGGATGTCCTGTGCACACAGGCCACGTGGACGAAGGTGATTCAAGGTGCTCCAGCATCATATTCTAACAACTTGGTAATGATATATTGCACAGATATGGATACCCAACTGTGAAGAGAGTGTCTTCTTGGCTCCAAAACTTTGAAGACAATCTCTGCACCTGAGGACACATCACACTACTGCTTGGCCTTGTGTGCTCGACAAGCAGCACACCCGCATCCAGGTCACAGAGGCCTGGGATAGACGCGGGGGCATCTCTCACATCCCTGCCCTGCCAAGCTATCGTGTGAGTCTTGGAAACTCAGGCAGAGCAGCAGGTAAAACATAACAAAGCAGGGGGATGAATGCCATGCGCTTGCCAGCAAGGAGAGATCTCCTTGTGCCTGCGCTGCTGCTTGTTGAGCTGCTCGTGGGATCGCTGCCTGTGTTCCTCATCCGGGGGCTGCTGCAAAGCTTCTCCAGATTCTCAAGTAGTGAGAATAAATCTACTCTTTGCATTTCAGCCGTGATTTGTGGTTGTTCCTGCGTCCTGCCTGTTTCGGTCCACACAGGCACACAAGAAAGCAGTCAATGTAGTTGCTGTGGAGACTCAGGAAGGCAATCAGCGATCTCCCAGACAAAGAAGAATTGAAGTCATGTCCCTTGATCCTAGTGCTGGGACTTCTGGTCTGTCATTGCAAAGGTTACACAGTGAATGTTCTAATGAGGAACAGAAATAGAGGGTCCCTGCCTTCGGCCAGGAGAAGGACAGGGATGACTGAGTATACTGGACTGTGTGGATTCGATGACCTGGCACATCGGACCCACAGAAGTATAAAGCGTTGGTGAACACCAGTGCACAGTGTACGCTAGTGCCATCAGGACATAGAGGCACAAAATCCATCTGGATTTAAGGAGTGACAGGAGGATGCCAAGAACTGTCTGTATTGGAGGCTGATGTGAGCTTAACGGGAGACAAGTGAGAAAAGCACCCCATTGTGACCGGTCTGGAGGCCCTGTATATCCTTGGCAGAGATTACCTGTCGTGGTTTAACCCCAGCCACCAACCAAGAACCACACAGATGTCAGCTAGCACAGGACAGAGGGGGCATACTGGAGGGTACACAGTTCTGTGTTCTGATAGGCCAAGCAGGAAAGGCCACACAGAATTCAGTTGAGGAAGGAGACTCACGACCACCCAAAAGACCCCCAGGTACCCCAGATCGATCTCAACAGTGCTTCTTCCCTAGGAGGGACTCTGGGCACACAAGGAATATAAAAGGTAGAAAAAGCATGAATTGGTGTGCACCCAGCATTCGAGATCCTTAAACACTGCTGGATGCCACTGGAACCCAGGGTGATGCTCTTTCTCTCCTTTCCTCTTCCCTTTTCTCTCTCCCTCCTCTTCATTTCCTCTTTCATTGCTCTACTTACTCCCAATACTGTCTGTCCACGTTTAGTCGGCAAATTGCTGAGGGTGCACTCAATGCCACTGTCCATGTCGTTGACGAAGATGTTAGACAAGATTTGTCCCTAAGAAACAATAAACCTTGAACAAATTAAAAAGGAGATAGTTTGTGTGGCAGCACTTGGACCAGTCTGGGCAGGACAAGATGTGTGAAACTGTCACAGGTTAGGACTGGGCCGGCCATTAATGTGGACAGACTCTCTCTAACCCCCTCTTCTCCCCCAAAAATGGGAAGGAAAAGGCAATGAGGCAGAGAGACTTACGGGTTAGAGAAGAAAAACTAGAACAGTTTTAATGAAACAATAATAGAAATAATAGTGAAATGATAAAAATAAAGAACTATATACAACTATAGATAGTAGCCCGATATCAAACTCGACTCCCTCCCCCGACAGCAATCCCCACTGGTGCTGCAGAGCAGGAGGCACTGGGGAAACGCCAGGCTCAGCGGCGGCGGGAGCTGGATACAGGGAGCTGGATTCGGGAACTCAGGATCTGGATCAAAAGCAGGAGGTCAGATGGAGTCCTCTCTGGACACCGGCCGTTGCAGAAAAGAAGGGCGAAACGAAGAAAAAAGGGAACGAAACTCTCGTGATCACTCAATTTATACTAGATATGACGTATATGGGATGGAATACTCTCATTGGTCACCTGTCCTGTCTGTTACCCCCCGGAGGTGCAACCTTTTACTTCCTTGTGACCCCTCTTACTACCCATCACCCCCAGTGTGGCACACAAGAGCCAGCAGTGGCCTTGGTCACTATAGGAATAAGTATCAGCAAGAGCCTTTCTGCATCCCAGTCCCAGGCAGTGACTGTAAACATCAGGTGTTATCACTGCCAGTAGCACACACTGTCTGCACAAACATGCTGCTGACTTCAGAACATGCAGCCTTTTAGAAGACACTAAACTGGAAAGTAAAAATCACTGAACAGAATTGGCATTTTTAGCTAAAACCAGGACAGAAACACACTTTACACTACAGGCAAGGACCGTGGTCTCACCTAGAGCCTCTGGCAGAAAACGCCTGGAGAGACTCAAAGTTGACGTGTAGGGTTTTGGAGCTGGGGATACAGAGGGTTGGAGGGCCTGCTGCACTCCAACAGAAAAAAAAGTACTAGCAGCATATGAAGGGGTTCAAACCATTTCAGAAGTAGCTGGCACTGAAACACAGCTCATCTTGGCACCTCTATTGCCTGTGCAGAACTTGCCTGAAGAAGGGTCCCACTGGAGAACCGGCCAAGTAAACGACCATCCCACCAATATGGCTACAAGTCTTCCTCCCTTTATTGCTCCGGACAGCTCAATATATACAGTTAAGCAGTGTCCACGCGCCTGCCCCTTAACAGAGTTGGTCAGTTACAGGTTTACACGCGCCATCATTTTATTGGATAGTGCCATCCAACTATGCAGGCAGCTCTCGCCCCCGCCTTCTCCCCCCGGCAAGGCTCTTCATAAAGCAGCTGCACCTCCTCCTCTCCGTGCCCCAAGGCAGCTTCAAGGACAGAGCCTTTATTTAAGCCTAAGCTGGGTTGTCCAAACCTTTAAAGGGATACTGCACCCCTGCTCCACAAGAAATTCCTCTACACTTGCCCTTGGTGAAGTCATGCTGGCTGTCTTGAATCACCTCCCTGTCCTCCATGTGCCTTAGCAGAGCCTCTAGGAGGATTTGTTCCATGATCTTCCCAGGCACAGAGGTGAGGCTGACCAGTTGGTAGTTCCCAGGATCCTCCTTTCTACCCTTTTTAAAAAACAGGTGCAATGTCTCCCTTCTTCCAGTCCTCAGGGACTTCACCTGACTGCCATGACTTTTCGGATATCATGGAGAGGGGCTTGGCAACGACATCAGCCAATTCCCTCAGGACTCTGGGATGCATCTCATCAGGTCCCAGAGACTCATGTACGTTCAGATTCCTCAGGTGGTCACGAACCTTGTCTTCGCTTACAGTGGGAGGGACTTTGTCCCCCTGGTCCCCACCTTGATGTCCTTCAACTTGGGAAGTGTGAGGAGTGAGGCTGCCAGTGAAGGCTGAGGCAAAAAGGTTGTTGAGAACCTCAGCCTTCTCCTTGTCTGTTGTTACTAGCTTGATGTCCATGCTCATCCAATGGGGTACGCTTTTTTAACCTTCCTTTTCTGGTTCACATACCTGTAGAAGCCCTTCTTGTATCCCTTGTCAAGTTAAGCTCCAGCTGCGCCTTGGCCTTCCTGACATCAAGTGTTATCAATTCTAGTAGCAGACACAGTCTGCAAAAACACACTGTTAACTTCAGAAAGTGCAGTCTCTCGAAGAGACTGAGCTGAAAAGTAAAAATCACTAGAGAGAATTGGTTCTGTTTAGCTGAAGCTAGGACAAAATTGTATCCATAACTGTGTCTGTATATAGCTAAAAGCTAATGAGATATTGGTTTGAACTATTCTGGGCTCATTTATAATCAACTGATTGTCATTTTTGTTAATTTTTCTCATTAACGTATCACATCAGACACTAGACACTGATTATTCCCCAATGAGTATCTTTCTTTTCTTTCTTTTAATAGTTTTTTGTCTGTTCAGGTTCACTTATTCTTTTTATAGTTAGTCATGCTCTGGTCAGATTTCGCTATACACAGAGTCCCAGAATTTGTAATTTCATGACTGTAAAACAGATAAAGGCTGTCTTACACTATCTTATTAAAATCTAGGGGCTTTTTCACACTATAATTAACAGTAAGAATAAACAGATACAAATAGTAAAAGTAATTATCCCCTGGTTACATTCTAGTTCAAAGTAAGGATATGGTCCAGTTCACGTACAATTCATAAGTATTAAATTATGTTTCATCTACCTGGTATTGAATTCTCGTGCAAGGTAAGGGTTCCACAATCAATCCATTGATGTGTGAGTTTCCTGCTAGAAATAAATCCTAGTTCTAATTTTAAATCAGTTGTGGTTCCTGGATGAGAATAATGGATTTGTATCCTCTTCCACCTTTTTTACATGTGAATGATGAATCCAGGAGTCTTTTCCTGCAACTTTAATTGCATAGTAAGTATACAGAATACAGTGTAAAAACCTTCCCATTTTGGTTCAAATTTGGGTTTCCTCTGATAATTTTTTACCCATACTTGATCTCCAGGTTGAATGTCACGTATGTGGTGTACTGATGCATGGACTCGGTGGATCGAAATCAGCTTTATTGCAAGCAGGCACACATATTTATACTTGTCTTAACACTAGCAGTATTTTTCCACTTAAAGAAGCTAGCTTCAGTTCCTTTTATCAAAGGTCATTGCTTAACCATCATGTTTATACTTCTTGGTTACAATGTTTATGCTCAAACCATATCTCTATCTCCTTGTTTTCTCTTCTCTTCTTCTTGTGTCAGCCGTTCCCACGGCCAGCGTCTGACTACTTCTAACACATCATACAGTGCCAATAACACCACATCATCACGCTCCACACATGTACATTAATTTCAAGGGTCACTCTGAAAAGGAAAACATGCTGAGGGTAGTGTGCCTTTATGCTCAGGGGCTTTAGTGGCGGTGAATTGCTGACAAGTTTTACACCCCCCTACGATCATCTTCACAGCAGCATAAATTCCCAGTGCTGCCCATATTTGTTGTATTGGTTCACGATGTTTTCTGCTCCACCGTGAGACTTAACATGGAACCATCTAGCAACAACCAATAAATATTTTCTCGGTAAAACAGGCTTTTCCCCTATTGTCCATAAACCATTTTTGTCTTGGATTGCTTCTCACTTTTCCCAATTACTCTTTTCTTCTAGGTTTACCTCATTGTATAGTTCTGACATACCTGGTAAGCTCAATACCTCTGGATTCTGAGTCACGAGCATAAAAACTGGCACTTCCTTGGCTGCTGCTTTCACTGTGGCATCAGCAAAGACATTTCCCTGGATGACCAGCTTATCCTCCAGGGTATGGGCCATGCAGTGTATCACTGAGATTTGTTCTGGCAAATGTATGGCCTCTAGCAATTTCTTTATTACCTTTACATTTGCCACTTCTTTTCCTGCAGTAGTAAGAAATCCTCTCTCCTTCCACAGCATTCTAGCTACAGCGCTGGTTGACGTGGGAAAAGTGACCAATGTCATTTACCTGGACTTGTGCAAGGCGTTTGACACTGTCCCACAAGACATCCTTGTCTTTAAAATGGAGAGACACAGACCTGATGGATGGACCACTAGGGGGATAAAGAACTGGCTGGATGGTCGCACTCAAAGAGTTGTGGTCAATGGCTCGATGTCCACGTGGAGACCAGTGACAAGGGGAGTTCCTCAGGGGTCTGTTCTGGGTCCAGTGCTGTTCAACATCTTTGTCAGTGACATGGACAATGGCATCAAGTGCACCCTCAGCAAGTTTGCCGACGACACCAAGCTGTGTGGTGCCGTGGACTCACTTGAGGGAAGAGATGCCATCCAGAGGGACCTTGACAGGCTTGAGAAATGGGCCAGTGCAAACTGCTTGAGCTTCAACAAGTCAAAATGCAAGGTCCTGCACCTGGGTCAGGCTAATTCCAGGCACAAATACAAACTGGGCACAGAGTGGGTTGAGAGTAGCCCTGAAGAGAAGGATTTGGGGATGTTGATAGATGAGAAGCTCAACATGAGCCGGCAGTGTGCTCATGCAGCTCAGGAGGCCAACTGCATCCTGGGATGCATCCAGAGGAGTGTGGCCAGCAGGTCAAAAGAGGGAATTCTCCCCTTTTACTCTGCTCTTGTGAGAACCCACCTCGAATACTGCATCCAGTTCTGGTGTCCCCACCATAAGAGGGACATAGAACTGTTGGAACGTGTTCAGAGGAGGCCACAAAGATGATCCAGGGGCTGGAGCACCTCTGCTATGAGGACAGGCTGCGGGAGCTGGGATTGTTCAGCCTGGAGAAGACTTCAGGGGAATTTAATAGTTGCCTTCTAATACCTGAAAGGAACCTACAGGAAGGCTGGGGAGGGACTTTTCACAAAAGTGTCCACGGATAGGACAAGGGGAAATGGATTTAAGTTAAAGGAAAACAAATCTAGATTGGATCTTAGGAAAAAAATCTTCAGTCCGAGGGTGGCAAGACTCTGGAATAAATTGTCCAGAGAAGTTGTGGCTGCCCCCTCCCTGGAGATGTTCAAGGCCAGGTTGGACAGAGCCTTGAATAGCCTGATCTAGTTGAGAGGTGTCCCTGCCCATGACAGGGAGGTTGGATTAGATGATCTCTAAGGTTCCTTCCAACCTAGGCCATTCTATGATTCTATGGCACACTCCAAAAGCATATGGTCATAGAACCATAGAATAGTTTCAGCTGGAAGAGACCTAGAAGATCATCGAGTCCAGCCTTTGTCCCAGCCCTATCAACCTACTAAATGATGCCCCCCCAATCCAACATCCACCCATCTCTTAAACTCCTCCAGGGACGGTGACTCAACCCCCTCCCTGGGCAGCCTGTTCCAATGGCTGACAACCCTTTCAGTAAAGAAATTCTTCCTAATATCTAACCTGAACCTCCCCTGGCGCAATCCATTTCCCCTCATCCTATCACTCTCCACTAGGGAGAATATGTGGATACCCTACATTTTAGTTAGCTGTGCTGGCAGTGCTGCTTGCAGAATTAAGACTTTCGTCCTTGAGCTCTTTCCTAAACAAGTGCATAACTCTTGCTTCCTAATTATGAAAAGAGACCCTGACCAGCCAAGTACAACTCATGTTGAGAGCTTGCCCGTGAGAATGAACAGATAAGGTGCTTCTTGTACACAAGATGTGCACGGGAGTGAACGGGAGAATATGATCAAAACAGACCTGGCAAAGTCTGTTTTCCCTGTGTGATAAGAGAGTGATTGAAGGAGTACATGAGCTAATAACAACCCTGGCTGTATAGTCTGATCTCTTGTTTGTAACCCAACAATAGTGCTTCGTGCTAGTAGGTATAAATATGTGTGCCTGCTTGCAATAAAGTGAATTCCGTTTTCCACCATCTCGGAGTTCGTGCGTGCTTCTCAACAAATGGCAGCCCGAATCGGGACTTAATCATATCCAAGAGAAGTACCCCCCAGTGAGCCGAACGGGGTGATGAATTAACTGACGCATCCATCCTCGCCCTTCAGGAAACAGGTACGAGGACCGCGGCCGGGGGACAAAAATGGGGCAAAACATGACACGATCGCTGCAACTTCATCATGATGTACTGATGTGTATTGCAAAGGAGCGAGAGTATAAGATTAGCCTGCAGAAAGTGACTCTGTTACTTTTATGGATCGGTCGTAATTGCCCCTGGTATCCTGAAATAGGATCTTATGAAATTAAGGATTGGAAACGTGTAGGCGAAGAGCTAACTAAAGCACAACATGCTGGTCATGACAGTTCGCCTGATAATATAGTGACATGGAAAGTGTTGTTTGTGGTGTTGCGCTCACTGAAACTGCACTGCTGATGCCAACTCTGAGAGCAGCGTGGCAGGCACCGCAGGTGATTCGGCAGATACTGGTGAATATGCTGTTGCTACTGACCTCGCTAATGATTTAATTGACTTAGCACCTACGCTACAGAAAGAGACTGCAATTCAAACGAAGTGTGTAAACATTTTGACTTCTCAAACTGAAACTGTGGTACGGACTTGCCAGAATAATCTCACCAGTTTGCGAGAAGGATTGATGAGTGGCTATGAGGGAATTGCGCTGAGAACTGGGGATCTGGAGGAGGACGACAGTTCCTTTGATGTTGGTCCTGGCGACCCAGAGACACAACCCAACATCTATCCTCCGCTCACGCCGAATAGAGCCATGGTGGCATCTGCACCTACTGCTCAGGACGTTTTTTCGGGACTTTCGAAAAAAGGAAAGGGGCTGTCAAAATCTGTTTCGCAGCTGTGTCAAAATAAGGGTCAGATGAACTCTCTTGTTCCACTCAATTATCGACCCCCACCCTATGCACCCCCTCCCTTATCTTCTCCACAGTTTTGTCCAGCATCGTCTTCTGTTACTAGGGTTCAGATTTCCTTGACGGATATTTTAACCGATCGTGATGAACATGGTTTCCTTAACACTGACTTTTTTCCTGAGGTAGTTAAAGCTATGCCAGTAGTTATGCATACGTGGCCGGATGGGACTCAGGCACCAGACCGTCAACAGATTTCTTATAGCATGCTGAAAGAGTTGCGGCGTATGGTTGCTGAATCGGGTATTCAATCATCCTATGCTGAAAATTTAATAGAAGCAATGAAAGAGGCTTTTCTTATGGTTCCTCATGATTGGAAGGTGATATTTAAGTTGATTTTAACACCCAGCCAGTATACAATTTGGTATGTAGAATACAGGGAATTATGTATATCCAATGCTACAGTAGCTCAAAATAATAATGCTCCAATTAACCCGGATCAACTGTTGGGGGAGGGTCAGTTTGCGAATCCACAGCTCCAAGCTCGTTTTACTACAGAACTTTTACAGCTCGCTGCACAATTAGCAACAAAAGCTTTTTAAAAGATTCCTGACATGAAAAAAATCAAGCAAACCTTTTGGCACTATCAGACAAGCTAACCATGAACCCTACCTTCAATTTATTGATCAATTACAAGGAGCTATTGAAAGACAGGTAGATGTACCAGCAGCAGCAGATGCATTATTACCGCAGCTTGCTGTGGAGAATGCTAACGCGGACTGTAAAAGAATTCTGGAGATGCTGAGATCCACTAACAAAACAGCTACTGTTCTGTAAATATTGTTGCTGATTCGCATTATGTGTATGGCCTTTTGTGCAGAATTGAGTTTGCCTTTTTAAAACATGTTTCTAATCGTGTTCTCTTTATGTTGTTTCAGAAATTATGCTTACTTTGTAGTAATCGGATACACCAATACTTTGTGACACATATTCGTTCTCATTCTAATCTGCCTGGCCCGTTAGTCTAAGGTAATGCTCGGGCTGATTCTTTGGCTGCTATGACTGCTGTTCCTGATGTATTAGGACAGGCTAGACTTTCGCATGCTTTTTATCATCAAAATAGCAAGGCTTTATCCAAACAGTTTAACATAACATCTCGACAAGCTCAAGATGTTATTTTGTCATGTCCAGATTGTCAAGCGATCATGCCACTGAACTCTAATATAACAGCAGTCCCTCGTGGTCTTGTTCCCAATGACGTATGGCAAATGGATGTTACACATATAGTTGAATTTGGTAAACTGAAATATGTGCATGTTACTGTAGATACTTTGTCATCTTTTATTGTTGCCACAGCGCCCAGTGGTGAAAAGTTTAGAGATGTTCGACTGCATTTGCTACGTGCTATTGCCACATTAGGAGTGCCATCACAGATAAAAACGGATAATGGTCCAGCTTATGTTTCTAAGAATTTTAAAGTATTTTTACAGGAATGGGGAATATCCCATGTGACGGGGATACCTTATTCACCAACGGGACAGAGCATTGTGGAAAGAGCACATCTCACACTGAAAAGAATGTTACAGAAACAGAAAAGCACTGTTGTTGGAATGTCTCCACACGAGAAGTTGTCTAAAGCAACGTATGTGTTAAATTTTCTGAATATATCCAGTTTTGATATGTTAACCCCTCATCTGAGATCTCAGAAGGAAAAACAGAAAGACTTACCAAAGCCTAATGTACTGTATAAGGACATTCATACTAATGAATGGAAAGGTCCGGTACCTCTGTTGACATGGGGAAGAGGTTATGGCTGTGTTTCTTTATCCACAGGACCTTATTGGCTGCCAGTGAAACGAATTAAGCCATTTAATGACCATGATTTGGTTCCTATCCCACATGATGTGGCTGTGCAGCATCCTGTTACTTCAACAGCGTAGCAGCAACATGACTGTGCACTGGGCCTGCCTGTTGAATCCCTTTGTTTTGCCCAGTGACATGATGGGACTCTGAGGTACCGATTACCAACGATGACATAGATTGGACTGGCAGAAGATGGTTACAGCTGATGGCAGAGCAATTATGGGAAAATGTAACTGTTTTCAATGTTACCTGTTGTATTGATATGTATTCTCTTTGTGTGACTAACAATGAAGCTTATATTGGTTGTGTAAGACTGTCTAATCAAAGCCACATAATAGGTGTTAAGGTTCATGGTACTAACCAGCAGAGTGATCTTTCTTTAGCTAAAAGCAAGACGGGGAAACTAGCTGCCTTTTGCTTCGTTAGAAGTGTGTGATTAAGGATCAAATTGATAGGGAGACTCCCTTGCATTCTTCCTTCATCCCTGGCCAAGCTGTGAGAAGAATTCAATGGAGCAAATAACACCAGATGTTCCCGCATTCAACGTTATGTAAGGTTGTTTATTTAATAGTATAAATGCTGGACCCTCTTGCAGCGACTTCGGAAACCTCACCTACGGGTGGACGCACTGCGTAGGACTTCCCAATTGTCGGGAGGGTTCTCCAGAAACCTCGCTGCAACAGGGACTCCCCAGCGACTGTGGGTCTGGATGATTTAGGGTGATTGGTGATGGGAACTGTAGGTACACTCAAACAACTTGCACCTAAAGTGTCAGAAAACACAGACATCTCACTGGATTACTGCTTGGCCTTGTGTGCTCAACAAGCAGCACACCCACACTGAGATAACAAAGGCCTGGGATTGATGCGGAAGCATCTCTCGCATTCCTGCCCTGCAAAGCAGTGAATGTGAGTCCTGGGAACTCAGGCAGAGCAGCAAGTAAAACATAACAAAGCAGTGGGATAAATACTACACATTTTTTTAGCAAACATATGATTTGGTTAAATCTCAAAACATAATTTTCTGTGTTAAACTTGTGTTTAATAGAATTTGTTGTTGTGGGAAGTGTTTTGTTTTGTTCTTTTTCATTACAGTCAACGATCTCACCTGAAGTGCTGCCCAAGGGGTCTGAGGAACTGAAAAATACATCCTATGACTTTGATGGTGATCCAAAATACAAAAAAGGGGGAATTGTGGATACCCTACATTTTAGTTAGCTGTGCTGGCAGTGCTGCTTGCAGAATTAAGACTTTCGTCCTTGAGCTCTTTCCTAAACAAGTGCATAACTCTTGCTTCCTAATTTTGAAAAGAGACCCTGACCAGCCAAGTACAGCTCATGTTGAGAACTTGCCCGTGAGAATGAACAGATAAGGTGCTTCTTGTACACAAGATGTGCACGGGAGTGAACGGGAGAATATGATCAAAACAGACCTGGCAAAGTCTGTTTTCCCTGTGTGATAAGAGAGTGATTGAAGGAGTACATGAGCTAATAACAACCCTGGCTGTATAGTCTGATCTCTTGTTTGTAACCCAACAATAGTGCTTCGTGCTAGTAGGTATAAATATGTGTGCCTGCTTGCAATAAAGTGAATTCCGTTTTCCACCATCTCGGAGTTCGTGCGTGCTTCTCAACAAGAATAGACCAAGCCCCCCTCGCTATAACCTCCCTTCAGGTAGTTGTAGAGAGCGATGAGGTCTCCCCTCAGCCTCCTCTTCTCCAGGCTAAACAGACCCAGATCCCTCAGCCTTTCCTCATACAACTTATGTTCTAAGCCCTTTACCAGCTTGGCAGCCACCTCTGTACCCTCTCCAGCACCTCAGTGTCCCTCTTGTAGTGAGGGGCCCAAAACTGGACACAGTACTCGAGGTGAGGCCTCACCAAAGCCGAGTACAGGGGCATGATCACCTCCCTGCTCCTGCTGACAACACCATTCCTGATCCAGGCCAGGATGCCATTGACCTTCTTGTCCCCCTGGGCACACTGCTGGCTCCTGTTCAGCCAGCTGTCCATCCACACCCCCAGGTCCCTCTCTGCCTGGCAGCTCTCCAACCACTCCTCCCCAAGCCTGTAGCACTGCTGGGGGTTGTTGTGGTCAAGGTGCAGGACCCGGCATTTGACCTTATTGAATTTCATTGAGTTGGCCTCGGCCCAGCGATCCAACCTGTCCAGATCCCTCTGGAGAGCCTCCCTACCCTCCAGCAGATTGACACTTCCACCCAGCTTGGTATCATCAGTAAACTTGCTGAGGGTGCACTCCATCCCCTCGTCCAAATCATTGATAAAGATGTTAAACAGGAGTAGCCCCAGCGCTGAGCCCTGGGGGACACCACCTGTGACCGGTCGCCAACTGGATTTAACTCCATTGACCACAACTCCTTGGACTCGGCCATCCAGCCAGTTTTTCACCCAGCGAAGCGTGTGCCCGTCCAAGCCAGGAGCAGTCAGTTTCTCTAGGAGAATGCTGTGGGCAACAGCGTCAAATGCCTTACTGAAGTCAAGGTAGACAACATCCACAGCCTTTCCTTCATCCAACCAGCAGGTCACCCAGTCATAGAAGGAGATCAGGTTTGTTAAACAGGACCTGCCCTTCACAAACCCATGCTGACTGGGCCTGATCACCTGGTTGACTCATATGGTGAGTCGGTATAACTACTTGCTTGTTTTTACCTTGTTTTGCTTCTTGTGTTAGGGCTATGAGTTCTGCTCCTTGTGCACTGCTTTTTGCTGGTAAAGCCCCTGATTCTTGCACTCTGTCATCCACTATTGCATATCCAGTCACGTGTTTCCCATCCTGGTAATACAGGGTTCCATCCACATATAAAGATAAATCAGGGCTTAACATGGGTTTGTCTTTTAAATCCTCTTGCGGTTTACTGTTAGTCATAATGATTTTCTCACAGTCATGGTGTAGGGTATAATCCTCTGGCAATGTCAAGAGCATAGCAGGTTTTAAGGTATTATAATAGGTTAAAAATGGTATTATCTGCCATCAGTAAAATAAGCTCATACCCGTGAGTATGTTGTGGTGATAGGGTCTGAGTTGCATATTGTTTTAATAATATTTCCACCTCGTGTGGCACAAATACATACAGTTGGTGGCCTAAAATCAAAGGATGGCTCCTTCCTATCATCTCAGCTGCTGTCGCTATTGCTCTAATACATTGAGGAGTACCATTTACAACAGGATCTAACTCTCTTTGAAGTGACTCGAAAGAAAAACAAATTTCAATGGGGCCCTGAACAACAACAGACCTTTGAACAAATCAAACAAGAGATTGTACAGGCAGTAGCTCTTAGGCCAATCCGAACAGGGCAAGATATTAAAAATCTGCTCTACACCGCAGCTGGGGACAATGGTCCTGCCTGGAGCCTCTGGCAGAGGGCACCAGGAGAAACTCGAGGTCAGCTCCTAAGATACTGGAGTCGACGATACAAAGGCTCCGAGGCCAACTACAGTCCAATTGAAAAAAAGAAATATTGGAGTTAGAGCTGCTTCAGAAGTGACTGGTACTGAAGCACAGCTCCTCCTGGCATCACGATTACCAGTCCTAGGCTGGATGTTCAAGGGTCAGGTTCCTTCCACACATCATGCCACCGATGCTTCATGGAGTAAATGGGTCGCATTAATCACACGGCAAGTTTGAATATATGACTTCACAATCATACTGGAATCTTAGAAGTGATCACAGATTGGCCAGAAGATAAAGACTTCGGAATGCCACTAGAAGAGGTGGCGACGTGTGCTGAAGAATCATAGAATCATAGAATGTTCAGGGTTGGAAGGGACCTCTAGAGATCATCTAGTCCAACCCCCCTGCAAGGTAGAATCACCTACGGCAGGCCACACAGGAACGCATCACAGAATCACAGAATATCAGGGGGTGGAAGGGACCTCAAAAGATCATCTAGCCCAGCCCCCCCTGCCAGAGCAGGATCACGTAGAGTAGATCGCACAGGAACGCGTCCAGGCAGGTTTTGAATGTCTCCAGAGAAGGAGACTCCACAACCTCCCCGGGCAGCCTGTGCCAGGGCTCTGTCACACTTACCGTGAAAAAGTTGTTCCTAATGTTTTTGTGGAACCTCCTATCACAGAATCACAGAATCACAGAATGTTAGAGGTTGGAAGGGACCTCGAAAGATCATCTAGTCCAGCCCCCCGCCAGAGCAGGATCACCTACAGCAGGTCACACAGGAACGCGTCCAGGTGGGTCTCCAGAGAAGGTGATTCCACAAACTCCCTGGGCAGCCTGTTCTAGGGCTCTGTTACCCTCGCAGGGAAAAAGTTTTTTCTAATACTTTTATGGAACCTCCTACGTTCCAACTTGCACCCATTGCCCCTTGTCCTATCATTGGACATCACTGAGAAGAGCCTGGCTCCGTCCTCCTGACACTTCCCCTTGACATATTTATAAACATTAATGAGGTCACCCCTCAGCCTCCTCTTCTCCAAGCTAAAGAGACCCAGCTCCTTCAGCCCTTCCTCATAAGGGAGATGCTCCACTCCCTCCATCATCTCTGTGGCTCTGCGCTGGACTCTCTCCAGCAGCTCCCTGTCTCTCTTGAGCTGAGGGGCCCAGGACTGGACACAATATTCCAGATGTGACCTCACCAGGGCAGAGCAGAGGGGCAGGAGGACCTCTCTCGACCTACTTGCTACTCCCCTTCTAACACACCCCAGGATACCATTGGCCTTCTTGGCCACGAGGGCACAGTGCTGGCTCACGGGCATCCTGCTGTCCACCAGAACCCCCAGGCCCCTTTCCCCTGCGCTGCTCTCCAGCAGGGCAGTCCCCAACCTATACTGGCACATGGGGTTATTCTTTCCCAAGTGCAAAACTCTACACTTGCCCTTGTTGAATTTCATAAGATTTCTCCCCGCCCAACTCTCCAGCCAGT
Organism: Trogon surrucura; assembly: GCA_020746105.1. Taxonomy (NCBI): domain Eukaryota; kingdom Metazoa; phylum Chordata; class Aves; order Trogoniformes; family Trogonidae; genus Trogon; species Trogon surrucura. The sequence goes on from JAJGST010000022.1 coordinate 432,285, forward strand.
CCAGGTCTCTCTGAATGGCAGCACAGCCTTCTGGTGTGTCAACCACTCCTCCCAGTTTTGTGTCATCAGCAAACTTGCTGACAGTGCTCTCTAATCCCTCATCCAGGTCATTGATGAATATATTGAAAAGCACCGGCCCGAGGACTGACCCCTGAGGGACCCCACTAGACACAGGCCTCCAACTAGACTCTGCCCCATTGACCACAACTCTCTGACTTCTTCCCTTCAACCAATTAGCGACCCAGCTCACTACTTGGTCATCCAGATAAGACTTCCCCAGTTTAGCTGTGAGGATGCTGTGGGAGACGGTGTCAAAGGCCTTGCTGATGTCCGGGTAGACGACATCCACTGCGTGTCCACCATCCATCCACCTGGTTATGTTTTCATAAAAGGCTCTCAGGTTGGTCAAACATGACTTCCCCTTGGCAAAGCTATGCTGACTGCCCCTAATAACCTTCTTATCCTTGATATGCCCAAAGACAGCGACAAGGATAAGTTGTTCCATTGCCTTTCCATGGATGGAGGTGAGGCTGACCGGTCTGTAGTTACTCGGGTCATCCTTCCTGCCCTTCTTGAAGACTGGAGTGACATTCACTTTCCTCCAGTCTTCAGGCACCTCTCCTGTTACCCACGACTTACCAAAGATGATGGAGAGTGGCCTAGCAATGACTCCTGCCAGCTCCCTCAGCAGCCGTGGGTGCATCCCATCAGGACCCATGGATTTATGAATGTTTAAACATTCAAACTGATCCTTAACCCAGTCCTCATCAACCAGGGCAAACTCCTTCTTTATCCTGACTTCCTCTGGGGCCTCAGGGCTCTGGGGCTCCTGAGGACAGTCTCCAACAGTGTAAACAGAGGCAAAGAAGGCATTCAGCAACTCTGCCTTCTTTCTGTCCTCTGTCTCCAGGGCACCCATCTCATTCACCACAGGGCCCACATTGCCTCTATTGTTAGTTTTATCTGCAATGTATTTGAAGAAGCCCTTTCTGTTGTCCTTGATCTCCCTTGCAAGGTTTAATTCCAAGGAGGCCTTAGCTTTCCTAATTGCCTCCCTACTTTCTCTGACAGCAGTCCTATACTCCAACCAAGTGGCCAGCCCTTCCTTCCACAATTTATATACCCTCCCCTTCCACCTGAGTCTGCCCAGCAGTTGCCTGGTTAACCATGCAGGTCTCCTGGATCCCTTTCTTGACTTCCTACCTGATGGGATGCACTGATCCTGAGCCTGGAAGAAGTGGTCCCTGAATATTGTCCAACTTTCTTGGGCCCCTTTGCCTTCTAGTTCCCTGTCCCATGGGGTTTCCCCAGCAATGGCTTGAAAAGGCCAAAGTTGGCCCTGCTGAAGTCCAGGGTTGGGATCCTGCTAGGGATTCTGTTCCTACCGCACAGGATCCTGAACTCCACCATCTCATGGTCACTGCAGCCAAGGTTGCCCTCAACCTTCACTGCTTCAACCAGACCTTCCTTGTTGGTGAACACAAGGTCCAGCAGTGCTCCTCTCCTGGTTGGCTCATCCACCATTTGCATCAAGAAGTTATCATCGATGCGCTGGAGGAAGCCCCTGGACTGAGGATGTCTGACTGTGTGGGACTTCCAGCAAATACCTGGGTAGTTGAAACCCCCCATCCAGGCGGGTTTTGAATGTCTCCAGGGAAGGAGACTCCACAACCTCTCTGGGCAGCCTGTGCCAGGGCTCTGCCACCCTCACAGTGAAAAAGTTTTTTCTCATGTTGAGGTGGAACTTCCTATGTTCTCACTTAAACCCATTATTCCTTGTTCTTTTGCTGGGCATGACTGGAAAGAGATTGTCCCCTTCCTCTTGACACCCATCCCTCAGATATTTGTAGACGTTAATAAGGTCCCCTCTCAGCCATCTCCTTTCAAGGCTAAACAGCCCCTGTTCTCTCAGTCTCTCTTCATTGGAGAGGTGTTTAAAAAGCCTCACCTTATAATCAGTTACCAGACATGGTAACCTCCATCCTTTGTTGGATAAGGGGGGAAACATAGTGACGAAGGATGAGGAAAAGGCTGAGGTACATAACGCCTTCTTTGCCTCAGTCTTTAATAGCAAGACCAGTTGTTCTCTGGGTACCCAGTCCCCTGAGCTGAAAGACAGGGATGGGGAGCAGAATGAAGCCCCATAATCCAAGGGGAAATGGTTAGCGACCTGCTGCTCCACTTAGACACACACAAGTTGAAGGAGCCAGATGGGATCCACCCAAGGGTACTGGGGGAGCCGGCAGAAGTGCTCACCAAGCTGCTTTCCCTCATTTATCAGCAGTCCTGGTTAACCAGGGAGGTCCCAGTGGGCTGGAGGTTAGCAAATGTGACGCCCATCTGCAAGAAGGGCCAGACAGAGGATCTGGGGAACTACAGGCCTTTCAGTCTGACCTCGGTGCTGGGGAAGGTTATGGAGCAGATCATCTCGAGTGTCATCATGTGACACGTACAGGACAGCCCATTCTTCCTGGCAGAACTGCTTTAGCTCTGCCATATTCTTTGGACGTCTCACGTGTAGGGCTCTCTTCCAGTCATTCCACAGCATCTCTGCTGGGCTGAGGTCTGAGCTTGGACTTGGCCACTCCAAAAGGCAGATTTTGTTTTTCTGAAGCCGTTCTGTTGTGGGCTTACTCCGGTCCTGTTGCATCACCCAACGTCCACAGAGTTTCAGCTGACATACAGACATTCTCACATTATCCTGAAGGATTTTTTGGTACACTTAGGAATTCCTCTTCCCCTCACTGACTGCAAGCTGGCCAGGCCCTGATGCAGCAAAGCAGGCCCAAATCATGATGTTTCCTCCACCACACTTTACGGTTGGGATGATGTTTCCATGATGACATGCAGTGCCCTTTTTACGCCAGATGTAGTGCTGCATGTTCTTTCCAAATAGTTCAATCTTTGTCTCATCAGTCCACAAAACATTTTGCCAGTTTCACTGTGCAGTGTCAATGTGCTCTTTCGCAAACTTCAGGCGTGCAGCAATGTGCTGTGTAGGAAGCAGCGGCTTCCTTCATGGCGTCCTGCCACAGACACCCTGCTTGTGCAATGGTTTATGTACTGTAGACTCATGAACAGAGATGTGAGCCAGTTCCAATGATGTCTTCAGCTCTTTGGTTGCCACTCGGGGTTGTTTCTTTTCCTCACTGGTGAGTCTTTGTTGTGCTCTTGGGGTCATTTTGACAGGGCGTCCACTTCTTGGTAGAGTAGCCAGAGTCCCAAAGTGTCTCCATTTGTCGATCGTTTGCCTCACTGTAGACTGGGGAATTTCTAAGGTCTTTGAAAACACTTTGTAAGCCTTTCCAGCTTTATGTAAATCAACAATTCTTGATGGTAGATCCTCTGAAAGCTCTTTTTGAGGAGCCAGGGCTGACATAAGCATACATCTTGTGCAGAGCAAACTCAGAACATTTGAGTGGATTTTAAACAACGTTAATCAGCTGTTAACTGTGCCCTCAGGGTATAAGAAACCTTAGGGCTGAACAAAAGGCTTAAAAGGGTAAGTCTTTGTTAAAAGGCAAGTACTTAAAAGGCCTGTAAACTATTGTGTGCGTAGCTTTCTGAGAGTCTTTGGATTGTAGAGTCAACTATGGTTGCCACCAGATCAAAGGTTGTTACAAAAACTGTGGGCACCCAGACAGAGGCCCCACGTAAGCATGTGGGTGTTCAGGCCTCGGGCTGCAGAGAGTGCAGGAGCCTGGCACTTGCCATGGAGGGTAGTGGAGGCGACGCCTGTGTCCGATGTGACCAGGTGAACGATCTGCTCAGCCTGGTCATCTCATTCTGAGATCACTGCTCAACAAGCACACCAGTTCAAACATCTGCTATTTTAAATTGATGCCGTGAAAAGCTGAAATCAGAACTTAATAGCCTTGATGTCTATTAAGCAGGTATTCTTTATTGCTGCGCAGGACACACAGAGGATAGCTCCGTCTAGTGTGTGCCCCGAGGAAGGCCAAACATACAATTTTTATACAGTTTAGGCATACATATTCATGCAATTTCCGAGAACTCATTAACATGTTGCCGTTTAGACATACATATTCATGCAATTTCCGAGAACTCATTAACATGTTGCCGCCCACTCCCGCATGCATAATAGTCTTTTGGTGGTCATCAGGTGGTCGTCCTCATCGAGGTGTCCTGTTGATGAGCTCCATTCAGTTAACTCCTAGGCTGGTTCTGCATATCTCGTTCCATCTTTGAAGATAAGCGCATCCTGTCCTTGAGGAAAAGGTTCCGGGAAAAGCTCCCCTTGTGGAATACTTTATCTCACACCTCCATTGTCCCACTGTCCCACTGATTCTGTTTGCCCCAGCATATTGAGTTTTTTACATACCAATTAAAACTACGGTTCTGGCTCCAGTTCCGCGGCTTCAATTCCCCCCTTTTCTTTTTACTTTGCGAATTCCTTCGCAACCTTACCAGAATACTCCACCATCATTCAATGTTTTCCTAAAATGTTTTCCTGTTTCCACATGGTGTCTTATTCCGTTTTGCTTCCAATTTTCATAATCCATAGTGCTCTGTTTACAGCACCAGAAGGAACATTGTACTACAATACATGTTAACACTGCCAGGAGTCCCACGGTCACCAAAAACCCCAAGAGTTGCTTAAGCCATGTGAAATTTGGGAGCCAGGATGTCAATTTGTGCCACAGTTCCTCAAATCCCCAAGAGGTATTATCTTTAGTTACTTCATGGAGGCTTTTGGTTCTTTCCCATATGAAGGCGGCAGCTACGCTGCATCAGCGGGTATCTCGTAAAGGAGGATTTGCTTACTACTGTGGCCTTGCCATAGTCATCTGCACATACAGTCCAATTTAAGGCAGTGTAATTCACTCTAAAGTTTCCTACCCTTAAAGCATTTGAATCATTGCAGCTAATAAAAGTGGGGTTCCCTATACTTTGTAATTCGAATCGAGGTCCCTTGCTATAGTTTCCAATTTGTTAACAACCCCATCCAGAAGAGCTATTAAAAGGCCAATTCCATTCCCCTAAGCTTGCAGGAATTCCATATAAGGGTACTTGAAACCCTACACGTGGTAAAGCTACACATACCCAGCAATCCTTCGCATTTGTATCTTTTACTAATGTTTCGATTACCTGGTAGTGAACCTTCTCTTCCCAAGCAGCTACAATATTCACAACAGTAATCAGAATCAAAAAGCAGAATGCTGTCATTCTATTGTCTCTGTAATTTCAACTTTAAAGGTCCCATAGACTCTGAAGTCCACTGCTTATCTGGAGCTTTCTTCACTCTAGTGTAATGGATCCAGGCGGGTCGCTCTCTTGATTGCAGTGAAGGTTGTCAGTAGTACCTGGTATGGTCCGTTCCACTTCTCTTCCAGCAGATTACCTGAAAGATTCTTAACATAAACCCAATCTCCAGGGCTATATGGGTGGATTTTGTGATCCAGTCCCTTAGCCCTGGTTCCTAGAACATTCTTATTTATTACCTCTAGTTGTTTTCCTAAAGATATTACATAGTTCTGCAAATAACAGTTTCCCAGCTGACCCACATCTTCCCCCTTGAACTTGGTCTGATAAGGTCTCCCATATAGTATCTCAAAAGGGCTCAAGTTTTCTTTGGCTCTGGGCTTCACTCGTATTCTTAGTAATGCTATGGGCAACGCCTGATACCAATACAAATTTGCCTCCTGACATATCTTGGCTATCTGCTGCTTTATCATATGGTTCATCTTTTCCACCTGTCCACTAGCCTGTGGTCTCTGGGGAGTATGTAGTTGCCAGTCAATCCCCAGTATTCTACTAACTTGTTGTACTACATGTTCGCAAAAGTGAGTGCCCCTATCTGATGAAATGACTGTAGGAACCCCAAATCGAGGTATTATTTCATTCATCAGTACCTTAGTCACTTCCCTTGCCTTGTTAGTTCTGCAAGGAAATGCCTCTGGCCATCCAGAAAAGGTGTCTGACAATACCAACAAATATCGGTACCCCCTTTTCTTGGGAGCTCAGAAAAATCAATCTGCCAATGGTCTCCGGGTACGTTCCCTTTCCCTATGGTTCCTAATTGTCTTAGATTACCAGTGTTAGGATTATTTCTCAAGCATATTTCACATTGCTGGGTCACTTGTCGGACTGTTGTATACAAGCTTTTCCCTACCAATTTTTGATTTAGAAATTTGTACGATGAATCTGCTCCCCAATGTGTTTTATTGTGTTTTGCTTTGACAATACCCCATACCATTCTAGCAGGAACCACAACCCGACCATCATCTAGACTTGCCCATCCTTGGGAGGGAATTTGTCCTCCTAGCCCCTGTATTAATTCTTGGTCTGCTTTAGAATACTCAACGCTTTCTTGACCAATCAGGTTCCCATCCCTATTGTCAGGAATCAGTGCTAAAGCTGATTCACTTTGCATTCTTCCAGCTGCCTCCTTAGCCATAGAATCAGCAAATCTATTACCTTTCTCTTGGTCAGTGTTACCCTTCGAATGTCCTTGGCAATGCATAATGGCCACTTTGGCAGGAAGTCGTACTGCCTCCAGCAAGCAAAGCACCTCTTCCGCGTTCTTGACTTGTTTCCCTGGTGTGGTGAGTAGTCCTCGTTCCTTCCAGATCGCCCCATGGGCATGCACAACTCCAAAGGCATACCTAGAGTCTGTCCATATATTTATTCTCTTTCCTTTTGCTAATTCTAAAGCCCTGGTCAGGGCAATAATTTCTGCTTTCTGGGCCGATGTCCCGGCAGGCAAAGGTTGGGATTCAATTATCCTTTCTACTGTAGTCACCGCATATCCAGCTTTGTGAACACCTTGTCTGTGAAAACTGCTTCCATCTGTAAACCAAGAGTCCTGTGCATCTTCCAGAGGTTCTTCCTTTAGATCCGGCCTGCTTGAGTACAGTCTCAATGGTCTCCAAACAATCCTGTGTCAAAGGTTCAGATGTTTCCCACTGAGAAAGGAAGCTGGATTCACAATGTTAGTTATTTCGATATTAACATCATCTGATTCAATCAAAATAGCTTGATACTTTAAAAATCGAGATGGAGAAAGCCAGTGGTTTCCTTTCTGCTCTAATACAGCAGATACTGCGTGCGATATCAACACTGTAATCTTTTGGCCCAAAGTAAATTTCCGGGCTTCTTGAATGTTTAGTATTACAGCCGCCACAGCTCGTAGGCACCCGGGCCACCCTTTGCTTACTTCATCAAGTTGTTTAGAGAAGTAAGCTACGGCTCTTCTTTAAGACCCTAGCCGCTGAGCCAAGACTCCCAAAGCTATGCCGTGTTTTTCATGGGAGAAGAGCCAGAATGATTTGGTGACATCAGGTAAGCTTAAGGCCGAGGCCTTCATTAGTTCCTTTTTAGTGTTTCGAATGCATTATGAGCTTCTTTGGACCAGACCAACTGAGAGGGATTATTCTTCAAAAGTTCATACAATGGTCTTGCTATTATTCCATAATTATAAATCCATAACCGGCACCAACCTGTCATTCCCCAAAAGGTTCTGAGATCTTTTACCGTCTTAGGGAGAGGAGTTCTGCAAATTGCTTCTTTCCTTCCGTTCCTAATTCTCGTTGTCCTCCTGATAGTTCGTACCCAAGGTAGGTTACATGCTGCTTCACCATCTGAGCTTTCTGTTGAGAAACTCGATATCCATTTAATCCCAGGAAATTCAATAAACTAACAGTCCATTGAATACAGTCAGGTTTTGTTTCTGTTGCAATTAACAGGTCATCCACATACTGAAGAAGGATTCCATCTCTGGAGGGGGGTCCCATGTTTCAAGTTCTCGTGCTAAGTGATTTCCAAAAATTGTTGGACTGTTCTTAAACCCTTGAGGTAACACTGTCCAAGTGAGTTGAGTTTTCCTACCAGTAGTAGGACTTTCCCATTCAAATGCAAATATGCTTGGACTTTCTTTGGCCAAAGGCAAACAGAAGAATGCATCTTTTAAATCTAATACTGTAAACCATACCTGATTATCTCGCAATTTTAGTGAGTAGGGTATAAGGATTGGCCACCACAGAGTGCAAATCCTTAACAATTCCATTAATTTTCCTTAAATCCTGCACTACTCGGTAAGTTCCATCTGATTTCTTTACATGCAGTATGGGAGTGTTATATTCTGATTCGCATTCTACTAGTAATCCATGCTGTAGAAAATTATTTATTTTTGGAATTGCATTCCAAATACCATGCAAAATCAGTCTTTGATATTTGGTTAATAATTGTATGTCAACACAACTGTTAAGACTCCAATCAGGATTGTTTTTCAGAAAATGATCCTCTCATCACCCTGCCTGTGTATGCGTCCCGCACATACACTCTGTTTCCAAGCATAAAACTAGGGGATCTTGCCGTGGCACATTAATACCACAATCCCTCTGTCAATCTGGATGATTTCACAAAGTAAAAAAAAGAAAAGAAAAGAAGAAAAAAAAAAAACCTATCTGCACACATAACCTCATCCCACTTTTCTTCTCTCCGCAAAAACAACATTAATTGCAAATTCGTATTATAATTCAAAGATCCATTAAAGGACTATTTTATTATTTTTTTTTTTTCCCATCCTCTAGCTTATTCAAGGACGACTGCTGATTACAATACTTAATTAACGCCTTTTTGTTCACACTCCCACCTGGTGATAACCCTGAATCTTTCCAATGTGCTAGGATACACCCTAGGGGCTTTGCTTTCCCCCATTCCTGATTACCACAGGGATTCCTTTTACAAATATATGTTTCCAGTTTGTTCAAATTTACCTTCATCTTACTTATACCGTGATGACAAACAAACTGTCAGTTGGATTCTGCTAGTACAATATTATATGCCCCCCCCACCTTAAATGTGTGGTGCAAAACCCAGGTCTACAGGTCTGGCAGGGGGACGAGGGGAGGGATTACTGGCAGAAGTCTTCCCATCCGAGATCTTACCGATTCCTAAATCGCCCCCCCCCCCGTTTTATAACGTATATGTATCAAATACCCTGCTCTCAATTCTTTCCCAGTCTGATCACTCTTTACACTTTTGCAACAAAAATCCCACCCAAATCGGATCCACGGATCCAAAACTTCTCACCACATCTCATACATTCCAAACCAAATACGAGTTGACATGATTTGTGGTGAAACACACACACCAATAATAATTCACACACGCTTCGTCCGTCCCTGGCCGTACCCCTCGTGGGATAATGGAACTGCGGATCAGGACTCCACACTCGCTTTGCAGCACACACAGCTGCATCTCAGTCACTCAGTCCACTCATATAAACGCCAGGTTCAAATCACTTTTACATAAACAGTTCCTTATAGACATATCCAAGTTCAATGCCAATAAATCAATACCACCACAGAGTACGCTATTGCAAAAGTACGTAACCGTACCCAACGTACCAGAGTACACCACTCACAGTGAGCGTGCACCAACAAAAGTACAAACACTTATACAAGCTTTGTACCCAAAGAGATGTATACCCTCAAGCAACAGTAGCCTGGTATACGGTGCCTTGCGTAGGACGTCTCCTACGACTTACAGGGACACAGAGGTGACCAATCACCCACAGAGTACGCTATTGCAAAAGTACGTAACCGTACCCAACGTACCAGAGTACACCACTCACAGTGAGCGTGCACCAACAGAAGTACAAACAACAAAGTGCACCATTACAGAGTACGCTATTGCAAAAGTACTTAGCTCGACCTGAGCCCCTACCCAACGTACCAGAAACCCGGGAAAAAAAAAACCAAACCAAAACCAAACAAAACAAACATTTAAAGAATACCTTATTCCTTTAGATGGTCCTTGTCTGCTCCCGCAGAGATCCAATTGAGGCGAGGAGTCCCTCCGGGAAATCCCGGGGGTACCCTAGGGAGTCCTGTTCTCAGTGGGTCCTGCAGCCGAGCAGAGAGGGTCCCATCTGGGGTGCCAAACTGATGCCGTGAAAAGCTGAAATCAGAACTTAATAGCCTTGATGTCTATTAAGCAGGTATTCTTTATTGCTGCGCAGGACACACAGAGGATAGCTCCGTCTAGTGTGTGCCCCGGAGGAAGGCCAAACATACAATTTTTATACAGTTTAGGCATACATATTCATGCAATTTCCGAGAACTCATTAACATGTTGCCGTTTAGACATACATATTCATGCAATTTCCGAGAACTCATTAACATGTTGCCGCCCACTCCCGCATGCATAATAGTCTTTTGGTGGTCATCAGGTGGTCGTCCTCATCGAGGTGTCCTGTTGATGAGCTCCATTCAGTTAACTCCTAGGCTGGTTCTGCATATCTCGTTCCATCTTTGAAGATAAGCGCATCCTGTCCTTGAGGAAAAGGTTCCGGGAAAAGCTCCCCTTGTGGAATACTTTATCTCACACCTCCATTGTCCCACTGTCCCACTGATTCTGTTTGCCCCAGCATATTGAGTTTTTTACATACCAATTAAAACTACGGTTCTGGCTCCAGTTCCGCGGCTTCAAAATCAAGACACATTACCTCTAAAATCAACAACATATTAACATCTGTTAGCATGGGAATATGAGGACTACAAAATAGTATTTTCCTGAATCATCAGTTGTGAAAAGTTACTTGCAATTTTGCATGTGTTATTTAAACAGAGTATTTTTGCATAAAGTAGGAGCTAAAGAAGTTCAAATTCTGAATCTAGCTTAGAAAGCACCTATGAAAAAATTGCATATGCTTACTTTGCAACCTTTCCCTGGCATATTCTGTCACATCTGAGGTTTGCTACAAAACCAAACTGAGGCCATTATTCTCAGCTTTATAAAAACTAAATGCTTCAAGGAGAATAAATAATTTCTGTCCTTATTTAACCTAAATGGAACTATTAACTCATTTTCAAAATAACCCATACCAGTCTTACTATCTTCACATTTTGTATTTACATTGAAGTCAAGAAGACTGTGTACATTTAACCATCAGCAGGCTTCTGAAAACAATGGAGCTGCACAGAGTGGAAAATCTTTATTGTGTTCAAAAAGACAGCTTGGCTTTCAGATAGCAGACTGATCTTGTAGGAAGCTCAGCTGTGTATATGTGGCATTGAAACTACAGATTCGTAAAAATAAAATGATGCTGCATTTACAGTCACTCTTCAGATTAGAATGCATTTTTTTTCAAAATATTCTTCGAAACATGAACACAATTATATCACCATCTGGAGGAGAGAATGCTGCAATAAACCCACGGAAGTATAAACCGATTTATTTTTTCTGTAAAAATCCTGCATCATTAAAATTCAACAGTACCAAAGAAAACACCAATCAACTGTTTTCCAGAAGATATGCAATCTTATAAGATGTATTCCATAAATTGTTGGAGCTAGCAAAAATCCAGCATACCAGCATACCAGCAAAACCTCTGTACACTCATAAAGCAACAATCTAGTTAATCCTTAGTATTCAGCAAGGGCAAGTGTAGAATTTTGCACCTGGGAAAGAATAACCCCATGTGCCAGTATAGGTTGGGGACTGCCCCGCTGGAGAGCAGCGCAGGGGAAAGGGACCTGGGGGTTCTAGTGGACAGCAGGATGACCATGAGCCAGCACTGTGCCCTCGTGGCCAAGAAGGCCAATGGCATCCTGGGGTGTATTAGAAGGGGAGTAGCAAGTAGGTCGAGAGAGGTCCTCCTGCCCCTCTGCTCTGCCCTGGTGAGGCCGCATCTGGAATATTGTGTCCAGTTCTGGGCCTCTCAGTTCAAGAGAGACAGGGAGCTGCTGGAGAGAGTCCAGCGCAGAGCCACAGAGATGATGGAGGGAGTGGAACATCTCCCTTATGAGGAAGGGCTGAAGGAGCTGGGTCTCTTTAGCATGGAGAAGAGGAGGCTGAGGGGTGACCTCATTCATGTTTATAAACATGTCAAGGGGGAGTGTCAGGAGGACGGAGCCAGGCTCTTTTCAGCGGCATCCATTGACAGGACAAGGGGCAATGGGTACAAGCTGGAACATAGGAGATTCCTCAAAAACATTATAAAAAACTTTTTCACTGCAAGGGTGACAGAGCCCTGGAACAGGCTACCCAGGGAGGTTGTGGAGTCTCCTTCTCTGGAGACATTCAAAACCCACCTGTATATGTTCCTGTGTGACCTGCTGTAGGTGATCCTGCTCTGGCAGGGGGGTTGGACTAGATGATCTTTCGAGGTCCCTTCCAGCCCCTGACATTCTGTGATTCTGTGATTCTAGTTCAATCTTCTTGTGCCATTTCTGTAGCCAGCCGGAGCACTCAAAAATAGCTTACTCGCAAAAGGAAGTTTAAGAGACAAGAAAAGTTTGCTTTACAGGAAACAGTAGTGTGCAGGCAGAAACATCATACAAATCAAAGCAAACAGGTTTGCTAGTAGTCTTTTCTTCCTCAAATCTTATCTCAGACTATCTTAAAAGACAGGTTGAGGAACTTTTACATGATTGGGGTTTTAAACATACTGTTTTTCTTCCGAACCTCCTAAATAAACAGTACATCAAGACAAACATAAATATTTCCTCAAAATGATACTGATTTATCTACATAATGTACACCAAATATAGCTAGTCATCAGGAATCCTAAACTGTTTTTTTGAGGGGAAGCATGTCATGAGCACTATATTATCAGTGTGGGTCCACTCTAACAAACTGTCAACTGTTCTTCAAAATTAAATGATACCATGCTGCAATATCTCTTTGCAGATTCTGAACGGTCTCCTCCTTTAATATAACTATGTTTTAATCTTGTTTGGTAAGTTTATGGACTGTTTATCTTCTCTGTACAAAATACCACTGAACACTACTACTAGCACAAAACTTGTTTTCATATCTTTACAGTATTTCCTTTGAATTCTAGCATCTTTTCAAATTAACAGTTTCCACTTCCAAAATGCAACCAATAACTATTTCAGATACACTATGTATGATTTCTATGTGTAATTAAAATCTGTAAATCACAATATGGAACTATCTAAACTTTGAGTGGAATATTTTAAATATATCAAAGATTTCTGAATAAGCTCATAGGATGAATTTCTTAAGGAAATAAACATTCTGAAACATTTTACTCAGACCCTTTACAAAGATACCCACTGCACAGTATGATTTTTAATTAGAATAGTTAAACACATATGGAAAATCTTATCCAGCTCTAACTAGACAGTGTTACTGTTTTGGTGATCATCTAAATGACAGCAGCTCACTTGCTCTGATGACAAACAAGGAAAAACTATATCTCTTTCCCTCTAAATAATGAAAATTTCATAACTTAAGGTGGTTTTTTTTTTTTTCCATTATTTGAAGGAGACTGAGGGGTGAAAAAAAGAAAAAGAAGACCCTCTCTTACATCTCTCAGATGTTTGACTGATGGAATATATTTGTAGCTTAAAAGACACTCACCACAATTGTGCGTAAGTAAATTTACTTGGATGACTATGTGGCCACTTGGCAAATCCACCAACAAGACAAACTTGAGTGGACAGGATGTAATTTCATTTTCTCTCAAAATTTGTATATTGGAATATGTTCAAGAGCTGAAAAGAAGTTAGAATGTTACAGTAATATATTAAACCAGCATATTTTTAAATATTAAAATATGTCTGTTTACATAGATAAGTAGTGCAATATAGCATTAATCTGTGAGTCTCCTTTGCTGGAGACATTCAAACCCCATCTGGATGCATTCCTGTGCGATCTACTGTAGGTGATCCTGCTCTGGCAGGGGGGCTGGGGTAGATGATCTTTTGAGGTCCCTTCTAAGCCCTAACATTCTGTGATTCTGTGATTTTTTTCAAGATGATAAATCTTTATAGTGATCTTTGCATATTCTTGTACTTGCACCAAATATGTAATTCTTCCAAGTAAAACAAGATGATTAAAGAAATCAAAACAAGTCAATAACTATCCTGTAGGTTTTCTGTACACCACCTTCAAAGTAGCTCCCACACAAAAGGAATAGCAGGTGTCTACAGGTTTGTTGGGTTGTCCATGGTAGCCATTCTGTTGTCTCATACACCGCCTTCTTATCCTGTTCAGTTCTTTTTCTGAAAAAACTTCCTCCAGTTTACCCATCAAACACAGTGATGCAATACCACAAAATGTAGAACCACCTATGAGGAAACAGTTGTTTATGCAATGTTTTAAGATACCCAGATTTTCACTGAAGCCTGTAGGATCTCAATCAGAATTTTAGCTAGGGTAACATCAATTAAACCAATGGATTTCTAAAAGGTGTACAACAGGAATGTGTAAATGTTAATGCGACAGAAGACACTTCTTGATATGTTACTTGCACAAGAAAGCTAATGGGAAACCAGCTATCAGGCTATGATAATGAAGTAGAGATGCCAAAGGCAGTCACAGACACAACTCCTCAGAGAAGAAAAATAAACCGAAGGGAAAGTGTCTGACAAGGAGCAAGCAAAAAAAACAGTAACAAACAAACAAAACCAACACAAAATCCCAAAGACATGGTTAATGCTATGAAAAAAATGGAGGATTCCCATGATTGTAACAAACACACAAATTATGCTTCAAAGGATTTTTTTTTTTATTGTCAAGAAAACTGCAAGGTAAAATTTGAAATTAGAAGAGACACTCATATTCTTTACTGTGAGGGTGATGAGACACTGGAACGAGATGCCCAGAGAAGCTGTGGATGCCCCATCCCTGGAAGTGTTCAAGGCCAGGCTGGATGGGGCTTTGAGCAACCTGGGCTAGCGGGGGATGTCCGTGCCCATGGCAGGGGGATTGGGACTTTAAGGTCCCTTCTAACCCAAATCATTCTATGATTCTATGATTCTATGATTCTATGATCCTCTGGCTGTGTATCAGTGTCATCACTTTAAAAAAACCATCAAAGCTCATTCTGAGTCTATTACATGTAATTATATAATTACAGCCTGAAAGTAAGCTGTTGATACAAGACACGGAGACCAAGATCCACTGTTACACTATTATGGCACTAGAAAACCCCATGAAATCTAGGATTATTTTTCATTCTGATGTTGAAATGCAGGAAGGATACTGAAATAATATTTGTTGTTGCTAACATTCTACAGCAACTTATTTAACTACATTTTAAAATATGTAGGGGTGTAATTTAAGGTTTTCAACTTTTCTAAGGGTCTAGGGGCCAGCTTCTGGATGGACTGATGTCGCGGGTTAGGGCTGGGCCGGCCACTAACACGGACAGACACTCTCTAACCCCCTCTTCCCCCCAAAAAAAATGGGAAGAGAAAAGGGAATGAGGCAGAGAGACTTACGTGTTAGAGGAGGAAAAAAAAAACCAAACTAGAACAGCTTTAATGAAAATAATAGGAATAATGGTAAAAAGATAAAAGTAAAGAACTATATACAACTATAGATAATAGCCTGATATCAAACCCGACTCCCTCCCCTGCTAGAAATCACCACTGGTGCTGCAGAGCAGGAGGCACTGGGGAAACCCCAGGCTCAGTGGCGGCGGGAGCTGGATACAGGGAGCTGGATTCGGGAACTCAGGATCCGGATCAAAAGCAGGAGGTCAGATGGAGTCCTCTCTGGACACCGGCCATTGCAGAAAAGAAGGGCAAAACGAAGAAAAAAGGGAACGAAACTCTCGTGATCACTCAATTTATACTAGATATGACGTATATGGGATGGAATACTCTCGTTGGTCACCTGTCCCGTCTATTACCCCCCGGAGGTGCCACCTTTTACTTCCTTGTGCCCCCCTCTTACTACCCGGCACCCCCAGCGTGGCACACAAGAGCCAGCAGTGGCCTTGGTCACTGCAGGAATAAGTATAAGCAAGAGCCTTTCTGCATCCCAGTCCCAGGCAGTGACTGTAAACATCAGGTGTTATCACTGCCAGTAGCACACACTGTCTGCAAAAACATGCTGCTGACTTCAGAACGTGCAGCCTTTTAGAAGAGACTAAACTGGAAAGTAAAATTCACTAAACAGGACTGGGTTTTTTAGCTAAACCCAGGACAACTGACTACCTTGATCCACTGGAGATGAGGAACAGCATCAGCTTGTCTGTGCTATTCATATCTGTGTGAGTGCGGGTATTGTAACAGTATGTGAAAGGAAAGAATCTGTTCCTTTAAGGGTATCTGGTCAAGGGCCTTTTCAACACAAAAAGGGATATTAAGAAAAAGGGGGAAGGCATAAACAAAAAAATATACAGAGACACAAACCTGACTGACAAACAAGAAGGGAGGCAGCGATGGGAACCAAACCAGCTCAGTCACACTAATTGGTAAGGATATATGGAGTGTGGGAATATTTATTTCATTAAGATTATCTGATCAAGGACCTTGTGAAATGCAGAAACTGGGGAAGACATAAACAAAACATAGAGATGCAAACCTGACAGGCAAACATAATGGAGACAAAGACAGGAAACAAACCTGATCAGTCACACTAACTGATGGGCTATCAAAAAACCACACTTGGACTTTGCAGCTGATAAGGATGCAAACGAGTCCAGGATATTGGAAGGGAGGTGGGTGGAACTGTGCAAACAGATGAGGGAATGTGCAGGGGAAGGGGGAGGAGGTAAGAAGAAAACGGGAGTGGACAGAAAAGGATATAAAAAGCACTGGTCAAGTCTAAAATGGCACCAGTCAATACACTTGTCTGACTGAGCCCTGCACCTAATCACTGCAGTCTGTCCTACATATATATATATATATATATATATATATATATACTTTCTTAACTATTTCTCTGCATAAACTCTCTCTGTATTCCTATTTGTTCTGCTCTCTATTGCTATAGCACCAGTGTGTGGGTCGCAGTTTTCTTTCACCTGAGGAGGCATCCAGCACAATTGGAACACACAGATGAGCTTGCAACCGAGGGGTGGATTTAACCATGGACGCTATTGTGCAGGTTATCCACGATTGTGAAGCATGTGCCACAGTCAAGCAAGCTAAACAGTGTCCTGGGTTTAGCTAAAAACCCAGTCCCTGTTTAGTGATTTTTACTTTCCAGTTTAGTGTCTTCTAAAAGGCTGCACGTTCTGAAGTCAGCAGCATGTTTTTGCAGACAGTGTGTGCTACTGGCAGTTGAGAGCGTATCAGAGCCTTTCTTTGAAAGTTCTGAAGGGTTAGAAAAGGAAAACCGGACAGCTCACATCATGTTATCGGTCGGTGAAATGTTATGTCATGTCCTTTTAAATGTGGGTTCCTCATTAGGTGTCAAAATTTTATCCAAACTCTTGAGTGTGATTTGGTATCTCTTTCTGTGGTTTGCCTGTTTTGGTTATGTGACGAGACTTCTCACTGTACTGTTTTTTTTAGTGTCGGTGTATTCTGCAGTAATTTGGGTGATCGGCATACCTGAATACCTTAAGAGCACAACGATGAATTTTGTTTCTAACTACACTTTCAATTTCACCTTAGGAAATTATACTCATTTGTTTGCTAATCTGAGTCTACCAGGTTTTGAGGATTGTGATTGTGAATGCAGTTATTTTGATCGAAAGATTGAATTGTTATTGATTCTGATGTTAATGCCCATGAATCTCTTGGCATTGTGGCGTTTCTGTAGGAATTTGTGCAAGTCATGGAGTATCACTGTGTCCTTTAGCACTCGGTCTGTATCAGCAAATGTCGCCCCTGTGACTAGAAAGAAACATCGGAAAAAGTCAATTGCCCTACCAATGGATAACACAACTCCAGGACAAAGCCCTTCTAAAGTAGCACCATCAGATGACTCAGCTTCAGACTCAGGAAAGAAAGCTGGTATCCCTGTGACTGGGAAGAAACATCTAACAAAGACAAATTGCCCAACATCAGATGATTCTGATCCAGGAAAGGGTCCTTCCCAACCGAAGTCATCAGATAGTTCAGAGCCAGAAACGGAGGCAGCTGTCAAACCTTTAACTCTGAGGGACATGCGAGATGGGAGAAAGGACTTTGGCCGTCGTGAGGGTGAATCATATTACAGGTGGCTACTCCGATGCTGGGATAAAGGAGCCGATACCATTAATCTGAACGGTAAAGAAGCCAAACAGCTGGGATCCCTGTCTGGAAACACAGGCGTTGACACGGAACTTGCGAAAGACGACAACAGTCTCAGCCTCTGGAGACGACTCTTGACAGCTATTAAGAACCGGTATACCCTCAAGGATGATCTTCCTATCCACACAACCAACTGGACCAGCATGGAGAAAGGCATTAAGTTCCTGAGAGAACTAGCAGTGATAGAGGTGATTTACAGCGATCCACAAACAATTTTAAACCCTGACAAAATGCCCTGCCACAAACCCGTTATTCAGATGTTTGTGAGGAGTGCCCCAACAGTGTATAAGCACACCTTGTCAACAGTGATCTGGGCATTAGATGGAGATGGTCGGGTACCAACAGTGAGTGAAGTGACCAACAAAGCATGACAGTATGAAGACAGTAATGCCAATCCCCAACAAATTCAGATTGCTGCCTGTTTTGGTTTGGCCTGGCCAGATTTCAGCGGCGGGGGGGGGGAGCTGCAGGGTGGCTTCTGTAAGAAGCTGCTAGAAGCTCCCCAAGTTTGATAGAGCCAATGCCAGCCGGCTCCAAAGAGGGACCCGCCGCTGGCCAAGGCTGAACCTATCAGTAAGGTGATAGCAGAGGAACGCCTCTGTGAAAAACATATTTAAGAACGGGAAAAAGAACTGCGCCATAACAGCTGGCACAGAGATGGAGGAGTGAGAATCTGTGCAGACACCAAGGTCAGTGAAGAAGGAGGAGGGGGGAGGATGAGCTCCAGGCGCCGGAGCAGAAGGAGTCCCCCGGGTCCGTGGTGAAGACCATGGTGAAGCGGGTTGTCCCCCTGCAGCCCATGGGCGAGGTGCAGATGTCCACCGTGAGGATCACCGCGTAGATGTCCACCGAGGACTCCACGCCGTGTGGGTGGATGCCTGAAAGGGGACTGTAGCCTGTGGGAAGCCCGCATCGGAGCAGGTCGCTGCCGGAACCTGTAGCCCGTGGAAGAGAGGAATGCCCACGCTGGAGCAGGTTGGCTGGTGGGACTTTTGGGATGCTGCGGGTGGCTCACGCTGGAGCAGTTTCCCCCGAAGGACTGCGCCTCAGACTCACGAGGGGTGGGCTGCCCCTCGTGAGGTGTCTCCCATTGGGCAGTTTGTGATGAATTGCCCTTCGTGGGACGACTCACGTCGGAGAAGAGAGCGTGAAGCTTGTCTCCCGTGAGAGGGACCCCACAATGGCCCTGGGGAAGAGTGAAGAGTCCTCCCCCGGAGTGAGGAAGCAGCGGTGGAACCAACGTTGGATGAACTGACCGTAACCCCCATTCCCTGTCCCCCTGCGCCGCTCGGGGGGGAGGAGGTGGAGAAACCGGGATTGATGTTAAGCCCGGGAAGATAGGGAGGGATGGGGGGAAGGTGTTCTGTTTAAGCTTTGTTTGCTCTTTCTCACTTCTCACTACTCCTCTCTGATTAGTTCTTTTAATAAATGTACCTAATTTCCCCAAAACTGAGTCTGTTTTGCCCGGGACGGTAAATGAGGGTGATCTCCCTGTCCTTATCTCAAAAACCCGGAACCCTTGGAAATATTTTCTCCCCTGCTCATTAGTGAAGGGGGAGTGAGTGAGCGGCTGTGTGGGTACCTGGCGGCTGGCCAGGGTCAACCCACGACACTGCCGTGGAGAAATCAATTGAGAAATCAATTGAGAAAGCAATGGAGAAAACCAATGAATCAACTGAGAGAGCAATTGAGAAAAGCAATCAAGCAATTGAGAAAAATAGTGAATCATTTGAGAAAACCAATCAATCATTAGAGAAGCTGAGTGATACATTGTCCAAGAGAGATGACAGACCTCAATGGAGCCGCGTTGATGCTGTTAGAAAATACAGACCTTCAAGATCAACTAAAAATGATGGCAACTTGTCACGGAATGACTTGTGGTTTTTCCTACGTGGATATGGTGAGTGACTTGCGGAATGCAGACTCCACAATCAATTAGATTGTAAAGTAGGTATGTTTTATTCTCAGCGCTGGACGCACATACGGTCATCTGTCAAAGCCGTGCGTGCCTCAACGCGGCACCTGTCTTGACTATATACATTAAAGTGTTGCATATTCATAACGTTTCGCAATACGCCTATACATATGCATAACATGTCCCGCTTCGTATTAAAATGAGTCATTTCCATAATCTCCTCCTGTCTGCGCCTGCATAGTGCCTTCTGGTGGTGGTCGTTGGGGGTCTTCTAGAGGAAGGCTCGTAGTCTTCCTCGCTATGCACTTTTCACCTTTAGTTCCTTGCGCAGACTCAGTCAGCTGACTCCTTCGGACTGCGCGGACAGCGGCAGCGGCAGCTGCTGCAGTAAGAGCGGTTTTTTTCTCTGATTTCTGGGCGGATTGAGGCGAGAGGGGGCTTTGCCGGGGACGGTGAAGCTGAGAAGAGAGAGCGGGACCCGGAACTGAGAGGGAATCTCGCGAGGCGGGAGCGAGTGACGTAGGCGAGGAGGAAGCCGGCAGCCCGCGAAACTCAAAAGCGGCCAGAGCGGCTGACTCTTGAGAGCGGCGCGAGTGTGGGGGAGGGGAGGACCTGCTGGACTCTGGTGATTCGAGGGCACAGCGGGGTGTTACTGCTGGCTCAGGAAGGGCGAGGATCGCAGACCCTGGGCATAAGAGGTGAAGGAGTGGTTGTTGGTCAATTCTTTTCTATTTTTTTTTTTGATCATTTTTCTTTCCTTTTTTTTTTTTTTTTTTTTTCTTCCCCATTATGGTTGCCAGCAGACAGAAAGCCACCACGAGAAGGAGTGTGGGGACCCAAACAGTGCTCCAGCACAAGGATGCAGCTGTGCAGGCTGCCGGCTGCAGGGAGTGCCTGAGCCTGTGCTTCCCAGAGGCTGCATCTGACAGTGCCTGTGGGAGGTGCGGTCAGTTGGATGATCTCCTCCATCTTGTGGTAGAGCTAAAAGAAGAAGTGGAGAGGCTGAGGAGCATCAGGGAGTGTGAAAGAGAGATAGATTGGTGGAGCCAGTCCCTGATGCACACACAGCACTCTCCACGTGCAACAGGGGATCCCCTCCCCTCTGGCCATGAGGTCAAAGGAGGGGACCAAGGTGATGAGGGGGAATGGAAACGAGTCCTGGCTCGGAGAGGAAGGCGGGTCCATGCCCAGCCTCCCTCACCTGCTCAGTTGCCTCTACAGAACAGGTACAGTGCTCTGGAAGAGGAGAGCCAAGGAAAAGAAGAGGTGAATGAATGTGGAGACGTAAGGTTGACTTCGCTGAGTAAGTCAGACCCATGCATCAGGACTAGTTCAACTAAAAAGAAAAGGAGGGTAGTTGTCATTGGTGACTCCATCCTGAGCAGCGCAGGGGAAAGGGACCTGGGGGTTCTAGTGGACAGCAGGATGACCATGAGCCAGCAATGTGCCCTCGTGGCCAAGAAGGCCAATGGCATCCTGGGGTGTATTAGAAGGGGAGTAGCAAGTAGGTCGAGAGAGGTCCTCCTGCCCCTCTGCTCTGCCCTGGTGAGGCCGCATCTGGAATATTGTGTCCAGTTCTGGGCCTCTCAGTTCAAGAGAGACAGGGAGCTGCTTGAGAGAGTCCAGCGTAGAGCCACAAAGATGGTGAAGGGAGTGGAGCATCTCCCTTATGAGGAAAGGCTGAAGGAGCTGGATCTCTTTAGCTTGGAGAAGAGGAGGCTGAGGGGTGACCTCATTAATGTTTATAAATATGTCAAGGGGGAATGTCAGGAGGATGGAGCCAGGCTCTTTTCAGCGGCGTCCACTGACAAGACAAGGGGCAATGGGTGGAAGCTGGAACACAGGAGGTTCCAGAAAAATATGAGGAAAAACTTTTTTACTGTGAGGGTGACCGAGCCCTGGCACAGGCTGCCCAGGGAGGTTGTGGAATCTCCTTCTCTGGAGACATTCAAAACCCGCCTGGACGCGTTCCTGTGCGCTCTACTGTAGGTGATCCTGCTCTGGCAGGGGGGTTGGACTAGATGATCTTTAAGGTCCCTTCCAACCTTTAACGTTCTGTGATTCTGTGATTCTGTGATCTTTGGGCTTCCATCCAAACTGCGGAGCTGGTATCAACTGGTCTTGAACTGCTCCAGTGGGTTTCTACAATGCTCAACTACTATCAAAGAATACCTTAACAATCCATGTAATTAATCAGTATCTCTACCTCTGTTTGAATACAATCATATGCTAATTTTTCTATAATCCTCCCATCAGTGAGGACATGAGAAGCTGGGATGGAAAACCTACTTCTGCTCTACGGGAACGAGTATCCAGTTTGCGAAACACAAACAGAAGACAACAATCTGCCACGAGAAGGAATAATCAGAATGTAAATGTAGTTAATACCAATACTGTGAATCAGGTAAACCCCGTGAATCAACCTCAAAATTAGAGGGACCCTGCCTCCGGCCAGGTGGAGGAGAGGGACAACCGAGTTTATTGGACTGTGTGGATTCGGTGGCCTGGCACATTAGAACCACGAAAATATAGAGCTCTGGTGGACACTGGTGCACAGTGCACTCTAATGCCATCGAATCATACAGGTACTGAAACCGTTACTATTTCTGGAGTGACGGGTGGTTCTCAACAACTGTCTGTATTGGAGGCTGAAATGAGCCTTACTGGGAATATGTGGAAAAAGCACCCCATAGTGACTGGTCCAAATGCCCCATGCATTCTTGGCATAGACTTCCTCAAGAAAGGGTATTATAAAGATCCAAGAGGGTATCGATGGGCTTTTGGCATAGCAGCTGTAGAGACTGAGGACATTGATCCGCTGTCTAGCTTGCCCAAACTGTCAGAGGAGTCTAGTGTCGTAGGGCTGATGAAAACTGAAGACCAACAAGTACCAATTGCTACTAAAACAGTGTATCGACGACAATATCGTACCAACCGAGACTCTGTAGTTCCCATCCATAAGCTGATACGTCAACTAGAGAGCCAAGGAGCGATCAGCAAAGCTCGCTCACCATGTAACAGTCCTATCTGGCCTGTGCGAAAGTCTGATGGAGAATGGAGATTGACTGTAGACTATCGTGGCCTAAATGCGGTTACACCACCGATGAGTGCTGCCATGCCGGACATGCTGAGGGAGCTGGGGCTCTTTAGTTTGGAGAAGAGGAGACTGAGGGGTGACCTCATTAATGTTTACAAATATATAAAGGGTGAGTGTCACGAGGATGGAGCCAGGCTCTTCTCGGTGACAACCAATGATAGGACAAGGGGTAATGGGCTGAAACTGGAACATAAGAGGTTCCGCTTAAACTCGAGAAGAAACTTCTTCTCAGTGAGGGTGACGGAACACTGGAACAGACTGCCCAGGGAGGTTGTGGAGTCTCCTTCTCTGGAGACATTCAAGACCTGCCTGGACACGTTCCTGTGTGGCATAGTCTAGGCATTCCTGCTATGGCAGGAGGATTGGACTTGATGATCTTTCGAGGTCCCTTCCAATCCCTAACATTCTGTGATTCTGTGATTCTGTGATGTTAGACCTTCAGTATGAGCTGGAGTCCAAGGCAGCTCAGTGGTATGCCACAATTGACATTGCTAATGTGTTTGACATTGCTAATGTGTTTTTCTCTATTCCTATAGCAGCAGAATGCAGGCCGCAGTTTGCTTTCACCTGGAGGGGCATCCAGTACACTTGGAACCGACTGCCCCAGGGGTGGAAACACAGCCCTACCATCTGCCATGGACTGATCCATACTGCCCTGGAGAGGGGTGGAGCTCTGGAACTTCTACAGTACATCGATGACATCATTGTATGGGGTAACAGGGCAGAAGAAGTTTTCATGAAAGGTAAGAAAATAATTGAGATTCTTTTAGATGCTGGTTTTGCCATAAAGAGAAGCAAGGTCAAGGGACCTGCACGAGAGATCCAGTATTCGGGAGTGAAATGGCAAGATGGGCGTCGCCAGATCCCAATAGATGTGATTGACACAATATCAGCTATGTTGCCACCAACTAACGAAAAAGAAACACAATCCTTCTTAGGTACTGTGGGTTTCTGGAGAATGCATATTCCTGGTTATAGTCAGATTGTGAAACCTCTTTTTGATGTGACTCGAAAGAAAAACAAATTTCAATGGGGCCCTGAACAACAACAGGCCTTTGAACAAATCAAACAGGAGATTGTACAGGCAGTAGTTCTTGGGCCAATCCGAACAGGGCAAGATATTAAAAATTTACTCTACACCGCAGCTGGGGACAATGGTCCTGCCTGGAGCCTCTGGCAGAGGGCACCAGGAGAAACTCGAGGTCGACCCTTAGGATTTTGGAGCCGAAAATATAGAGGCTCTGAGGCCAACTATACTGCAACTGAAAAAGAAATATTGGCCGCATATGAAGGAGTTAAAACTGCTTCGGAAGTGATTGGTACTGAGGCACAGCTTCTCCTAGTGCCAATATCAGTCCTAAACTGGATGTTCAAGAGTAAAGTTCCTTCCACACATCATGCCACCGATGCTACATGGAGCAAATGGACTGCCCTAATTACACAGAGAGCTCGAATGGGTCATCATGATCGTCCAGGACTTTTAGAGGTGATCGCAGACTGGCCACAAGGTAAAGACCTTGCAATGCCCCCTAAGGAGGTGGTGACATGTGCTGAGGAAGCTCCACCATATAATCAGTTACCAGATAATGAGAAGCAGTATGCCCTACTCACTGATGGATCTTGCCGCCTTGTAGGAAATCGTTGTAGGTGGAAAGCTGCTGTGTGGAGTCCCACACGACGCGTTGCAGAGGCAACTGAGGGAGAAGGTGGATCGAGTCAGTTTGCAGAGGTAAAAGCCACCCAGCTGGCCTTAGACATTGCTGAAGGGGAAAAATGGCCAGTGCTCTATCTCTATACTGACTCATGGATGGTGGCAAATGCTTTTTGGGGTTGGTTAAAACAGTGGAAGCACAATAACTGGGAGCGCAGAGGGAACCCTATCTGGGCTGCTGAACTATGGCAAGACATTGCTGCTCGGCTAGAGAACTTAGTTGTAAAGGTGTGTCACGTAGATGCCCATGTGCCCAAAAGTCGTGCCGCTGAGGAACATCGACACAACCAGCATGTGGATCAGGCTGCTCAAGTGTTCCAAGTAGACTTGGACTGGGAACATAAAGGTGAACTGTTTCTATCTCGGTGGGCCCATGACACTTCAGGACATCAGGGAAGAGATGGAACATACAGATGGGCTCGTGACCGAGGGGTGGATTTAACTATGGACGCTATTGCGCAGGTTATCCACGATTGTGAAATATGCGCCGAAATTAAGCAAGCTAAGCGATTAAAACCTTTGTGGTATGGGGAACGATGGTTAAAATACAGGTATGGGGAGGCCTGGCAAATTGATTACATCACACTTCCTTTAACTCGCCAGGGTAAGGGCTACATGCTTACCATGGTGGAAGCAAGCACCGGATGGCTGGAAACATATCCTGTGCCCCATGCCGCTGCCCAAAACACTCTTCTGGGCCTTGAAAAGCAGATCTTGTTGCAACATGGTACTCCAGAAAGAATTGAATCAGATAATGGGACTCATTTAAAAAACAATCTTATAGACAATTGGGCTAAAGAACATCATATTGAAAGGGTATACCATATCCTTATCATGCACAAGCCTCTGGGAAAATTGAACGATACAATGGACTGTTAAAAGCTACTCTGAAAGCAATGGGAGGTGGAACTTTTCAAAACTGGGACAAGCATTTAGCACACGCCACCTGGTTAGTTAACACCAGAGGATCCATCCATCGTGCTGGTCCTGCTCATTCAGAACCTTTACATACAGTAGAGGGAGATAAAGTCCCTGTGGTGTATGAAAGGAATTTGTTGGGGAAGACTGTCTGGGTATTTCCTGCTTCGGGCAAAGGCAAACCCATTCGTGGGGTTGCTTTCGCTCAAGGACCTGGAGCTACTTGGTGGGTGATGATGAAAGATGGTGAAGTTCAATGTGTACCTCAAGGAAATTTAACTCTAGGTGAGAATACTTGATTTAATCCTGTATGATGTTGTTACATAATACTAACAGTGTTCAATAAGTGTTTTTCAGAGTAATAACCAGTGATGACCTGAACTGGCCTCATCAAGTGACATCCAGCAACTGAGCTGGCCTCATCGAGTGACGTCCAGTAACTTCTTCGAAGTGAGCCTACAGCCTATGGACACGAACTGTAACGAATCTCACATGAACTTTCCTGCCCTGAGAGACTGCTATGATGGATGGAACCCACGATTCTGAACTTCATGAACTTACTGAACTTTTCCTATAAGTAGATCGTTAGCTCGTGATCAGTATGAGGTAAATGGTATGGAATAAGGGGTGGAATGTCCTGGGTTTAGCTAAAAACCCAGTCCTGTTTAGTGATTTTTACTTTCCAGTTTAGTGTCTTCTAAAAGGCTGCATGTTCTGAAGTCAACAGCATGTTTTTGCAGACAGTGTGTGCTACTGGCAGTGATAACACCTGATGTTTACAGTCACTGCCTGGGACTGGGATGCAGAAAGGCTCTTGCTGATACTTATTCCTGTAGTGACCAAGGCCACTGCTGGCTCTTGTGTGCCACGCTGGGGGTGCCGGGTAGTAAGAGGGGGGCACAAGGAAGTAAAAGGTTGCACCTCCGGGGGGTAACAGACAGGACAGGTGACCAATGAGAGTATTCCATCCCATATACGTCATATCTAGTATAAATTGAGTGATCATGAGAGTTTCGTCCCTTTTTTGGCCCTTTTCGGCCTTTTCGCCCTCCTTTTCTGCAATGGCCGGTGTCCAGAGAGGACTCCATATGATCTCCTGCTTTTGATCCGCATCCTGAGTTCCCGAATCCAGCTCCCTGTATCCAGCTCCCGCCGCCGCTGAGCCTGGGGCTTCCCCAGTGCCTCCTGCTCTGCAGCACCAGTGGGGATTGCTATCGGGGGAGGGAGTTGGGTTTGATATCGGGCTACTATCTGTAGTTGTATATAGTTCTTTACTTTTATCTGTTTACCATTATTTCTATTATTTTCATTAAAACTGTTCTAGTTTTTTTTCCTCCTCTAACACGTAAGTCTCTCTGCCTCATTCCCTTTTCTCTTCCCGTTTTTTTTGGGGGGAAGAGGGGGTTAGAGAGCGTCTGTCCGCATTAGTGGCCGGCCCAGCCCTAACCCACAACAAACAGTTAAAACCTTTGTGGTATGGGGGACGATGGTTAAAATATAAGTATGGGGAGGCCTGGCAGATTGATTATGTCACACTCCCTCAAACCCGCCAGGGTAAGTGCTACATGCTTACCATGGTGGAAGCAAGCACCGGATGGCTGGAAACATATCCTGTGCCCCATGCCGCTGCCCAAAACACTCTTCTGGGCCTTGAAAAACAGATCTTGTTGCAACATGGTACTCCAGAAAGAACTGAGTTAGAGAATGGGACTCATTTCAAAAACAATCTTATAGACAACTGGACCAAAGAACATGGTATTGAATGGGTGCATCATATCCCCTATCATGCATCAGCCTCTGGAAAATTGAACGATACAATGGACTGTTAAAAACTACTCTGAAAGCAATGGGAGGTGGAACTTTTCAAAACTGGGACAAGCATTTAGCACATGCCACCTGGTTAGTTAACACCAAGGGATCCATCAATCGAGCCGGTCCTGCTGAGACTCTACATACAGTATCATAGAATCATTAAGGTTGGAAAAGACCTCTGAGATCATCAAGTCCAACCATCAACCCAACACCATCATGACCACTAAACTACGTCCCAAAGTGCCACGTCTACACGTTTTCTGAACACCTCCAGGGATGGCGCTTCTACCACTTTCCTGGGCAGCCTGTTCCAATCCTTCACCATTCTTTCAGTAAAGATTTTTTTCCTAATATCTAAACCTCCTCTGGCGCAACTTGAGCCCATTTCTTCTCCTCCTATGGCTTGTTATTTGGGAGACGAGACCGACTCCCACCTCACTACAACCTCCTTTCAGGTAGTTGTAGAGAGCGATAAGGTCTCCCCTCAGCCTCCTCTTCTCCAGACTAAAGAACCTCAGTTCTCTCAGCCTCTCCTCGTAAGACATGGTCTCTAGACCCCTCACCAGCTTTGTTGCCCTTCTCTGGACCTGCTCCAGCACCTCGATGTCTTTCTTGAACTGCAGGGCCCAAAACTGAACACAGTACTCAAGGTATGGCCTCACCAGTGCCGAGTACAGGGGCACAATCACTTCCCTGCTCCTGCTGGCCACACTATTTCTGATCCAGGCCAGGATGCCGTTGGGCTTCTTGGCCACCTGGGCACACTGCTGGCTCCTGTTCAGCCGGCTGTCCACCAGCACCCCCAGATCTTTTACTGCCTGGCAGCTTTCCAGCCACTCCTCCCCAAGTCTGTAGCACTGCGTGGGGTTGTTGTGACCCAAGTGCAGGGACCATTGATAAATATGTGTTTTGGTTTGGCCTGGCCGGATTTCAGTGGCGGGGGGGGAGCTGCAGGGTGGCTTCTGTAAGAAGCTGCTAGAAGCTCCCCAAGTTTGATAGAGCCAATGCCAGACAGCTCCAAAGAGGGACCCGCCGCTGGCCAAGGCTGAACCTATCAGTAAGGTGATAGCAGAGGAACGCCTCTGTGAAAAACATATTTAAGAACGGGAAAAAGAACTGCGCCATAACAGCTGGCACAGAGATGGAGGAGTGAGAATCTGTGCAGACACCAAGGTCAGTGAAGAAGGAGGAGGGGGGAGGATGAGCTCCAGGCGCCGGAGCAGAAGGAGTCCCCCGGGTCCGTGGTGAAGACCATGGTGAAGCGGGTTGTCCCCCTGCAGCCCATGGGCGAGGTGCAGATGTCCACCGTGAGGATCACCGCGTAGATGTCCACCGAGGACTCCACGCCGTGTGGGTGGATGCCTGAAAGGGGACTGTAGCCCATGGGAAGCCCGCATCGGAGCAGGTCGCTGCCGGAACCTGTAGCCCGTGGAAGAGAGGAATGCCCACGCTGGAGCAGGTTGGCCAGTGGGACTTTTGGGACGCTGCGGGTGGCTCACGCTGGAGCAGTTTCCCCCGAAGGACTGCGCCTCAGACTCACGAGGGGTGGGCTGCCCCTCGTGAGGTGTCTCACGTCGGGCAGTTTGTGATGAATTGCCCTTCGTGGGACGACTCACGCGGAGAAGAGAGCATGAAGCTTGTCTCCTGTGAGAGGGACCCCACAATGGCCCTGGGGAAGAGTGAAGAGTCCTCCCCCGGAGTGAAGAAGCGGTGGAACCAACGTCGGATGAACTGACCGCAACCCCCATTCCCTGTCCCCCTGCGCCGCTCGGGAGGAGGAGGTGGAGAAACTGGGATTGGTGTTAAGCCCGGGAAGAAGGGAGGGATGGGGGGAAGGTGTTCTGTTTAAGATCTGTTTGCTCTTTCTCACTTCTCACTACTCCTCTCTGATTATTTCTTTTAATAAATGTACCTAATCCCTAAAATTGAGTCTGTTTTGCCCGGGACGGTAAATGAAAGTGATCTCCCTGTCCTTATCTCAAACCCTGAGCCTTTGGAAATATTTTCTCCCCCTGCTCATTAGTGAAGGGGGAGTGAGTGAGCGGCTGTGTGGGTACCTGGCGGTTGGCCAGGGTCAACCCACGACAATATGTTAAACAAGACTGGCCCCAGTATTGAGCCCTGGGGGATGCCACTTGTGACCAGCCACCAACTGCATTTAACTCAGTTCACCAGCTCTCTCTGGGCTCGGCCATCCAACCAGTTTTTCACCCAGCGAAGAGTACACCTGTCTAAGCCATGAGCTGCCAGCTTCTCTAGCAGAATGCTTCATTGCTGCCTACCTGAAAAATCAATAATGCAGCGTAATCTGAGGGCCATACCAGAGCATGGAGTTTTCATGTCTTTAACCTGGGCCCCATGCAGGCAGCAGAGTTCCCAAAGAAGTGAATCTGGTGTGCATATTGGGCCTTCTGTTCCCTTCAGAAAGGAGTCTCCTATGGCAATGACCTGTCTTTTTTTCTTTGTGGGAGCAGTTTTGATGGTGGGTGCAGACCGACTTAACCTCGGCAACACCTCCAAGCTGGGTGAACCATCAGCCTCATCACTGTTCGGTTCCACTTGTAGACCCTCATACCTGTTATGCAGGGGAACCTGAGAAGGTGGGGTAGTTGCAGAGGAGACATACCTGCTGTGCCAGGCAGGAACTTGTTGCCGTTGTCCCCTGTCCCTTGAGTCACTGTGTTCAGCCAGGCAGAAAGAGGATAGGGAATGTTCCATGTCATGTGTCCTGTCTGCCTATTGGGCCTGTCCCAAGCAAAGTAGGGTGTGATGCCAATAGTCTATCTTACTCTCACACTCCCTGATACTCCTCAACCTACTAATCAGCACTAACGGCGCCCTCCCCTCACTCCCATTAAAGGCAAACTAGGGAGCGCCAGTGATCAGGATGTTGCGCAGTAGTTTGCGTAAGGAGGGTGCTTCTTCGAAGGAGTGGCTCTCCACTGATCCACTGGGAGACGCAAAGTAATTATAACCCTGTCTGCACAAGTCTAGGGTGCCCATCCTACCTAACTCTCGAGCCAGAATGGTGAGCACTCATTGGAGAGTAAAGGCTGTAGCTCTGGCTGGGGGGTCTGCACCGTCCATGCCAGTGGTGACTGATGCCTCCACCCAGGTGGAGCTGCTGAAGGGAGAGGCTGCCGTGCAGACCTCAGACTGCAGGAAGTGCCTTTCCCCTGGGGCAGGGATAGGTGGTGAACGTGCCTGCAAAAGGTGTGCCCAGGTGGAGGACCTCCTGCAGAAGGTGGCTGAGTTGCAGGAGATGGTGAAAAGGCTGCGCAGCATCAGGGAAGCAGAAAAGGAGACATAGTTGGATCCACGAGCAGTCTGTAGGGGACCCACACCCTGTGATCAAGCAACCAAATACTCCCCCACCAGATCATACAGAAAGGAGGGAAGACATCAATGCCCCAGGTTCCAGTATAAGTTGGGGAATGACTTATTAGAGAGCAGTGTAGGGGAAAGGGACCTGGGAGTCTTGGTGGACAGCAGGATGACCATGAGCCAGCACTGTGCCCTTGTGGCCAGGAAGGCCAATGGCATCCTGGGGTGTATTAGAAGGGGAGTGGTTAGTAGGTCGAGAGAGGTTCTCCTTCCCCTCTACTCTGCCCTGGTGAGACCCCATCTGGAATACTGTGTCCAGTTCTGGGCCCCTCAGTTCAAGAAAGACAGGGAACTGCTGGAGAGAGTCCAGCACAGGGCAACTAGGATGATTAAGGGAGTGGAGCATCTCCCTTATGAGAAAAGACTGAAGGAGCTGGGGCTCTTTAGTTTGGAGAAGAGGAGGCTGAGGGGTGACCTCATTAATGTTTACAAATATATCAAGGGTGAGTGTCACGAGGATGGAGCCAGGCTCTTCTCGGTGACAACCACTGATAGGACAAGGGGTAATGTGCTGAAACTGGAACATAAGAGGTTCCGCTTAAACTCGAGAAGCTTCTTCTTCTCAGTGAGGGTGACGGAGCCCTGGAACAGGCTGCCCAGAGAGGCTGTGGAGTCTCCTTCTCTGGAGACATTCAAGACCTGCCTGGACACGTTCCTGTGTGGCATAGTCTAGGCATTCCTGCTCTGGCAGGGGGATTGGACTTGATGATCTTTCGAGGTCCCTTCCAATCCCTAACATTCTATGATTCTATGATTCTATGATTCTATGAATGGAAGCTGGCAAAAGCAAGAACCAGCAGGAGGAAGAAGCCTCCCTCAAAGCCCAAGGTGCCCATGCAGAACAGATTCTCAGCACTACAGGTTAAGGAGGAAAAAGATGCTTCATCAGGTAAGTCACTGGAGATAAATAAGGCAACCCGATCAGTTCCCCATATAGCGATGAACGCAATCAAGAAAAAGTGAAGGGTGATAGTAGTGGGCGACTCTCTTTTAAGAGGTACGGAGGCACCCATTTGTCAACCTGACCCTATCTCTAGAGACGTCTGCTGCTTACCGGAGGCTCGTATCAAGGATATAACTGAGAGACTACCACGCCTTGTACATCTCACTGACTACTACCCGTTGCTGCTGTTTCACGTGGGCACCAGTGGTACAGCCAAGAACAATCTGAAGACTATCGAGAAAGATTCCAAAGCACTGGGAGCAGTGGTGAAGGACTCGGGAGCACAGGTAGTCTTTTTATCACTCCTCCCGGTCAAAGGTAAAGGTCACATAAAAGGGCAGTCAGATCTGGAAAATCAACGAATGGCTATGGGAGTGGTGCCACAGCCAGGGCTTTGGTTACTTAGACCACGGGACTCGCTTTGAGAAACCTTGTCTCCTGGAGGCCGATGGGGTATGCTTCTCAGAGAAGGGGCGGAGTATCTTTGGTCACAGGCTTGCCAATTTAGTAAAGAGGGCTTTAAACTAGAGTTGATGGGGGAGAGGATCCTCAATCCATCCCACTGATACCCCTCTGAAGGCCAGTGCCAGTAATAGATGCCCTGGGCCTGGAGAAGGATCACAGGCCAGTAGCAGAACACTTGAAGCACATGAGAATGGAATTTGAACCAGTAAGTCAGCTTCAATGGGGGCTCAACTTAAATGCCTCTACACTGATGCATATAACACGGGAAACAAACAGGAGGAGTTAGAGATGTGCACGCACCTACAGGGCTATAGCATTATCAGCATCACTGAGATGTGGTGGGATGGGTCCTATGACTGGAGCATGGAAATGGATGGATACAAGCTCTTTAGGCAAGACAGGCAGGGGAGAAGAGGAGGGGGTGTTGCCCTCTACATCAGTGACCGGATGGAGTCCATGGAACTCCATCTGGGGACGGATGAGGAACTGTCTGAGAGCTGATGGGTCAGGGTTAAAGGGAAGGCAGGGGCAGGTGATATCATAGTGGGGGTCTCCTACAGACCACCTGACCAGGAAAACCAAGTGGATGATGCCCTCTATAGACAGATAGGAGTGGCTTTGTGTTCATAAGCCCTGGTCCTCATGGGGGACTTTTCAACCACCCCAATATCTGTTGGAGGAAACAACACAACAAAGGTATCAGCAGTCCAGAAGGTCCCTGGAATGCATTGATAATAATTTCCTCCTCCAAGTGGTAGAGGAGCCGACTAGAAAAGTTACTATGCTGGACCTTGTTCTTGACAATGAGGAGGGGCTGGAGGGCAATGTGAAGCTCAAGGGCAGCCTTGGCTGCAGTGACCATGAAATGTTTGAATTCATTATCCTTAGGACAACAAGAAAAGCACATAGCAAGCTCACTAGCCTGGTCTTCAGGAGAGCAGACTTTGAACTCCTCAAGGATCTTCTTAGTAGGGTATTGCGAGATAAAGCCCTGGAGGGGAGAGGGGGCCAAGAAAGCTGGTTAGTATTCAAGGATCACCTCCTCTGAGCCCAGGAGCAATGCATCCCCACAAAGAGGAAGGTGGGCAAGAATGCCAGGAGGCTTGCATGGATGAACAGGGAGCTCCTGGACACTATTAGTTGTAAAAAAGAAAAAGCCTACAGAGGGTGGAAACAGAGGCAGGTAACCTGGGAGGAATATAAAGAGGTTGTCTGAGCAGCCAAGGTTCAGGTTAGGTAAAGCTAATGCCCAGATAGAATTAAATCTGGCTAGGGACATCTCAGCCGCATGACATCCTGATCTCTAAATCGGAAGGACACAGATTTGATGGATGGACCACTCAATGGATAAGGAATTGGCTAGATGGTCACACTTAAACAGTTGTGATCAATGACTCGGTGTCCAAATGGAGACCTGTGACGACTGGAGTCCCTCTGGGACTGGTACTGGGACCAGTGCTGTTTAACATCTTTATTGGTACCATAGACAGTAGGACTGAGTGCATCCTCAGCAAGTTTGCCAATGACACCAAGCTGTGTCATGTAGTCGACACCCTGGAGTGTAGGGATTCCATCCAGAGGGACCTTGATCCCCGTTCGGTCCCCAGGTGTTGCCTGATCTAGTTGAGAGGCGTCCCTGCCCATGACAGGGAGGTTGGATTAGATGATGTCTAAGGTCCCTTCCAGCCTAGGCCATTCTATGATTCTATGACAGACTGGAGAGGTGGGCCCAGGCCAGCCTCATGAAGTTCAACAAGGCCAAGTGCAAGGTCCTCCATCTGGGTCGGGGCAATCCCAAGCACAAATACAGGCTGGGTGAGGAGTAGATTGAGAGCAGCCCTGCAGAGAAGGACTTGGGGGTGCTGGTTGATGAAGTGCTTAACGTGAGCCGGCAATTATAGAATCATAGAATAGTTACAGCTGGAAGAGACCTTGAAGATCATCGAGTCCAGCCTTTGTCCTAGCCCTATCAACCAACTAAATGATGCCCCTCAGTGCAACACCCACCTGTCTCTTAAACTCCTCCAGGGACGGTGACTCAACCCCCTCCCTGGGCAGCCTGTTCCAATGGCTGACAACCCTCTCAGTAAAGAAATTCTTTCTGATATCTAACCTGACCCTCCCCTGGCGCAATTTAAATCCATTTCCTCTCATCCTATCAATGTGCGCTGGCAGCCCAAAAAGCCAACCATGTCCTGGGCTGCATCAGGAGAAGCACGGCCAGCAGGTGAAGGGAAGTGATTCTGCCCCTCTACTCTGGTTTTGAACTAGAGCAGGGTAGATTTACATTAGACATTAGGAAGAAGTTCTTTACTATGAGGGTGGTGAGACACTGGAATAGGTTGCCCAGAAAAGTTGTAGATGCCTCATTCCTGGAAGTTTTCAATGCCAGGATGGATGAGGCTTGGAGCAACCTGGTCTAATGGAAGGTGTCCCTGCCCATGGCAGAGAGGTTGGAACTAGATGATCTCTTAAAGATCCGTTCCAACTCGAACCATTCAATGATTCTATGACTTGGCCAAAAATTAAGGAGTCTTGAAATAGCTTCAGACTGGATATCGCTAGCTGTAATAAAAGTGTATGGAAAATCCTGTTTCCAGAGGTCAGTGTTCACAAAGAAGACAGAGGAGTCCGAACTTTATTCGAATAAAGAGAGAGTTCACCAGGGTTGCCAAGTCCCAGTGAGGTCTCTCAAATTGCAGGAGGACGCAGCCTCCTTTTATCCCAATTTCCTCCTTTTATCCCAATTTCCCGACCACATGAAACCCTCTCCCTTTCCCCAGTGGCTGAGGCACTCAAGAGGTACAGACTGCCCGATCCGCCTGTTCCCTGTTCCCCCTTAACATGTGCCCCCCTTAACAACACACATCGCATGTTTCATTAACTTCAACTTTATGCCGCCCAGGGTGGAGAAGTTAATATTCATAGGCCTCTTAAGCCTGCGCACTCTTTCTCAGAGTTCATCCTTGCTGTTGACTTAATTAACAGCCCTACTGGTCCAGGTGTCTCGTTATCTTCTCCTGCAGGCTGCATCCTGGGACTCCCTCATTCATGAAGGACACTCTCCTCTTTGTGCCATCACTAACAAGAAAAAACCCACACACTCCCCTTCTTGTTTTATCACTCATTTATAAAGACACTCGACTTTCTTATTCTTTCAAAACAATATGTAGTAATTTTACCTAATAGTATAGGCAGTTACTCTCTCCCTATCCCTGTTCTTCTGGTGTGAGGTGGATCCAGAGAGCTCCCACAGAGGAACTGAGTCACTGATGGAGGTATATCCATTCAGCCTAGGTCTGCGGGGTTATCTGGCAGATGATACTGGGGCAGTCCGCAAGAGAACTTTACGGCCAACAGGAAGGAACCAGTGTCTGGCTGTGTCCCGCGGAAGCCGCATATGACGCAGATTGTGCACGCTGGCTGAAGATGGGGATAAGATGGCGGTAGTGCGCCTGGCGCTGAACTTGGGGGACATGGAGTGGCTGGATTTCCTGAAAGAACGGCATGTGTGTTTTTTCCAGCGTTGTCTCTGGATCCTGCCCGAGCGGTACTCGTTCTTGGACACCAGCAGGTATGTTCGGCGGACTGGGCTAATGGGACTTTGGCGCGTTCCCGTCGCCCTCGGGTCCCACTTTGGAAAGACCCCATTTACTTTTCCCTGCGTCCTCTGCCAGCCTTAGAGAGGTGGAGGGAGAGTCTTTTCTGGGGACGGTTGTGTCTGACGGGAAGTCACTCCTGGAGAACTGTCTACCCACTCACTCCAGCTTCCCTCGAGGTGGTAGCACTGGCGAAGCAGCTGTGGGCAGGATAAAGGATCTCACTGTGTTGGTAGTCTTAACAGCCGGTACAGCAGTGGTCAAAATGAACTCCTTCTCTAGATAATTCTCCATCAGCAGATAGTTCACAAAAATCTAAGTTTATGTAGAAGTTTAGTCTGTGCTCAGTTAAACTCCCTGATATACATGAGGAAAAAACCAAAAACCAAAAAAACAACCCTTGTTAATCCTCCTAATCTATTTTAGTCCAGTGCTTCATTCTTTTAATCCACTCTGAAAGCTGATTTTAAAATAAATTACTTGAGTCATCTGTAGTTCAAAGTCTGCATGCAGAATATTGTTATGTAACAGAAATCGTTTATATCTTCATTAGCTAGTACAAGTGTTAAAACACATTACTGGTAATAATGAAATATGCCCCTTTAAAGCAGCAGAACAATTGCCCATTTAATGGATACAGCTTGACACAGTTAAATTATTTACTGTCCTGTGCATTTAATAAAAACTTGGAGGTGTGCAAAGGATTCAATATTTTATTCAACCAATAGTTTCATTTTGTAATTTCTTGAAAGTCGTGCATACTGTGAAGAATACTCAATGACTTTGATCAAGTCCCCCTGTTAAATGAAGCTTTCTTTCAACTGAATGTACAGACACCTGGCAAAAAACATGTGTTTCTTCAGTTATGAACATTAGTATGGGTATAATGTTAGTGTGTGAAATAACATGCTGCTTTATATTAACAAAATTATAAATTTTTGTTCTCAAGTAATCCATTAATTCATTAAGCTTTAGCCTGTTTCAGTATACTTGGTTATTTTAAATGACATAAAGAAGTCATGCTGTACACTAGCTTTATTTAGGCATTAAAATTATAATAAATTTTATACATGTGTCTATTAAAATCATAGCCAGGAGGGCTAAACATGACCACATAATATGAAGTGGAGAAAATGTTCATAATTCTGGTTGTATAATCCAAACTAAAACAAGATAAGAAGGCTAAAACCTTCTTGGAATCTTACAGCAGACTATTTTCTCCTCCATTTTAAATATATATAGGTGCCTGACATATTTATAAAGACTGACCATAACCATTTTTTTTCAGTGGACTTTCATAGAATCATAGAATGTTGAGGGTTGGAAGAGACCTCTAGAGATCATGTAGTCCAACCCCCCTGCCAGAGCAGGACCACCCAGGGCAGCCACACAGGAACGCGTCCAGGCGGGGTTTGAAAGTCTCCAGAGAAGGAGACTCCACAACCTCTGGGCAGCCTGTGCCAGGGCTCTGTCACTCTCACAATAAAAAAAGTTTCTCCTCATGTTGAGGTGGAACATCCTATGTTCTAACTTAAAACCCATTATTCCTTGTCCTATTGCTGGGCACCACTGAGAAGAGATTGTCCCCTTCCCCTTGACATCCACCCCTCAGATATTTGTATATGTTAATAAATCCCCTCTCAGCCATCTCCTTTCAAGGCTAAACAGCCTCAGTTCTCTCAACCTCTCTTCATAGGAGAGATGTTCAAGTCCCTTCATCATCCTCGTAGCTCTCCATTGGACTCTCTCCAGTAGGTCCCTGTCTCTCCTGAACTGGGGAGCCCAAAACTGGGCACAAGATTCCAGGGGTGGTCTCACCAGGGCAGAGTAGAGGGAGAGGAGAACCTCCCTAGACCTGCTGAACTCACTTTTCTTAATGCACCCCAGGATCCCATTGACCCTCTTGGCCACAAGGGCCCATTGCTGTCTCATGGACAACTCACTGTCCACTAGGACTCCAAGGTCTATCTCCAGGGGGCTGATTTCCAGAAGGACGTCCCCTACAGGCAGTAGTTCTTGGGCCAATCCGAACAGGGCAAGATATTAAAAATCTGCTCTACACCGCAGCTGGGGACAATGGTCCTGCCTGGAGCCTCTGGCAGAGGGCACCAGGAGAAACTCGAGGTCGACCCTTAGGATTTTGGAGCCGAAAATATAGAGGCTCTGAGGCCAACTATACTGCAACTGAAAAAGAAATATTGGCCGCATATGAAGGAGTTAAAACTGCTTCGGAAGTGATTGGTACTGAGGCACAGCTTCTCCTAGTACCAAGAATATCAGTCCTAAACTCGATGTTCAAGAGTAAAGTTCCTTCCACACATCATGCCACCGATGCTACATGGAGCAAATGGACTGCCCTAATTACACAGAGAGCTCGAATGGGTCATCATGATCGTCCAGGACTTTTAGAGGTGATCGCAGACTGGCCACAAGGTAAAGACCTTGCAATGCCCCCTAAGGAGGTGGTGACACATGCTGAAGAAGCTCCACCATATAATCAGTTACCAGATAATGAGAAGCAGTATGCCCTATTCACTGATGGATCTTGCCGCCTTGTAGGAAATCGTCTTAAGTGGAAAGCTGCTGTGTGGAGTCCCACACGACGTTAAGCACTTCATCAACCAGCACCCCCAAGTCCTTCTCTGCAGGGCTGCTCTCAATCTACTCCTCACCCAGCCTGTATTTGTGCTTGGGATTGCCCCGACCCAGATGGAGGACCTTGCACTTGGCCTTGTTGAACTTCATGAGGCTGGCCTGGGCCCACCTCTCCAGTCTGTCATAGAATCATAGAATGGCCTAGGCTGGAAGGGACCTTAGACATCATCTAATCCAACCTCCCTGTCATGGGCAGGGACGCCTCTCAACTAGATCAGGCAACACCTGGGGACCGAACGGGGATCAAGGTCCCTCTGGATGGAATCCCTACACTCCAGGGTGTCGACTACATGACACAGCTTGGTGTCATTGGCAAACTTGCTGAGGATGCACTCAGTCCTACTGTCTATGGTACCAATAAAGATGTTAAACAGCACTGGTCCCAGTACCAGTCCCAGAGGGACTCCAGTCGTCACAGGTCTCCATTTGGACACCGAGTCATTGATCACAACTGTTTAAGTGTGACCATCTAGCCAATTCCTTATCCATTGAGTGGTCCATCCATCAAATCTGTGTCCTTCCGATTTAGAGATCAGGATGTCATGCGGCTGAGATGTCCCTAGCCAGATTTAATTCTATCTGGGCATTAGCTTTACCTAACCTGAACCTTGGCTGCTCAGACAACCTCTTTATATTCCTCCCAGGTTACCTGCCTCTGTTTCCACCCTCTGTAGGCTTTTTCTTTTTTACAACTAATAGTGTCCAGGAGCTCCCTGTTCATCCATGCAAGCCTCCTGGCATTCTTGCCCACCTTCCTCTTTGTGGGGATGCATTGCTCCTGGGCTCAGAGGAGGTGATCCTTGAATACTAACCAGCTTTCTTGGCCCCCTCTCCCCTCCAGGGCTTTATCTCGCAATACCCTACTAAGAAGATCCTTGAGGAGTTCAAAGTCTGCTCTCCTGAAGACCAGGCTAGTGAGCTTGCTATGTGCTTTTCTTGTTGTCCTAAGGATAATGAATTCAAACATTTCATGGTCACTGCAGCCAAGGCTGCCCTTGAGCTTCACATTGCCCTCCAGCCCCTCCTCATTGTCAAGAACAAGGTCCAGCATAGTAACTTTTCTAGTCGGCTCCTCTACCACTTGGAGG
Organism: Trogon surrucura; assembly: GCA_020746105.1. Classification (NCBI taxonomy): domain Eukaryota; kingdom Metazoa; phylum Chordata; class Aves; order Trogoniformes; family Trogonidae; genus Trogon; species Trogon surrucura. The sequence continues at coordinate 471,838 of JAJGST010000022.1, forward strand.
AGGAAATTATTATCAATGCATTCCAGGGACCTTCTGGACTGCTGATACCTTTGTTGTGTTGTTTCCTCCAACAGATATTGGGGTGGTTGAAAAGTCCCCCATGAGGACCAGGGCTTATGAACACAAAGCCACTCCTATCTGTCTATAGAGGGCATCATCCACTTGGTTTTCCTGGTCAGGTGGTCTGTAGGAGACCCCCACTATGATATCACCTGCCCCTGCCTTCCCTTTAACCCTGACCCATCAGCTCTCAGACAGTTCCTCATCCGTCCCCAGATGGAGTTCCATGGACTCCATCCGGTCACTGATGTAGAGGGCAACACCCCCTCCTCTTCTCCCCTGCCTGTCTTGCCTAAAGAGCTTGTATCCATCCATTTCCATGCTCCAGTCATAGGACCCATCCCACCACATCTCAGTGATGCTGATAATGCTATAGCCCTGTAGGTGCGTGCATGTCGGAGATTTCAGCGGGAGACGAGCACACTCTATAGTGATCAACAAGTCTCAAATTTATTGTTCAGCAATTCATACATTTATAGTACTCATAATTAGGTTCATACATATTGCAAAAGCTAAGCTCCTTATTGGCTACCATATTATTAGCATCATATCAGTATTTGCAGTTTTTGTAGCTTTTACTTGTTACTTTTCCCAGTTCTTGTTTTCTTCTTCAACAACCTGCTATCGTACCCTTTTTAGCTCAAGGACAAGCATGTTGTCCCGTCCACATACCTCACGTATTACACATCCACGTCCCGCACGTACTACACGTCCATTAATCTAATCGTATCCTCCTGATGCCTTTCTTCATGGCCTTTCTCTTTTAACCATGTTTCCACAATATTCTCCACATTTCCCCCGTTTTCTTTAACAACCATAAGTGAAGCAGTAAATCTATTCATTGTCCTAGTTATAAAGGATTGAATACATTGCAACAAGCATGGCAAAAGCATTAATATAAGCAGAATCACCAACACAATAATTATTCCATGTTTGATAAGATCAAAAAGCCAACCACTAATTCCCCATGATGACAGCCAGTTATCAAGCCAGCTAGATGAAACAGTAATCTCCTTGAACTTCCTGCGTAACTCCGAGATGGTGGAAAACGGAATTCACTTTATTGCAAGCAGGCACACATATTTATACCTACTAGCACAAAGCACTATTTTTGGGTTACAAACAAGAGATCAGACTATACAGCCAGGGTTGTTATTAGCTCATGTACTCCTTCAATCACTCTGTTATCACACAGGGAAAACAGATTTTCCCAGGTCTGTTTTGATCATACTCTCCCATTCACTCCCATGCGCATCTAGTGTACAAGAAGCACCTTATCTGTTCATTCTCACGGGCAAGCTCTCAACACGAGCTGTACTTGGCTGGTCAGGGTCTCTTTTCATAATTAGCAAGCAAGAGTTATGTACTTGTTTAGGAAAGAGCTCAAGGACGAAAGTCTTAACTCTGCAACACAGTGCTGCTAGCACAGCTAACTAAAATGTAGGGTATCCACAATTCCCCCTTTTTTGTTTTTTGGAACACCATCAAAGTCATAAGATGTATTTTTCAGTTCTTCGGACCCCTTGGGCAGCACTTCAGGTGAGATCGTTGACTATAATGAAAAAGAACAAAACAAAACACTTCCCACAACAACAAATTCTATTAAACACAAGTTTAACACAGAAAATTATGTTTTGAGATTTAACCAAATCATATGCTTGCTAAAAAATGTGTAGTATTTATCCCACTGCTTTGTTATATTTTACTTGCTGCTCTGCCTGAGTTCCCAGGACTCACATTCACTGCTTTGCAGGGCAGAAATGCGAGAGATGCCTCCGCATCAATCCCAGGCCTCTGGTATCTCAGTGTGGGTGTGCTGCTTGTCGAGCATACAAGGCCAAGCAGTGATCCAGTGAGATGTCTGTGCTTTCTGACACCTTAGGTGCAAGTTGTTTGAGCGTACCTACAGTTCCCATCACCAATCACCCTAAATCATCCAGACCCGCAGTCGCTGGGGAGCCCCTGTTGCAGCGAGGTTTCTGGAGAACCCTCCCGACAATTGGGAAGTCCTACGCAGTGCGTCCACTCATAGGTGAGGTTTCTGAAGTCGCTGCAAGAGGGTCCAGCATTTATACTATTAAATAAACAACCTTACATAACATTGAGTGCGGGAACATCTGGTGTTATTTGCTCCGTTGAATTCTTCTCCCAGCTTGGCCAGGGCTGAAGGAAGAATGCAAGGGAGTCTCCCTATCAATTTGATCCTTAATCACACACTTCTAACAAAGCAAAAGGCAGCTGGTTTCCCCGTCTTGCTTTTAGCTAAAGAAAGATCACTCTGCTGGTTAGTACCACGAACCTTAACACCTATTTTGTGGCTTTGACTAGACAGCCTTACACAACCAATATAAGCTTCATTGTTAGTCACACAAAGAGAATACATATCAATACAACAGGTAACACTGAGAACAGTCACATTTTCCCATAATTGTTCTGCCATCAGCCATAAGCATCTTCTGCCAGTCCAATCCATGTCATCGTTGGTAATCGTTACCTCAGGGTCCCATCACGTCACTGGGCGAAACAAAGGGATTCAACAGGCAGGCACAGTGCACGGTCGTGTTGCTGCTACGCTGTTGAAGTAACAGGATGCTGCACAGCCACATCATGCGGGATAGGAACCAAATCATGGTCATTAAATGGCTTAATTTGTTTCACTGACAGCCAATAAGGTCCTGTGGATAAAGAAACACAGCCATAACCTCTTCCCCATGTCAACAGAGGTACCGGACCTTTCCATTCATTAGTATGAATGGAATGTCCTTATACAGTACATTAGGCTTTGGCAAGTTTTTCTGTTTTTCTTTCTGAGATCTCAGATGAGGAGTTAACATATCAAAACTGGATATATTCAGAAAATTTAACATGTACGTTGCTTTAGACAACTTCTCGTGTGGAGACATTCCAATGAAGGTGCTTTTCTGTTTCTGTAACATTCTTTTCATCGTGAGATGTGCTCTTTCCACAATCGCTTGTCCTGTGGGGGAATATGGTATTCCTATGACATGTTTTGTCCCCCAAAAATCTAAAAACTTCTTCACTTTTTAACTAATGTAAGCAGGTCCGTTGTCTGTCTTTATCTGCATCGGGCTCCCCATTATTGCAAAGCAGCTAGATAGATGCCTAATTACATGGACAGCCTTTTCTCCCGCCTGAGCTGTTGCCCATATAAACTTACTATATGTGTCGATTGTTACATGGACATACTTTAAGCGCCCAAAACTATTAACATGAGTAACATCCATTTACCAAGTCTCATTGACCGCACGAAGATCATATAACAGTCGATATTTTCCAGATTTCTTTTTAATTATAAATATAGGGGTGTTCCATGGACTAGTAGACAACTTCAGATGTCCTTGTTGTAATTGCTCAGTAATTAGTTCGTGAGCATGGTGAAGACTTTCCCGTTTTAAAGGCCACTGCGTAACCCACACCGGAGAATCTGTTTTCCAGGTAATGGGAATTGGGAAAGTCCAGGCAGCAGCCGTCATGCCAAAGGGTGCTCATTCGTTAATACCATACCCAATTGAGATAAAATATCCCGACCAATCAAACAGTCCACTGTGGGGGGTAGTTGTGTAATACAAAAAGCTGCTGTCACTGTTTTGTGTTCTATTGTCACTTGAAGAATTGGCGAGCGACTTGCCAGTGTCAGTCCTCCTACCCCAGTGACAGTAGTCGTGGATGCTTGTAATGGCCATTCCTGAGGCCAGGATGACGGTGCAACAATGCTGGAATCCGCTCCTGTATCTAACAGTCCCATAACAGTCTTTTGTTGTCCCAGATACATCAGTAGTACTTTCTTTCTTGGTCTATCTTTTAGGTCCAGAGTTAACAGCGTCAGACCCCCTGTTGATCCGAAACCTTTTTGATCCCTTGCGTCCTGTATACAGGACTTCATTCCCGCAGTCAGTTGGGGTAATGGCACTAATTGTGCAATCCTCTGACCCTTTTGAATCCTTATAGGTGGGTTTAAGGTATAGGCCATTATCATGATTTCTCCTTTATAGTCCGCATCTATTACGCCAGGAATTATAAATAATCCGAGCATAGAGGCAGATGATCGTCCCAAAAGTAATGCACCCATTATTTGTCCTTGTACTTGTACAGGTCCATAAACTCCTGTAGCAATCTTTTGTGGGCACGTAGTTATCAAGTCCACTTCTACTGCGGCTGCCAAGTCCAGGCCGAGGCTCCCTCTTGTCGCTGGGTGGAGCTGTTGTCCAGCAGACTGGGTGGTTGTTGGATTGCAGCTGCTACTTGTGTCGTTGCGCGGCCACTGCGGTTCGCGCTGGTACTGGAGTTTCCCGACCTCCCGCGGCATGCACCAGTGCTGTGAGTGTTGGCCCGACATTTTTGGCACCAGACGCGTGTAGCAGTACAATCCTTTCGTATGTGACCGGAGCCCCCGCATCGAAAACATTTAGGTCGATTTCCTTGTGACTGCCGATTAATTACTGTGGACGCTTGGAGAGGAGCAAGAGCTGCCAGCACCTGATTCTGTGAAGCCTCTGCTTGCTTTCTCAACCCATCACCTAGCTCTTTTATAGCATCTACCAGGAAAGCCTGATGCCCTGTGGGCATTGTTGCTGCTTTTTCTAGTGCTTCCTCTATACTCCAATGAGGTCCCAGTGTACTTATAATGCTTCTAGTAGTTGCATTTCCATTTTGGAGAGCACATTGTTTTAATAAGGCTCCCCTCATATATTCAGGCACTCCTGCCTTTTCTATTGCGGTTGCTATCTTATCGACAAATGCTCCCAGTGACTCCTCTCTACCTTGTTTCACCCCCATATAGAATGGTATCCCTCCTGGCTCCTTAACCCGATCCATAGCGAGTTGCACTAATCTCATAGCCTCCCTACACTTATCTGGTCCCAGCAATGCCTGAGCTTCCGTATTAAAGTAAGGACCCAAACCCATAAGCTCATCTATGGTTATTCCATGCAACGGATCACCTGCCTGCCTCTGCACTGCCACAGCTTCATTAACAAGCCCCTGCCAATGCGCGTTAAAAATCAACTGTTGATGCTGTGTATATATCAGCTTTACTATCCCTTTACAATCTGATGGTAACAATACCTGTGTGCTCCATAAGTAATCCAACATTTGTTTTACAGGCTCACTCGTTGCCCCAAACTGACTTACAGTAGCTCGCAGCTGCGCTAGCAACTTCCAATCCAGTGGGTTAATTTCAGCTACGTATCCTCCCCCCTCAGCCTGCTGAAACGTAACCGGACAAGCCAACTGTGTCGCTGTCTGAATGGCCCAATCATCCCCCCTGTTCATGCTATCTCTCGCTAGAGCAGCCCATGCCTCCCGACGTTCCCTCGCCAGGGCCCCCGCTGGGTCAGCTTTTGCCCCAGGGATCGGCTCACTGGTGCTCTGGGAATTGTCTGGTGATGGCTCTTGCACAAGCAGAGAAGGCGGTGGTGGAGGCGGCCGCCCAGGAGGAGGTTGCAGGGCCGAGGGTTTTGGACAGCAACTAGTCTCTGTCTCGGTTTCCGTATTTACTGGCCGTAGGGGTGGTAAAGTTATCTTGGAAATTCGAGGTGGTAACGGTATTCCCCCTGTCAGTTCTCTATCATAGGACCTGTTCTTTTGTTGTGCGGCAGTCGCTTCTTGAGCCGCTGTTTTTTCTGCTTGATACTGTAGTAACTCATTCTGCACTACCTGCCACATCTTTCCTAACTTAATCGCCGTCTTATCATCCTGCAGAGTCAACTCCCACAATATATCTCCAAATTTCCTCCACTCTGATAACTCGTGGACTGTATGGGGATTTGTAAAACATCCTTTCGCATACCCAAACGCTAACAGTCCTGGTAAATCTTTCTGCAAATTTAACCCCTTAATCTGCCTTTTTTCTAAAAAGGTCGTAAATAAATCATATGCTGCTTGCCTCTCCATACCTTAAACGTCAGCGCTGTTGCAGCTTTCCAAGGTCTCGGCAGCACGTATCAGCTGAGCTCGCCGATGCGGTCACTCAGGGCTCGGAGCGCCTTTTCTTCGGGCTGCTCTTATCGCCGTCCTCGCTGCATAGGACCTGAACTCCTTCGCTGAATCCCTTCTTCTTTTCGATGTATCACGTCGGGGTCACCATTTGTCGGAGATTTCAGCGGGAGACGAGCACACTCTATAGTGATCAACAAGTCTCAAATTTATTGTTCAGCAATTCATACATTTATAGTACTCATAATTAGGTTCATACATATTGCAAAAGCTAAGCTCCTTATTGGCTACCATATTATTAGCATCATATCAGTATTTGCAGTTTTTGTAGCTTTTACTTGTTACTTTTCCCAGTTCTTGTTTTCTTCTTCAACAACCTGCTATCGTACCCTTTTTAGCTCAAGGACAAGCATGTTGTCCCGTCCACATACCTCACGTATTACACATCCACGTCCCGCACGTACTACACGTCCATTAATCTAATCGTATCCTCCTGATGCCTTTCTTCATGGCCTTTCTCTTTTAACCATGTTTCCACAATATTCTCCACACGTGCACATCTCTAACTCCTCCTGTTTGTTTCCCGTGTTATATGCATCAGTGTAGAGGCATTTAAGTTGAGCCCCCATTGAAGCTGACTTACTGGTTCAAATTCCATTCTCATGTGCTTCAAGTGTTCTGCTACTGGCCTGTGATCCTTCTCCAGGCCCAGGGCATCTATTACTGGCACTGGCCTTCAGAGGGGTATCAGTGGGATGGATTGAGGATCCTCTCCCCCATCAACTCTAGTTTAAAGCCCTCTTTACTAAATTGGCAAGCCTGTGACCAAAGATACTCCGCCCCTTCTCTGAGAAGCATACCCCATCGGCCTCCAGGAGACAAGGTTTCTCAAAGCGAGTCCCGTGGTCTAAGTAACCAAAGCCCTGGCTGTGGCACCACTCCCATAGCCATTCGTTGATTTTCCAGATCTGACTGCCCTTTTATGTGACCTTTACCTTTGACCGGGAGGAGTGATAAAAAGACTACCTGTGCTCCCGAGTCCTTCACCACTGCTCCCAGTGCTTTGGAATCTTTCTCGATAGTCTTCAGATTGTTCTTGGCTGTACCACTGGTGCCCACGTGAAACAGCAGCAACGGGTAGTAGTCAGTGAGATGTACAAGGCGTGGTAGTCTCTCAGTTATATCCTTGATACGAGCCTCCGGTAAGCAGCAGACGTCTCTAGAGATAGGGTCAGGTTGACAAATGGGTGCCTCCGTACCTCTTAAAAGAGAGTCGCCCACTACTATCACCCTTCACTTTTTCTTGATTGCGTTCATCGCTATATGGGGAACTGATCGGGTTGCCTTATTTATCTCCAGTGACTTACCTGATGAAGCATCTTTTTCCTCCTTAACCTGTAGTGCTGAGAATCTGTTCTGCATGGGCACCTTGGGCTTTGAGGGAGGCTTCTTCCTCCTGCTGGTTCTTGCTTTTGCCAGCTTCCATTCATAGAATCATAGAATCATAGAATCATAGAATGTTAGGGATTGGAAGGGACCTCGAAAGATCATCAAGTCCAATCCCCCTGCCAGAGCAGGAATGCCTAGACTATGCCACACAGGAACGTGTCCAGGCAGGTCTTGAATGTCTCCAGAGAAGGAGACTCCACAGCCTCTCTGGGCAGCCTGTTCCAGGGCTCCGTCACCCTCACTGAGAAGAAGTTTCTTCTCGAGTTTAAGCGGAACCTCTTATGTTCCAGTTTCAGCACATTACCCCTTGTCCTATCAGTGGTTGTCACCGAGAAGAGCCTGGCTCCATCCTCGTGACACTCACCCTTGATATATTTGTAAACATTAATGAGGTCACCCCTCAGCCTCCTCTTCTCCAAACTAAAGAGCCCCAGCTCCTTCAGTCTTTTCTCATAAGGGAGATGCTCCACTCCCTTAATCATCCTAGTTGCCCTGTGCTGGACTCTCTCCAGCAGTTCCCTGTCTTTCTTGAACTGAGGGGCCCAGAACTGGACACAGTATTCCAGATGGGGTCTCACCAGGGCAGAGTAGAGGGGAAGGAGAACCTCTCTCGACCTACTAACCACTCCCCTTCTAATACACCCCAGGATGCCATTGGCCTTCCTGGCCACAAGGGCACAGTGCTGGCTCATGGTCATCCTGCTGTCCACCAAGACTCCCAGGTCCCTTTCCCCTACACTGCTCTCTAATAAGTCATTCCCCAACTTATACTGGAACCTGGGGCATTGATGTCTTCCCTCCTTTCTGTATGATCTGGTGGGGGAGTATTTGGTTGCTTGATCACAGGGTGTGGGTCCCCTACAGACTGCTCGTGGATCCAACTATGTCTCCTTTTCTGCTTCCCTGATGCTGCGCAGCCTTTTCACCATCTCCTGCAACTCAGCCACCTTCTGCAGGAGGTCCTCCACCTGGGCACACCTTTTGCAGGCACGTTCACCACCTATCCCTGCCCCAGGGGAAAGGCACTTCCTGCAGTCTGAGGTCTGCACGGCAGCCTCTCCCTTCAGCAGCTCCACCTGGGTGGAGGCATCAGTCACCACTGGCATGGACGGTGCAGACCCCCCAGCCAGAGCTACAGCCTTTACTCTCCAATGAGTGCTCACCATTCTGGCTCGAGAGTTAGGTAGGATGGGCACCCTAGACTTGTGCAGACAGGGTTATAATTACTTTGCGTCTCCCAGTGGATCAGTGGAGAGCCACTCCTTCGAAGAAGCACCCTCCTTACGCAAACTACTGCGCAACATCCTGATCACTGGCGCTCCCTAGTTTGCCTTTAATGGGAGTGAGGGGGAGGGCGCCGTTAGTGCTGATTAGTAGGTTGAGGAGTATCAGGGAGTGTGAGAGTAAGATAGACTATTGGCATCACACCCTACTTTGCTTGGGACAGGCCCAATAGGCAGACAGGACACATGACATGGAACATTCCCTATCCTCTTTCTGCCTGGCTGAACACAGTGACTCAAGGGACAGGGGACAACGGCAACAAGTTCCTGCCTGGCACAGCAGGTATGTCTCCTCTGCAACTACCCCACCTTCTCAGGTTCCCCTGCATAACAGGTATGAGGGTCTACAAGTGGAACCGAACAGTGATGAGGCTGATGGTTCACCCAGCTTGGAGGTGTTGCCGAGGTTAAGTCGGTCTGCACCCACCATCAAAACTGCTCCCACAAAGAAAAAAAGACAGGTCATTGCCATAGGAGACTCCTTTCTGAAGGGAACAGAAGGCCCAATATGCACACCAGATTCACTTCTTTGGGAACTCTGCTGCCTGCATGGGGCCCAGGTTAAAGACATGAAAACTCCATGCTCTGGTATGGCCCTCAGATTACGCTGCATTATTGATTTTTCAGGTAGGCAGCAATGAAGCATTCTGCTAGAGAAGCTGGCAGCTCATGGCTTAGACAGGTGTACTCTTCGCTGGGTGAAAAACTGGTTGGATGGCCGAGCCCAGAGAGAGCTGGTGAACTGAGTTAAATGCAGTTGGTGGCTGGTCACAAGTGGCATCCCCCAGGGCTCAATACTGGGGCCAGTCTTGTTTAACATATTGTCGTGGGTTGACCCTGGCCAACCGCCAGGTACCCACACAGCCGCTCACTCACTCCCCCTTCACTAATGAGCAGGGGGAGAAAATATTTCCAAAGGCTCAGGGTTTGAGATAAGGACAGGGAGATCACTTTCATTTACCGTCCCGGGCAAAACAGACTCAATTTTAGGGATTAGGTACATTTATTAAAAGAAATAATCAGAGAGGAGTAGTGAGAAGTGAGAAAGAGCAAACAGATCTTAAACAGAACACCTTCCCCCCATCCCTCCCTTCTTCCCGGGCTTAACACCAATCCCAGTTTCTCCACCTCCTCCTCCCGAGCGGCGCAGGGGGACAGGGAATGGGGGTTGCGGTCAGTTCATCCGACGTTGGTTCCACCGCTTCTTCACTCCGGGGAGGACTCTTCACTCTTCCCCAGGGCCATTGTGGGGTCCCTCTCACAGGAGACAAGCTTCATGCTCTCTTCTCCGCGTGAGTCGTCCCACGAAGGGCAATTCATCACAAACTGCCCGACGTGAGACACCTCACGAGGGGCAGCCCACCCCTCGTGAGTCTGAGGCGCAGTCCTTCGGGGGAAACTGCTCCAGCGTGAGCCACCCGCAGCGTCCCAAAAGTCCCACTGGCCAACCTGCTCCAGCGTGGGCATTCCTCTCTTCCACGGGCTACAGGTTCCGGCAGCGACCTGCTCCGATGCGGGCTTCCCATGGGCTACAGTCCCCTTTCAGGCATCCACCCACACGGCGTGGAGTCCTCGGTGGACATCTACGCGGTGATCCTCACGGTGGACATCTGCACCTCGCCCATGGGCTGCAGGGGGACAACCCGCTTCACCATGGTCTTCACCACGGACCCGGGGGACTCCTTCTGCTCCGGCGCCTGGAGCTCATCCTCCCCCCTCCTCCTTCTTCACTGACCTTGGTGTCTGCACAGATTCTCACTCCTCCATCTCTGTGCCAGCTGTTATGGCGCAGTTCTTTTTCCCGTTCTTAAATATGTTTTTCACAGAGGCGTTCCTCTGCTATCACCTTACTGATAGGTTCAGCCTTGGCCAGCGGCGGGTCCCTCTTTGGAGCTGTCTGGCATTGGCTCTATCAAACTTGGGGAGCTTCTAGCAGCTTCTTACAGAAGCCACCCTGCAGCTCCCCCCCCGCCACTGAAATCCGGCCAGGCCAAACCAAAACACATATTTATCAATGGTCCCTGCACTTGGGTCACAACAACCCCACGCAGTGCTACAGACTTGGGGAGGAGTGGCTGGAAAGCTGCCAGGCAGTAAAAGATCTGGGGGTGCTGGTGGACAGCCGGCTGAACAGGAGCCAGCAGTGTGCCCAGGTGGCCAAGAAGCCCAACGGCATCCTGGCCTGGATCAGAAATAGTGTGGCCAGCAGGAGCAGGGAAGTGATTGTGCCCCTGTACTCGGCACTGGTGAGGCCATACCTTGAGTACTGTGTTCAGTTTTGGGCCCTGCAGTTCAAGAAAGACATCGAGGTGCTGGAGCAGGTCCAGAGAAGGGCAACAAAGCTGGTGAGGGGTCTAGAGACCATGTCTTACGAGGAGAGGCTGAGAGAACTGAGGTTCTTTAGTCTGGAGAAGAGGAGGCTGAGGGGAGACCTTATCGCTCTCTACAACTACCTGAAAGGAGGTTGTAGTGAGGTGGGAGTCGGTCTCGTCTCCCAAATAACAAGCCATAGGAGGAGAAGAAATGGGCTCAAGTTGCGCCAGAGGAGGTTTAGATATTAGGAAAAAAATCTTTACTGAAAGAATGGTGAAGGATTGGAACAGGCTGCCCAGGAAAGTGGTAGAAGCGCCATCCCTGGAGGTGTTCAGAAAACGTGTAGACGTGGCACTTTGGGACGTAGTTTAGTGGTCATGATGGTGTTGGGTTGATGGTTGGACTTGATGATCTCAGAGGTCTTTTCCAACCTTAATGATTCTATGATACTGTATGTAGAGTCTCAGCAGGACCGGCTCGATTGATGGATCCCTTGGTGTTAACTAACCAGGTGGCATGTGCTAAATGCTTGTCCCAGTTTTGAAAAGTTCCACCTCCCATTGCTTTCAGAGTAGTTTTTAACAGTCCATTGTATCGTTCAATTTTCCAGAGGCTGATGCATGATAGGGGATATGATGCACCCATTCAATACCATGTTCTTTGGTCCAGTTGTCTATAAGATTGTTTTTGAAATGAGTCCCATTCTCTAACTCAGTTCTTTCTGGAGTACCATGTTGCAACAAGATCTGTTTTTCAAGGCCCAGAAGAGTGTTTTGGGCAGCGGCATGGGGCACAGGATATGTTTCCAGCCATCCGGTGCTTGCTTCCACCATGGTAAGCATGTAGCACTTACCCTGGCGGGTTTGAGGGAGTGTGACATAATCAATCTGCCAGGCCTCCCCATACTTATATTTTAACCATCGTCCCCCATACCACAAAGGTTTTAACTGTTTGTTGTGGGTTAGGGCTGGGCCGGCCACTAATGCGGACAGACGCTCTCTAACCCCCTCTTCCCCCCAAAAAAAAACGGGAAGAGAAAAGGGAATGAGGCAGAGAGACTTACGTGTTAGAGGAGGAAAAAAAACTAGAACAGTTTTAATGAAAATAATAGAAATAATGGTAAACAGATAAAAGTAAAGAACTATATACAACTACAGATAGTAGCCCGATATCAAACCCAACTCCCTCCCCCGATAGCAATCCCCACTGGTGCTGCAGAGCAGGAGGCACTGGGGAAGCCCCAGGCTCAGCGGCGGCGGGAGCTGGATACAGGGAGCTGGATTCGGGAACTCAGGATGCGGATCAAAAGCAGGAGATCATATGGAGTCCTCTCTGGACACCGGCCATTGCAGAAAAGGAGGGCGAAAAGGCCGAAAAGGGCCAAAAAAAGGGACGAAACTCTCATGATCACTCAATTTATACTAGATATGACGTATATGGGATGGAATACTCTCATTGGTCACCTGTCCTGTCTGTTACCCCCCCGGAGGTGCAACCTTTTACTTCCTTGTGCCCCCCTCTTACTACCCGGCACCCCCAGCGTGGCACACAAGAGCCAGCAGTGGCCTTGGTCACTACAGGAATAAGTATCAGCAAGAGCCTTTCTGCATCCCAGTCCCAGGCAGTGACTGTAAACATCAGGTGTTATCACTGCCAGTAGCACACACTGTCTGCAAAAACATGCTGTTGACTTCAGAACATGCAGCCTTTTAGAAGACACTAAACTGGAAAGTAAAAATCACTAAACAGGACTGGGTTTTTAGCTAAACCCAGGACATTCCACCCCTTATTCCATACCATTTACCTCATACTGATCACGAGCTAACGATCTACTTATAGGAAAAGTTCAGTAAGTTCATGAAGTTCAGAATCGTGGGTTCCATCCATCATAGCAGTCTCTCAGGGCAGGAAAGTTCATGTGAGATTCGTTACAGTTCGTGTCCATAGGCTGTAGGCTCACTTCAAAGAAGTTACTGGACGTCACTCGATGAGGCCAGCTCAGTTGCTGGATGTCACTTGATGAGGCCAGTTCAGGTCATCACTGGTTATTACTCTGAAAAACACTTATTGAACACTGTTAGTATTATGTAACAACATCATACAGGATTAAATCAAGTATTCTCACCTAGAGTTAAATTTCCTTGAGGTACACATTGAACTTCACCATCTTTCATCATCACCCACCAAGTAGCTCCAGGTCCTTGAGCGAAAGCAACCCCACGAATGGGTTTGCCTTTGCCCGAAGCAGGAAATACCCAGACAGTCTTCCCCAACAAATTCCTTTCATACACCACAGGGACTTTATCTCCCTCTACTGTATGTAAAGGTTCTGAATGAGCAGGACCAGCACGATGGATGGATCCTCTGGTGTTAACTAACCAGGTGGCGTGTGCTAAATGCTTGTCCCAGTTTTGAAAAGTTCCACCTCCCATTGCTTTCAGAGTAGCTTTTAACAGTCCATTGTATCGTTCAATTTTCCCAGAGGCTTGTGCATGATAAGGGATATGGTATACCCTTTCAATATGATGTTCTTTAGCCCAATTGTCTATAAGATTGTTTTTTAAATGAGTCCCATTATCTGATTCAATTCTTTCTGGAGTACCATGTTGCAACAAGATCTGCTTTTCAAGGCCCAGAAGAGTGTTTTGGGCAGCGGCATGGGGCACAGGATATGTTTCCAGCCATCCGGTGCTTGCTTCCACCATGGTAAGCATGTAGCCCTTACCCTGGCGAGTTAAAGGAAGTGTGATGTAATCAATTTGCCAGGCCTCCCCATACCTGTATTTTAACCATCGTTCCCCATACCACAAAGGTTTTAATCGCTTAGCTTGCTTAATTTCGGCGCATATTTCACAGTCGTGGATAACCTGCGCAATAGCGTCCATAGTTAAATCCACCCCTCGGTCACGAGCCCATCTGTATGTTCCATCTCTTCCCTGATGTCCTGAAGTGTCATGGGCCCACCGAGATAGAAACAGTTCACCTTTATGTTCCCAGTCCAAGTCTACTTGGAACACTTGAGCAGCCTGATCCACATGCTGGTTGTGTCGATGTTCCTCAGCGGCACGACTTTTGGGCACATGGGCATCTACGTGACACACCTTTACAACTAAGTTCTCTAGCTGAGCAGCAATGTCTTGCCATAGTTCAGCAGCCCAGATAGGGTTCCCTCTGCGCTCCCAGTTATTGTGCTTCCACTGTTTTAGCCAACCCCAAAAAGCATTTGCCACCATCCATGAGTCAGTACAGAGATAGAGCACTGGCCATTTTTCCCCTTCAGCAATGTCTAAGGCCAGCTGGGTGGCTTTTACCTCTGCAAACTGACTCGATCCACCTTCTCCCTCAGTTGCCTCTGCAACGCGTCGTGTGGGACTCCACACAGCAGCTTTCCACTTAAGACGATTTCCTACAAGGCGGCAAGATCCATCAGTGAATAGGGCATACTGCTTCTCATTATCTGGTAACTGATTATATGGTGGAGCTTCTTCAGCATGTGTCACCACCTCCTTAGGGGGCATTGCAAGGTCTTTACCTTGTGGCCAGTCTGCGATCACCTCTAAAAGTCCTGGACGATCATGATGACCCATTCGAGCTCTCTGTGTAATTAGGGCAGTCCATTTGCTCCATGTAGCATCGGTGGCATGATGTGTGGAAGGAACTTTACTCTTGAACATCGAGTTTAGGACTGATATTCTTGGTACTAGGAGAAGCTGTGCCTCAGTACCAATCACTTCCGAAGCAGTTTTAACTCCTTCATATGCGGCCAATATTTCTTTTTCAGTTGCAGTATAGTTGGCCTCAGAGCCTCTATATTTTCGGCTCCAAAATCCTAAGGGTCGACCTCGAGTTTCTCCTGGTGCCCTCTGCCAGAGGCTCCAGGCAGGACCATTGTCCCCAGCTGCGGTGTAGAGTAGATTTTTAATATCTTGCCCTGTTCGGATTGGCCCAAGAACTACTGCCTGTACAATCTCCTGTTTGATTTGTTCAAAGGCCTGTTGCTGTTCAGGGCCCCATTGAAATTTGTTTTTCTTTCGAGTCACATCAAAAAGAGGTTTCACAATCTGACTATAACCAGGAATATGCATTCTCCAGAAACCCACAGTACCTAAGAAGGATTGTGTCTCTTTTTTGTTAGTTGGTGGCAACATAGCTGATATTGTGTCAATCACATCTATTGGGATCTGGCGACGCCCATCTTGCCATTTCACTCCCGAATACTGGATCTCTCGTGCAGGTCCCTTGACCTTGCTTCTCTTTACGGCAAAACCAGCATCTAAAAGAATCTCAATTATTTTCTTACCTTTCATGAAAACTTCTTCTGCCCTGTTACCCCATACAATGATGTCATCGATGTACTGTAGAAGTTCCAGAGCTCCACCCCTCTCCAGGGCAGTATGGATCAGTCCATGGCAGATGGTAGGGCTGTGTTTCCACCCCTGGGGCAGTCGGTTCCAAGTGTACTGGATGCCCCTCCAGGTGAAAGCAAACTGCGGCCTGCATTCTGCTGCTATAGGAATAGAGAAAAACACATTAGCAATGTCAAACACATTAGCAATGTCAATTGTGGCATACCACTGAGCTGCCTTGGACTCCAGCTCATACTGAAGGTCTAACATCACAGAATCACAGAATCACAGAATGTTAGGGATTGGAAGGGACCTCGAAAGATCATCAAGTCCAATCCTCCTGCCATAGCAGGAATGCCTAGACTATGCCACACAGGAACGTGTCCAGGCAGGTCTTGAATGTCTCCAGAGAAGGAGACTCCACAACCTCCCTGGGCAGTCTGTTCCAGTGTTCCGTCACCCTCACTGAGAAGAAGTTTCTTCTCGAGTTTAAGCGGAACCTCTTATGTTCCAGTTTCAGCCCATTACCCCTTGTCCTATCATTGGTTGTCACCGAGAAGAGCCTGGCTCCATCCTCGTGACACTCACCCTTTATATATTTGTAAACATTAATGAGGTCACCCCTCAGTCTCCTCTTCTCCAAACTAAAGAGCCCCAGCTCCCTCAGCATGTCCGGCACGGCAGCACTCATCGGTGGTGTAACTGCATTTAGGCCACGATAGTCTACAGTCAATCTCCATTCTCCATCAGACTTTCGCACAGGCCAGATAGGACTGTTACATGGTGAGCGAGCTTTGCTGATCGCTCCTTGGCTCTCTAGTTGACGTATCAGCTTATGGATGGGAACTACAGAGTCTCGGTTGGTACGATATTGTCGTCGATACACTGTTTTAGTAGCAATTGGTACTTGTTGGTCTTCAGTTTTCATCAGCCCTACGACACTAGACTCCTCTGACAGTTTGGGCAAGCTAGACAGCGGATCAATGTCCTCAGTCTCTACAGCTGCTATGCCAAAAGCCCATCGATACCCTCTTGGATCTTTATAATACCCTTTCTTGAGGAAGTCTATGCCAAGAATGCATGGGGCATTTGGACCAGTCACTATGGGGTGCTTTTTCCACATATTCCCAGTAAGGCTCATTTCAGCCTCCAATACAGACAGTTGTTGAGAACCACCCGTCACTCCAGAAATAGTAACGGTTTCAGTACCTCTATGATTCGATGGCATTAGGGTGCACTGTGCACCAGTGTCCACCAGAGCTCTATATTTTCGTGGTTCTAATGTGCCAGGCCACCGAATCCACACAGTCCAATAAACTCGGTTGTCCCTCTCCTCCACCTGGCCGGAGGCAGGGTCCCTCTAATTTTGAGGTTGATTCACGGGGTTTACCTGATTCACAGTATTGGTATTAACTACATTTACATTCTGATTATTCCTTCTCGTGGCAGATTGTTGTCTTCTGTTTGTGTTTCGCAAACTGGATACTCGTTCCCGTAGAGCAGAAGTAGGTTTTCCATCCCAGCTTCTCATGTCCTCACTGATGGGAGGATTATAGAAAAATTAGCATATGATTGTATTCAAACAGAGGTAGAGATACTGATTAATTACATGGATTGTTAAGGTATTCTTTGATAGTAGTTGAGCATTGTAGAAACCCACTGGAGCAGTTCAAGACCAGTTGATACCAGCTCCGCAGTTTGGATGGAAGCCCAAAGATCACAGAATCACAGAATCACAGAACGTTAAAGGTTGGAAGGGACCTTAAAGATCATCTAGTCCAACCCCCCTGCCAGAGCAGGATCACCTACAGTAGAGCGCACAGGAACGCGTCCAGGCGGGTTTTGAATGTCTCCAGAGAAGGAGATTCCACAACCTCCCTGGGCAGCCTGTGCCAGGGCTCGGTCACCCTCACAGTAAAAAAGTTTTTCCTCATATTTTTCTGGAACCTCCTGTGTTCCAGCTTCCACCCATTGCCCCTTGTCTTGTCAGTGGACGCCGCTGAAAAGAGCCTGGCTCCATCCTCCTGACATTCCCCCTTGACATATTTATAAACATTAATGAGGTCACCCCTCAGCCTCCTCTTCTCCAAGCTAAAGAGATCCAGCTCCTTCAGCCTTTCCTCATAAGGGAGATGCTCCACTCCCTTCACCATCTTTGTGGCTCTACGCTGGACTCTCTCAAGCAGCTCCCTGTCTCTCTTGAACTGAGAGGCCCAGAACTGGACACAATATTCCAGATGCGGCCTCACCAGGGCAGAGCAGAGGGGCAGGAGGACCTCTCTCGACCTACTTGCTACTCCCCTTCTAATACACCCCAGGATGCCATTGGCCTTCTTGGCCACGAGGGCACATTGCTGGCTCATGGTCATCCTGCTGTCCACTAGAACCCCCAGGTCCCTTTCCCCTGCGCTGCTCAGGATGGAGTCACCAATGACAACTACCCTCCTTTTCTTTTTAGTTGAACTAGTCCTGATGCATGGGTCTGACTTACTCAGCGAAGTCAACCTTACGTCTCCACATTCATTCACCTCTTCTTTTCCTTGGCTCTCCTGTTCCAGAGCCCTGTACCTGTTCTGCAGAGGCAACTGGGCAGGTGAGGGAGGCCGAGCAGGGATCCACCTTCCTCTCTGAGCCAGGACTCGTTTCCATTCCCCCTCATCACCTTGGTCCCCTCCTTTGACCTCATGGCCAGAGGGGAGGGGATCCCCTGTTGCACGTGGAGAGTGCTGTGTGTGCATCAGGGAGTGGCTCCACCAATCTATCTCTCTTTCACACTCCCTGATGCTCCTCAGCCTCTCCACTTCTTCTTTTAGCTCTGCCACAAGATGGAGAAGATCATCCAACTGACCGCACCTCCCACAGGCACTGTCAGATGCAACCTCTGGGAAGCACAGGCTCAGGCACTCCCTGCAGCCGGCAGCCTGCACAGCTGCATCCTTGTGCTGGAGCACTGTTTGGGTCCCCACACTCCTTCTCGTGGTGGCTTTCTGTCTGCTGGCAACCATAATGGGGAAGAAAAAAAAAAAAAAAAAAAAAGGAAAGAAAAATGATCAAAAAAAAAAAATAGAAAAGAATTGACCAACAACCACTCCTTCACCTCTTATGCCCAGGGTCTGCGATCCTCGCCCTTCCTGAGCCAGCAGTAACACCCCGCTGTGCCCTCGAATCACCAGAGTCCAGCAGGTCCTCCCCTCCCCCACACTCGCGCCGCTCTCAAGAGTCAGCCGCTCTGGCCGCTTTTGAGTTTCGCGGGCTGCCGGCTTCCTCCTCGCCTACGTCACTCGCTCCCGCCTCGCGAGATTCCCTCTCAGTTCCGGGTCCCGCTCTCTCTTCTCAGCTTCACCGTCCCCGGCAAAGCCCCCTCTCGCCTCAATCCGCCCAGAAATCAGAGAAAAAAACCGCTCTTACTGCAGCAGCTGCCGCTGCCGCTGTCCGCGCAGTCCGAAGGAGTCAGCTGACTGAGTCTGCGCAAGGAACTAAAGGTGAAAAGTGCATAGCGAGGAAGACTACGAGCCTTCCTCTAGAAGACCCCCAACGACCACCACCAGAAGGCACTATGCAGGCGCAGACAGGAGGAGATTATGGAAATGACTCATTTTAATACGAAGCGGGACATGTTATGCATATGTATAGGCGTATTGCGAAACGTTATGAATATGCAACACTTTAATGTATATAGTCAAGACAGGTGCCGCGTTGAGGCACGCACGGCTTTGACAGATGACCGTATGTGCGTCCAGCGCTGAGAATAAAACATACCTACTTTACAATCTAATTGATTGTGGAGTCTGCATTCCGCAAGTCACTCACCATATCCACGTAGGAAAAACCACAAGTCATTCCGTGACAAGTTGCCATCATTTTTAGTTGATCTTGAAGGTCTGTATTTTCTAACAGCATCAACGCGGCTCCATTGAGGTCTGTCATCTCTCTTGGACAATGTATCACTCAGCTTCTCTAATGATTGATTGGTTTTCTCAAATGATTCACTATTTTTCTCAATTGCTTGATTGCTTTTCTCAATTGCTCTCTCAGTTGATTCATTGGTTTTCTCCATTGCTTTCTCAATTGATTTCTCAATTGATTTCTCCACGGCAGTGTCGTGGGTTGACCCTGGCCAGCCGCCAGGTACCCACACAGCCGCTCACTCACTCCCCCTTCACTAATGAGCAGGGGAGAAAATATTTCCAAGGGTTCCGGGTTTTTGAGATAAGGACAGGGAGATCACCCTCATTTACCGTCCCGGGCAAAACAGACTCAGTTTTGGGGAAATTAGGTACATTTATTAAAAGAACTAATCAGAGAGGAGTAGTGAGAAGTGAGAAAGAGCAAACAAAGCTTAAACAGAACACCTTCCCCCCATCCCTCCCTATCTTCCCGGGCTTAACATCAATCCCGGTTTCTCCACCTCCTCCCCCCGAGCGGCGCAGGGGGACAGGGAATGGGGGTTACGGTCAGTTCATCCAACGTTGGTTCCACCGCTGCTTCCTCACTCCGGGGGAGGACTCTTCACTCTTCCCCAGGGCCATTGTGGGGTCCCTCTCACAGGAGACAAGCTTCATGCTCTCTTCTCCGCGTGAGTCGTCCCACGAAGGGCAATTCATCACAAACTGCCCAATGGGAGACACCTCACGAGGGGCAGCCCACCCCTCGTGAGTCTGAGGCGCAGTCCTTCGGGGGAAACTGCTCCAGCGTGAGCCACCCGCAGCATCCCAAAAGTCCCACCAGCCAACCTGCTCCAGCGTGGGCATTCCTCTCTTCCACGGGCTACAGGTTCCGGCAGCGACCTGCTCCGATGCGGGCTTCCCACGGGCTACAGTCCCCTTTCAGGCATCCACCCACACGGCGTGGAGTCCTCGGTGGACATCTACGCGGTGATCCTCACGGTGGACATCTGCACCTCGCCCATGGGCTGCAGGGGGACAACCCGCTTCACCATGGTCTTCACCACGGACCCGGGGGACTCCTTCTGCTCCGGCGCCTGGAGCTCATCCTCCCCCCTCCTCCTTCTTCACTGACCTTGGTGTCTGCACAGATTCTCACTCCTCCATCTCTGTGCCAGCTGTTATGGCGCAGTTCTTTTTCCCGTTCTTAAATATGTTTTTCACAGAGGCGTTCCTCTGCTATCACCTTACTGATAGGTTCAGCCTTGGCCAGCGGCGGGTCCCTCTTTGGAGCCGGCTGGCATTGGCTCTATCAATCTTGGGGAGCTTCTAGCAGCTTCTTACAGAAGCCACCCTGCAGCTCCCCCCCCGCCGCTGAAATCTGGCCAGGCCAAACCAAAACAGGCAGCAATCTGAATTTGTTGGGGATTGGCATTACTGTCTTCATACTGTCATGCTTTGTTGGTCACTTCACTCACTGTTGGTACCCGACCATCTCCATCTAATGCCCAGATCACTGTTGACAAGGTGTGCTTATACACTGTTGGGGCACTCCTCACAAACATCTGAATAACGGGTTTGTGGCAGGGCATTTTGTCAGGGTTTAAAATTGTTTGTGGATCGCTGTAAATTACCTCTATCACTGCTAGTTCTCTCAGGAACTTAATGCCTTTCTCCATGCTGGTCCAGTTGGTTGTGTGGATAGGAAGATCATCCTTGAGGGTATACCGGTTCTTAATAGCTGTCAAGAGTCGTCTCCAGAGGCTGAGACTGTTGTCGTCTTTCGCAAGTTCCGTGTCAACGCCTGTGTTTCCAGACAGGGATCCCAGCTGTTTGGCTTCTTTACCGTTCAGATTAATGGTATCGGCTCCTTTATCCCAGCATCGGAGTAGCCACCTGTAATATGATTCACCCTCACGACGGCCAAAGTCCTTTCTCCCATCTCGCATGTCCCTCAGAGTTAAAGGTTTGACAGCTGCCTCCGTTTCTGGCTCTGAACTATCTGATGACTTCGGTTGGGAAGGACCCTTTCCTGGATCAGAATCATCTGATGTTGGGCAATTTGTCTTTGTTAGATGTTTCTTCCCAGTCACAGGGATACCAGCTTTCTTTCCTGAGTCTGAAGCTGAGTCATCTGATGGTGCTACTTTAGAAGGGCTTTGTCCTGGAGTTGTGTTATCTGCTGGTAGGGCAACTGACTTTTTCCGATGTTTCTTTCTAGTCACAGGGGCGACATTTGCTGATACACACCGAGTACTAAAGGACACAGTGATACTCCATGACTTGCACAAATTCCTACAGAAACGCCATAATGCCAAGAAATTCATGGGCATTAACATCAGAATCAATAACAATTCAATCTTTCGATCAAAATAACTGCATTCACAATCACAATCCTCAAAACCTGGTAGACTCAGATTAGCAAACAAATGAGTATAATTTCCTAAGGTGAAATTGAAAGTGTAGTTAGAAACAAAATTCATCGTTGTGCTCTTAAGGTATTCAGGTATGCCGATCACCCAAATTACTGCAGAATACACCGACACTAAAAAAAACAGTACAGTGAGAAGTCTCGTCACATAACCAAAACAGGCAAACCACAGAAAGAGATACCAAATCACACTCAAGAGTTTGGATAAAATTTTGACACCCAATGAGGAACCCACATTTAAAAGGACATGACATAACATTTCACCGACCGATAACATGATGTGAGCTGTCCGGTTTTCCTTTTCTAACCCTTCAGAACTTTCAAAGAAAGGCTCTGATACGCTCTCAACTGCCAGTAGCACACACTGTCTGCAAAAACATGCTGCTGACTTCAGAACGTGCAGCCTTTTAGAAGACACTAAACTGGAAAGTAAAAATCACTAAACAGGGACTGGGTTTTTAGCTAAACCCAGGACACTGTTTAGCTTGCTTGACTGTGGCACATGCTTCACAATCGTGGATAACCTGCACAATAGCGTCCATGGTTAAATCCACCCCTCGGTTGCAAGCTCATCTGTGTGTTCCAATTGTGCTGGATGCCTCCTCAGGTGAAAGAAAACTGCGGCCCACACACTGGTGCTATAGCAATAGAGAGCAGAACAAATAGGAATACAGAGAGAGTTTATGCAGAGAAATAGTTAAGAAAGTATATATATATATATATATATATATATATATGTAGGACAGACTGCAGTGATTAGGTGCAGGGCTCAGTCAGACAAGTGTATTGACTGGTGCCATTTTAGACTTGACCAGTGCTTTTTATATCCTTTTCTGTCCACTCCCGTTTTCTTCTTACCTCCTCCCCCTTCCCCTGCACATTCCCTCATCTGTTTGCACAGTTCCACCCACCTCCCTTCCAATATCCTGGACTCGTTTGCATCCTTATCAGCTGCAAAGTCCAAGTGTGGTTTTTTGATAGCCCATCAGTTAGTGTGACTGATCAGGTTTGTTTCCTGTCTTTGTCTCCATTATGTTTGCCTGTCAGGTTTGCATCTCTATGTTTTGTTTATGTCTTCCCCAGTTTCTGCATTTCACAAGGTCCTTGATCAGATAATCTTAATGAAATAAATATTCCCACACTCCATATATCCTTACCAATTAGTGTGACTGAGCTGGTTTGGTTCCCATCGCTGCCTCCCTTCTTGTTTGTCAGTCAGGTTTGTGTCTCTGTATATTTTTTTGTTTATGCCTTCCCCCTTTTTCTTAATATCCCTTTTTGTGTTGAAAAGGCCCTTGACCAGATACCCTTAAAGGAACAGATTCTTTCCTTTCACATACTGTTACAATACCCGCACTCACACAGATATGAATAGCACAGACAAGCTGATGCTGTTCCTCATCTCCAGTGGATCAAGGTAGTCAGTTGTCCTGGGTTTAGCTAAAAAACCCAGTCCTGTTTAGTGAATTTTACTTTCCAGTTTAGTCTCTTCTAAAAGGCTGCACGTTCTGAAGTCAGCAGCATGTTTTTGCAGACAGTGTGTGCTACTGGCAGTGATAACACCTGATGTTTACAGTCACTGCCTGGGACTGGGATGCAGAAAGGCTCTTGCTTATACTTATTCCTGCAGTGACCAAGGCCACTGCTGGCTCTTGTGTGCCACGCTGGGGGTGCCGGGTAGTAAGAGGGGGGCACAAGGAAGTAAAAGGTGGCACCTCCGGGGGGTAATAGACGGGACAGGTGACCAACGAGAGTATTCCATCCCATATACGTCATATCTAGTATAAATTGAGTGATCACGAGAGTTTCGTTCCCTTTTTTCTTCGTTTTGCCCTTCTTTTCTGCAATGGCCGGTGTCCAGAGAGGACTCCATCTGACCTCCTGCTTTTGATCCGGATCCTGAGTTCCCGAATCCAGCTCCCTGTATCCAGCTCCCGCCGCCACTGAGCCTGGGGTTTCCCCAGTGCCTCCTGCTCTGCAGCACCAGTGGTGATTTCTAGCAGGGGAGGGAGTCGGGTTTGATATCAGGCTATTATCTATAGTTGTATATAGTTCTTTACTTTTATCTTTTTACCATTATTCCTATTATTTTCATTAAAGCTGTTCTAGTTTGGTTTTTTTTTTCCTCCTCTAACACGTAAGTCTCTCTGCCTCATTCCCTTTTCTCTTCCCATTTTTTTTGGGGGGAAGAGGGGGTTAGAGAGTGTCTGTCCGTGTTAGTGGCCGGCCCAGCCCTAACCCGCGACATCAGTCCATCCAGAAGCTGGCCCCTAGACCCTTAGAAAAGTTGAAAACCTTAAATTACACCCCTACATATTTTAAAATGTAGTTAAATAAGTTGCTGTAGAATGTTAGCAACAACAAATATTATTTCAGTATCCTTCCTGCATTTCAACATCAGAATGAAAAATAATCCTAGATTTCATGGGGTTTTCTAGTGCCATAATAGTGTAACAGTGGATCTTGGTCTCCGTGTCTTGTATCAACAGCTTACTTTCAGGCTGTAATTATATAATTACATGTAATAGACTCAGAATGAGCTTTGATGGTTTTTTTAAAGTGATGACACTGATACACAGCCAGAGGATCATAGAATCATAGAATCATAGAATCATAGAATGATTTGGGTTAGAAGGGACCTTAAAGTCCCAATCCCCCTGCCATGGGCACGGACATCCCCCGCTAGCCCAGGTTGCTCAAAGCCCCATCCAGCCTGGCCTTGAACACTTCCAGGGATGGGGCATCCACAGCTTCTCTGGGCATCTCGTTCCAGTGTCTCATCACCCTCACAGTAAAGAATATGAGTGTCTCTTCTAATTTCAAATTTTACCTTGCAGTTTTCTTGACAATAAAAAAAAAAATCCTTTGAAGCATAATTTGTGTGTTTGTTACAATCATGGGAATCCTCCATTTTTTTCATAGCATTAACCATGTCTTTGGGATTTTGTGTTGGTTTTGTTTGTTTGTTACTGTTTTTTTTGCTTGCTCCTTGTCAGACACTTTCCCTTCGGTTTATTTTTCTTCTCTGAGGAGTTGTGTCTGTGACTGCCTTTGGCATCTCTACTTCATTATCATAGCCTGATAGCTGGTTTCCCATTAGCTTTCTTGTGCAAGTAACATATCAAGAAGTGTCTTCTGTCGCATTAACATTTACACATTCCTGTTGTACACCTTTTAGAAATCCATTGGTTTAATTGATGTTACCCTAGCTAAAATTCTGATTGAGATCCTACAGGCTTCAGTGAAAATCTGGGTATCTTAAAACATTGCATAAACAACTGTTTCCTCATAGGTGGTTCTACATTTTGTGGTATTGCATCACTGTGTTTGATGGGTAAACTGGAGGAAGTTTTTTCAGAAAAAGAACTGAACAGGATAAGAAGGCGGTGTATGAGACAACAGAATGGCTACCATGGACAACCCAACAAACCTGTAGACACCTGCTATTCCTTTTGTGTGGGAGCTACTTTGAAGGTGGTGTACAGAAAACCTACAGGATAGTTATTGACTTGTTTTGATTTCTTTAATCATCTTGTTTTACTTGGAAGAATTACATATTTGGTGCAAGTACAAGAATATGCAAAGATCACTATAAAGATTTATCATCTTGAAAAAAATCACAGAATCACAGAATGTTAGGGCTTAGAAGGGACCTCAAAAGATCATCTACCCCAGCCCCCCTGCCAGAGCAGGATCACCTACAGTAGATCGCACAGGAATGCATCCAGATGGGGTTTGAATGTCTCCAGCAAAGGAGACTCACAGATTAATGCTATATTGCACTACTTATCTATGTAAACAGACATATTTTAATATTTAAAAATATGCTGGTTTAATATATTACTGTAACATTCTAACTTCTTTTCAGCTCTTGAACATATTCCAATATACAAATTTTGAGAGAAAATGAAATTACATCCTGTCCACTCAAGTTTGTCTTGTTGGTGGATTTGCCAAGTGGCCACATAGTCATCCAAGTAAATTTACTTACGCACAATTGTGGTGAGTGTCTTTTAAGCTACAAATATATTCCATCAGTCAAACATCTGAGAGATGTAAGAGAGGGTCTTCTTTTTCTTTTTTTCACCCCTCAGTCTCCTTCAAATAATGGAAAAAAAAAAAACCCACCTTAAGTTATGAAATTTTCATTATTTAGAGGGAAAGAGATATAGTTTTTCCTTGTTTGTCATCAGAGCAAGTGAGCTGCTGTCATTTAGATGATCACCAAAACAGTAACACTGTCTAGTTAGAGCTGGATAAGATTTTCCATATGTGTTTAACTATTCTAATTAAAAATCATACTGTGCAGTGGGTATCTTTGTAAAGGGTCTGAGTAAAATGTTTCAGAATGTTTATTTCCTTAAGAAATTCATCCTATGAGCTTATTCAGAAATCTTTGATATATTTAAAATATTCCACTCAAAGTTTAGATAGTTCCATATTGTGATTTACAGATTTTAATTACACATAGAAATCATACATAGTGTATCTGAAATAGTTATTGGTTGCATTTTGGAAGTGGAAACTGTTAATTTGAAAAGATGCTAGAATTCAAAGGAAATACTGTAAAGATATGAAAACAAGTTTTGTGCTAGTAGTAGTGTTCAGTGGTATTTTGTACAGAGAAGATAAACAGTCCATAAACTTACCAAACAAGATTAAAACATAGTTATATTAAAGGAGGAGACCGTTCAGAATCTGCAAAGAGATATTGCAGCATGGTATCATTTAATTTTGAAGAACAGTTGACAGTTTGTTAGAGTGGACCCACACTGATAATATAGTGCTCATGACATGCTTCCCCTCAAAAAAACAGTTTAGGATTCCTGATGACTAGCTATATTTGGTGTACATTATGTAGATAAATCAGTATCATTTTGAGGAAATATTTATGTTTGTCTTGATGTACTGTTTATTTAGGAGGTTCGGAAGAAAAACAGTATGTTTAAAACCCCAATCATGTAAAAGTTCCTCAACCTGTCTTTTAAGATAGTCTGAGATAAGATTTGAGGAAGAAAAGACTACTAGCAAACCTGTTTGCTTTGATTTGTATGATGTTTCTGCCTGCACACTACTGTTTCCTGTAAAGCAAACTTTTCTTGTCTCTTAAACTTCCTTTTGCGAGTAAGCTATTTTTGAGTGCTCCGGCTGGCTACAGAAATGGCACAAGAAGATTGAACTAGAATCACAGAATCACAGAATGTCAGGGGCTGGAAGGGACCTCGAAAGATCATCTAGTCCAACCCCCCTGCCAGAGCAGGATCACCTACAGCAGGTCACACAGGAACATATACAGGTGGGTTTTGAATGTCTCCAGAGAAGGAGACTCCACAACCTCCCTGGGTAGCCTGTTCCAGGGCTCTGTCACCCTTGCAGTGAAAAAGTTTTTTATAATGTTTTTGAGGAATCTCCTATGTTCCAGCTTGTACCCATTGCCCCTTGTCCTGTCAATGGATGCCGCTGAAAAGAGCCTGGCTCCGTCCTCCTGACACTCCCCCTTGACATGTTTATAAACATGAATGAGGTCACCCCTCAGCCTCCTCTTCTCCATGCTAAAGAGACCCAGCTCCTTCAGCCCTTCCTCATAAGGGAGATGTTCCACTCCCTCCATCATCTCTGTGGCTCTGCGCTGGACTCTCTCCAGCAGCTCCCTGTCTCTCTTGAACTGAGAGGCCCAGAACTGGACACAATATTCCAGATGCGGCCTCACCAGGGCAGAGCAGAGGGGCAGGAGGACCTCTCTCGACCTACTTGCTACTCCCCTTCTAATACACCCCAGGATGCCATTGGCCTTCTTGGCCACGAGGGCACAGTGCTGGCTCATGGTCATCCTGCTGTCCACTAGAACCCCCAGGTCCCTTTCCCCTGCGCTGCTCTCCAGCGGGGCAGTCCCCAACCTATACTGGCACATGGGGTTATTCTTTCCCAGGTGCAAAATTCTACACTTGCCCTTGCTGAATACTAAGGATTAACTAGATTGTTGCTTTATGAGTGTACAGAGGTTTTGCTGGTATGCTGGTATGCTGGATTTTTGCTAGCTCCAACAATTTATGGAATACATCTTATAAGATTGCATATCTTCTGGAAAACAGTTGATTGGTGTTTTCTTTGGTACTGTTGAATTTTAATGATGCAGGATTTTTACAGAAAAAATAAATCGGTTTATACTTCCGTGGGTTTATTGCAGCATTCTCTCCTCCAGATGGTGATATAATTCTGTGTTCATGTTTCGAAGAATATTTTGAAAAAAAATGCATTCTAATCTGAAGAGTGACTGTAAATGCAGCATCATTTTATTTTTACGAATCTGTAGTTTCAATGCCACATATACACAGCTGAGCTTCCTACAAGATCAGTCTGCTATCTGAAAGCCAAGCTGTCTTTTTGAACACAATAAAGATTTTCCACTCTGTGCAGCTCCATTGTTTTCAGAAGCCTGCTGATGGTTAAATGTACACAGTCTTCTTGACTTCAATGTAAATACAAAATGTGAAGATAGTAAGACTGGTATGGGTTATTTTGAAAATGAGTTAATAGTTCCATTTAGGTTAAATAAGGACAGAAATTATTTATTCTCCTTGAAGCATTTAGTTTTTATAAAGCTGAGAATAATGGCCTCAGTTTGGTTTTGTAGCAAACCTCAGATGTGACAGAATATGCCAGGGAAAGGTTGCAAAGTAAGCATATGCAATTTTTTCATAGGTGCTTTCTAAGCTAGATTCAGAATTTGAACTTCTTTAGCTCCTACTTTATGCAAAAATACTCTGTTTAAATAACACATGCAAAATTGCAAGTAACTTTTCACAACTGATGATTCAGGAAAATACTATTTTGTAGTCCTCATATTCCCATGCTAACAGATGTTAATATGTTGTTGATTTTAGAGGTAATGTGTCTTGATTTTGAAGCCGCGGAACTGGAGCCAGAACCGTAGTTTTAATTGGTATGTAAAAAACTCAATATGCTGGGGCAAACAGAATCAGTGGGACAGTGGGACAATGGAGGTGTGAGATAAAGTATTCCACAAGGGGAGCTTTTCCCGGAACCTTTTCCTCAAGGACAGGATGCGCTTATCTTCAAAGATGGAACGAGATATGCAGAACCAGCCTAGGAGTTAACTGAATGGAGCTCATCAACAGGACACCTCGATGAGGACGACCACCTGATGACCACCAAAAGACTATTATGCATGCGGGAGTGGGCGGCAACATGTTAATGAGTTCTCGGAAATTGCATGAATATGTATGTCTAAACGGCAACATGTTAATGAGTTCTCGGAAATTGCATGAATATGTATGCCTAAACTGTATAAAAATTGTATGTTTGGCCTTCCTCCGGGGCACACACTAGACGGAGCTATCCTCTGTGTGTCCTGCGCAGCAATAAAGAATACCTGCTTAATAGACATCAAGGCTATTAAGTTCTGATTTCAGCTTTTCACGGCATCAGTTTGGCACCCCAGATGGGACCCTCTCTGCTCGGCTGCAGGACCCACTGAGAACAGGACTCCCTAGGGTACCCCCGGGATTTCCCGGAGGGACTCCTCGCCTCAATTGGATCTCTGCGGGAGCAGACAAGGACCATCTAAAGGAATAAGGTATTCTTTAAATGTTTGTTTTGTTTGGTTTTGGTTTGGTTTTTTTTTTCCCGGGTTTCTGGTACGTTGGGTAGGGGCTCAGGTCGAGCTAAGTACTTTTGCAATAGCGTACTCTGTAATGGTGCACTTTGTTGTTTGTACTTCTGTTGGTGCACGCTCACTGTGAGTGGTGTACTCTGGTACGTTGGGTACGGTTACGTACTTTTGCAATAGCGTACTCTGTGGGTGATTGGTCACCTCTGTGTCCCTGTAAGTCGTAGGAGACGTCCTACGCAAGGCACCGTATACCAGGCTACTGTTGCTTGAGGGTATACATCTCTTTGGGTACAAAGCTTGTATAAGTGTTTGTACTTTTGTTGGTGCACGCTCACTGTGAGTGGTGTACTCTGGTACGTTGGGTACGGTTACGTACTTTTGCAATAGCGTACTCTGTGGTGGTATTGATTTATTGGCATTGAACTTGGATATGTCTATAAGGAACTGTTTATGTAAAAGTGATTTGAACCTGGCGTTTATATGAGTGGACTGAGTGACTGAGATGCAGCTGTGTGTGCTGCAAAGCGAGTGTGGAGTCCTGATCCGCAGTTCCATTATCCCACGAGGGGTACGGCCAGGGACGGACGAAGCGTGTGTGAATTATTATTGGTGTGTGTGTTTCACCACAAATCATGTCAACTCGTATTTGGTTTGGAATGTATGAGATGTGGTGAGAAGTTTTGGATCCGTGGATCCGATTTGGGTGGGATTTTTGTTGCAAAAGTGTAAAGAGTGATCAGACTGGGAAAGAATTGAGAGCAGGGTATTTGATACATATACGTTATAAAACGGGGGGGGGGGCGATTTAGGAATCGGTAAGATCTCGGATGGGAAGACTTCTGCCAGTAATCCCTCCCCTCGTCCCCCTGCCAGACCTGTAGACCTGGGTTTTGCACCACACATTTAAGGTGGGGGGGGGCATATAATATTGTACTAGCAGAATCCAACTGACAGTTTGTTTGTCATCACGGTATAAGTAAGATGAAGGTAAATTTGAACAAACTGGAAACATATATTTGTAAAAGGAATCCCTGTGGTAATCAGGAATGGGGGAAAGCAAAGCCCCTAGGGTGTATCCTAGCACATTGGAAAGATTCAGGGTTATCACCAGGTGGGAGTGTGAACAAAAAGGCGTTAATTAAGTATTGTAATCAGCAGTCGTCCTTGAATAAGCTAGAGGATGGGAAAAAAAAAAAATAATAAAATAGTCCTTTAATGGATCTTTGAATTATAATACGAATTTGCAATTAATGTTGTTTTTGCGGAGAGAAGAAAAGTGGGATGAGGTTATGTGTGCAGATAGGTTTTTTTTTTTTCTTCTTTTCTTTTCTTTTTTTTACTTTGTGAAATCATCCAGATTGACAGAGGGATTGTGGTATTAATGTGCCACGGCAAGATCCCCTAGTTTTATGCTTGGAAACAGAGTGTATGTGCGGGACGCATACACAGGCAGGGTGATGAGAGGATCATTTTCTGAAAAACAATCCTGATTGGAGTCTTAACAGTTGTGTTGACATACAATTATTAACCAAATATCAAAGACTGATTTTGCATGGTATTTGGAATGCAATTCCAAAAATAAATAATTTTCTACAGCATGGATTACTAGTAGAATGCGAATCAGAATATAACACTCCCATACTGCATGTAAAGAAATCAGATGGAACTTACCGAGTAGTGCAGGATTTAAGGAAAATTAATGGAATTGTTAAGGATTTGCACTCTGTGGTGGCCAATCCTTATACCCTACTCACTAAAATTGCGAGATAATCAGGTATGGTTTACAGTATTAGATTTAAAAGATGCATTCTTCTGTTTGCCTTTGGCCAAAGAAAGTCCAAGCATATTTGCATTTGAATGGGAAAGTCCTACTACTGGTAGGAAAACTCAACTCACTTGGACAGTGTTACCTCAAGGGTTTAAGAACAGTCCAACAATTTTTGGAAATCACTTAGCACGAGAACTTGAAACATGGGACCCCCCTCCAGAGATGGAATCCTTCTTCAGTATGTGGATGACCTGTTAATTGCAACAGAAACAAAACCTGACTGTATTCAATGGACTGTTAGTTTATTGAATTTCCTGGGATTAAATGGATATCGAGTTTCTCAACAGAAAGCTCAGATGGTGAAGCAGCATGTAACCTACCTTGGGTACGAACTATCAGGAGGACAACGAGAATTAGGAACGGAAGGAAAGAAGCAATTTGCAGAACTCCTCTCCCTAAGACGGTAAAAGATCTCAGAACCTTTTGGGGAATGACAGGTTGGTGCCGGTTATGGATTTATAATTATGGAATAATAGCAAGACCATTGTATGAACTTTTGAAGAATAATCCCTCTCAGTTGGTCTGGTCCAAAGAAGCTCATAATGCATTCGAAACACTAAAAAGGAACTAATGAAGGCCTCGGCCTTAAGCTTACCTGATGTCACCAAATCATTCTGGCTCTTCTCCCATGAAAAACACGGCATAGCTTTGGGAGTCTTGGCTCAGCGGCTAGGGCCTTAAAGAAGAGCCGTAGCTTACTTCTCTAAACAACTTGATGAAGTAAGCAAAGGGTGGCCCGGGTGCCTACGAGCTGTGGCGGCTGTAATACTAAACATTCAAGAAGCCCGGAAATTTACTTTGGGCCAAAAGATTACAGTGTTGATATCGCACGCAGTATCTGCTGTATTAGAGCAGAAAGGAAACCACTGGCTTTCTCCATCTCGATTTTTAAAGTATCAAGCTATTTTGATTGAATCAGATGATGTTAATATCGAAATAACTAACATTGTGAATCCAGCTTCCTTTCTCAGTGGGAAACATCTGAACCTTTGACACAGGATTGTTTGGAGACCATTGAGACTGTACTCAAGCAGGCCGGATCTAAAGGAAGAACCTCTGGAAGATGCACAGGACTCTTGGTTTACAGATGGAAGCAGTTTTCACAGACAAGGTGTTCACAAAGCTGGATATGCGGTGACTACAGTAGAAAGGATAATTGAATCCCAACCTTTGCCTGCCGGGACATCGGCCCAGAAAGCAGAAATTATTGCCCTGACCAGGGCTTTAGAATTAGCAAAAGGAAAGAGAATAAATATATGGACAGACTCTAGGTATGCCTTTGGAGTTGTGCATGCCCATGGGGCGATCTGGAAGGAACGAGGACTACTCACCACACCAGGGAAACAAGTCAAGAACGCGGAAGAGGTGCTTTGTTTGCTGGAGGCAGTACGACTTCCTGCCAAAGTGGCCATTATGCATTGCCAAGGACATTCGAAGGGTAACACTGACCAAGAGAAAGGTAATAGATTTGCTGATTCTATGGCTAAGGAGGCAGCTGGAAGAATGCAAAGTGAATCAGCTTTAGCACTGATTCCTGACAATAGGGATGGGAACCTGATTGGTCAAGAAAGCGTTGAGTATTCTAAAGCAGACCAAGAATTAATACAGGGGCTAGGAGGACAAATTCCCTCCCAAGGATGGGCAAGTCTAGATGATGGTCGGGTTGTGGTTCCTGCTAGAATGGTATGGGGTATTGTCAAAGCAAAACACAATAAAACACATTGGGGAGCAGATTCATCGTACAAATTTCTAAATCAAAAATTGGTAGGGAAAAGCTTGTATACAACAGTCCGACAAGTGACCCAGCAATGTGAAATATGCTTGAGAAATAATCCTAACACTGGTAATCTAAGACAATTAGGAACCATAGGGAAAGGGAACGTACCCGGAGACCATTGGCAGATTGATTTTTCTGAGCTCCCAAGAAAAGGGGGTACCGATATTTGTTGGTATTGTCAGACACCTTTTCTGGATGGCCAGAGGCATTTCCTTGCAGAACTAACAAGGCAAGGGAAGTGACTAAGGTACTGATGAATGAAATAATACCTCGATTTGGGGTTCCTACAGTCATTTCATCAGATAGGGGCACTCACTTTTGCGAACATGTAGTACAACAAGTTAGTAGAATACTGGGGATTGACTGGCAACTACATACTCCCCAGAGACCACAGGCTAGTGGACAGGTGGAAAAGATGAACCATATGATAAAGCAGCAGATAGCCAAGATATGTCAGGAGGCAAATTTGTATTGGTATCAGGCGTTGCCCATAGCATTACTAAGAATACGAGTGAAGCCCAGAGCCAAAGAAAACTTGAGCCCTTTTGAGATACTATATGGGAGACCTTATCAGACCAAGTTCAAGGGGGAAGATGTGGGTCAGCTGGGAAACTGTTATTTGCAGAACTATGTAATATCTTTAGGAAAACAACTAGAGGTAATAAATAAGAATGTTCTAGGAACCAGGGCTAAGGGACTGGATCACAAAATCCACCCATATAGCCCTGGAGATTGGGTTTATGTTAAGAATCTTTCAGGTAATCTGCTGGAAGAGAAGTGGAACGGACCATACCAGGTACTACTGACAACCTTCACTGCAATCAAGAGAGCGACCCGCCTGGATCCATTACACTAGAGTGAAGAAAGCTCCAGATAAGCAGTGGACTTCAGAGTCTATGGGACCTTTAAAGTTGAAATTACAGAGACAATAGAATGACAGCATTCTGCTTTTTGATTCTGATTACTGTTGTGAATATTGTAGCTGCTTGGGAAGAGAAGGTTCACTACCAGGTAATCGAAACATTAGTAAAAGATACAAATGCGAAGGATTGCTGGGTATGTGTAGCTTTACCACGTGTAGGGTTTCAAGTACCCTTATATGGAATTCCTGCAAGCTTAGGGGAATGGAATTGGCCTTTTAATAGCTCTTCTGGATGGGGTTGTTAACAAATTGGAAACTATAGCAAGGGACCTCGATTCGAATTACAAAGTATAGGGAACCCCACTTTTATTAGCTGCAATGATTCAAATGCTTTAAGGGTAGGAAACTTTAGAGTGAATTACACTGCCTTAAATTGGACTGTATGTGCAGATGACTATGGCAAGGCCACAGTAGTAAGCAAATCCTCCTTTACGAGATACCCGCTGATGCAGCGTAGCTGCCGCCTTCATATGGGAAAGAACCAAAAGCCTCCATGAAGTAACTAAAGATAATACCTCTTGGGGATTTGAGGAACTGTGGCACAAATTGACATCCTGGCTCCCAAATTTCACATGGCTTAAGCAACTCTTGGGGTTTTTGGTGACCGTGGGACTCCTGGCAGTGTTAACATGTATTGTAGTACAATGTTCCTTCTGGTGCTGTAAACAGAGCACTATGGATTATGAAAATTGGAAGCAAAACGGAATAAGACACCATGTGGAAACAGGAAAACATTTTAGGAAAACATTGAATGATGGTGGAGTATTCTGGTAAGGTTGCGAAGGAATTCGCAAAGTAAAAAGAAAAGGGGGGAATTGAAGCCGCGGAACTGGAGCCAGAACCGTAGTTTTAATTGGTATGTAAAAAACTCAATATGCTGGGGCAAACAGAATCAGTGGGACAGTGGGACAATGGAGGTGTGAGATAAAGTATTCCACAAGGGGAGCTTTTCCCGGAACCTTTTCCTCAAGGACAGGATGCGCTTATCTTCAAAGATGGAACGAGATATGCAGAACCAGCCTAGGAGTTAACTGAATGGAGCTCATCAACAGGACACCTCGATGAGGACGACCACCTGATGACCACCAAAAGACTATTATGCATGCGGGAGTGGGCGGCAACATGTTAATGAGTTCTCGGAAATTGCATGAATATGTATGTCTAAACGGCAACATGTTAATGAGTTCTCGGAAATTGCATGAATATGTATGCCTAAACTGTATAAAAATTGTATGTTTGGCCTTCCTCGGGGCACACACTAGACGGAGCTATCCTCTGTGTGTCCTGCGCAGCAATAAAGAATACCTGCTTAATAGACATCAAGGCTATTAAGTTCTGATTTCAGCTTTTCACGGCATCAATTTAAAATAGCAGATGTTTGAACTGGTGTGCTTGTTGAGCAGTGATCTCAGAATGAGATGACCAGGCTGAGCAGATCGTTCACCTGGTCACATCGGACACAGGCGTCGCCTCCACTACCCTCCATGGCAAGTGCCAGGCTCCTGCACTCTCTGCAGCCCGAGGCCTGAACACCCACATGCTTACGTGGGGCCTCTGTCTGGGTGCCCACAGTTTTTGTAACAACCTTTGATCTGGTGGCAACCATAGTTGACTCTACAATCCAAAGACTCTCAGAAAGCTATGCACACAATAGTTTACAGGCCTTTTAAGTACTTGCCTTTTAACAAAGACTTACCCTTTTAAGCCTTTTGTTCAGCCCTAAGGTTTCTTATACCCTGAGGGCACAGTTAACAGCTGATTAACGTTGTTTAAAATCCACTCAAATGTTCTGAGTTTGCTCTGCACAAGATGTATGCTTATGTCAGCCCTGGCTCCTCAAAAAGAGCTTTCAGAGGATCTACCATCAAGAATTGTTGATTTACATAAAGCTGGAAAGGCTTACAAAGTGTTTTCAAAGACCTTAGAAATTCCCCAGTCTACAGTGAGGCAAACGATCGACAAATGGAGACACTTTGGGACTCTGGCTACTCTACCAAGAAGTGGACGCCCTGTCAAAATGACCCCAAGAGCACAACAAAGACTCACCAGTGAGGAAAAGAAACAACCCCGAGTGGCAGCCAAAGAGCTGAAGACATCATTGGAACTGGCTCACATCTCTGTTCATGAGTCTACAGTACATAAACCATTGCACAAGCAGGGTGTCTGTGGCAGGACGCCATGAAGGAAGCCGCTGCTTCCTACACAGCACATTGCTGCACGCCTGAAGTTTGCGAAAGAGCACATTGACACTGCACAGTGAAACTGGCAAAATGTTTTGTGGACTGATGAGACAAAGATTGAACTATTTGGAAAGAACATGCAGCACTACATCTGGCGTAAAAAGGGCACTGCATGTCATCATGGAAACATCATCCCAACCGTAAAGTGTGGTGGAGGAAACATCATGATTTGGGCCTGCTTTGCTGCATCAGGGCCTGGCCAGCTTGCAGTCAGTGAGGGGAAGAGGAATTCCTAAGTGTACCAAAAAATCCTTCAGGATAATGTGAGAATGTCTGTATGTCAGCTGAAACTCTGTGGACGTTGGGTGATGCAACAGGACCGGAGTAAGCCCACAACAGAACGGCTTCAGAAAAACAAAATCTGCCTTTTGGAGTGGCCAAGTCCAAGCTCAGACCTCAGCCCAGCAGAGATGCTGTGGAATGACTGGAAGAGAGCCCTACACGTGAGACGTCCAAAGAATATGGCAGAGCTAAAGCAGTTCTGCCAGGAAGAATGGGCTGTCCTGTACGTGTCACATGATGACACTCGAGATGATCTGCTCCATAACCTTCCCCAGCACCGAGGTCAGACTGAAAGGCCTGTAGTTCCCCAGATCCTCTGTCTGGCCCTTCTTGCAGATGGGCGTCACATTTGCTAACCTCCAGCCCACTGGGACCTCCCTGGTTAACCAGGACTGCTGATAAATGAGGGAAAGCAGCTTGGTGAGCACTTCTGCCAGCTCCCCCAGTACCCTTGGGTGGATCCCATCTGGCTCCTTCAACTTGTGTGTGTCTAAGTGGAGCAGCAGGTCGCTAACCATTTCCCCTTGGATTATGGGGCTTCATTCTGCTCCCCATCCCTGTCTTTCAGCTCAGGGGACTGGGTACCCAGAGAACAACTGGTCTTGCTATTAAAGACTGAGGCAAAGAAGGCGTTATGTACCTCAGCCTTTTCCTCATCCTTCGTCACTATGTTTCCCCCCTTATCCAACAAAGGATGGAGGTTCTCCTTAGTCCTCCTTTTGTTGTTAATGTATCGATGGAAACATATTTTATTGTCTTTTATAGCAGTGGCCAGCTTAAGTTCTAGTTGGGCTTTGGCCCTTCTAATTTTCTCCCTGCATAACTTCATGACATCCTTGTAGTCCTCCTGAGTTGCCTGCCTCTTCTTCCAAAGGTCATAAACTCCTTTTTTTTTTAATTGAGCTCCAACAAAGGCTCCCTGTTCAGCCATGATCTCTGTACTTAGATTTTACCAAATATCATTTTTAAAAGAGTACTTTAAGAAATGCATAACCATAGAAATCTTACTAATGAAGAAATTGTGTTTCACTTCATAATGAAATTGCTGTTCCCATTTACTAGCTACAAAAGCCTTTGGTTTGGTCCAATGGTTTTGTATTGACTAGAAGTCTCCTATAATTAAAACTTGCTTTAAAATAAAGCATAAGTATTAAAATGCAGTGTTACATGTGTAGGTTTAAAAAAACCCACAAAACCTCGTCATAGAAAGAGATCAAGCAGAACCTGCCTTTCATGAACCCATGCTGGCTGGGCCTGATCCCCTGGTGGTTCTGCACCAGGAGATCAGGCCCAGGTTAATAGAGCAGGTCCCAGTCATCTGGGGCCTCCCCTGTTAACCAGGACTGCTGGTAGATGATGGCGAGTGGCTTGGCAAGCTCCTCCGCCAGCTCCCTCAGCACTCTCAGGTGGACCCCATTGTGAGGAGTGCTCCCATTCTCAGTCAATCCACAAGCGTAACTAAACTGGATTTATTAAGAAATTAAAAGATCCCCCAAATTCACAAGTTCTGGTATCGGTTGAGAAGAGCAGTTGCTACACTACACCCAACCCTTAAACTAAGACTAAATGATCTGGATCCTATTATACACTCACCCGTACAAAGATGAGGGCTCTCAGCCTCGAGGAGGCACCTTGGCCGGCATCCCAGACCAAGGGGGAGGCTGTGCCCCAAATGCAAGACCTGCTGCTCCGAAGGGACGTGCTCCAACGCACCCCCAGCAGGACCCCGTTTTAAAGCTCAGTCGAATCTGAGCTGTGGTCAATCTCGGCCTCCCATTGGCTACCAGCTAACTTCCTGGGTGTACCCCCAGGCTGGTGGGCTAGACCCAAACTAGCCAGAAACCTCCAGCAGTTTCTCTACAATCTGCCTGGCAACCGCTGTGATGGGAGGCATCCCAGACTACGGGGATGCACCCGCCATACCACAAAACATTTGGAGCTATGTATTTCAGCCTCTAAAAAGCCTTGCATTTGTTTGTAGCTTTAAAGAGAGGAGTACACGGGCTGCATAAGTGTGTTATGGCTATGATGGAGTTGTATATTAAGTTGATATGGACTTGCACAAGTGTAGAACTTTGTGGTTAACTCACCATATAACCCTATATAGGTAACTAGGTTTGTATATGGATTTTAGTGAGTATCAATGCAGCTTTCCACAGGAGTTACTATACTCTGTTTCCTGAAGTTGAACTTTCCTTGCCTGGCATACTTTCTACAAGGTCAATAGGGACTATATCTGCTGAATGTGCTTTTCTCTGCATGTTAATGCTGATAAGCAGAAGTTGTCTTTCAGAGAAGGTATTTGGCTAGCAAGACTCTAGCCATATAACTTCTTGCAATATAATTTTAGTCAGACATGAAATTAGTGATAGCTCCAAAAGATTACCAAGTGCTGAGAATTTGGAAGGAACACGTTAAGGACACATCCTCTTTCCATCTTTAGGCTGTGATTTCTTGGGCAGATAATCCAACCTAATGGATTATTGTTGCCCAGAGGAGGGAGGTTCACTCCTCTTCCTCCCAGCTTCCTTAAGTACAGCTGCATGTCCTTTCCTCTTTTTTTGCATTAGATTTGGTGTATATTGAACACTTCTGTGTGGATACCCTACATTTCACAGCTAGCTGTGCCGGCAGCACTGTGTTGCAGAATTAAGACTTTCGTCCTTGAGCTCTTTTCTAAACAAGTGCATAACTCTTGCTTGCTAATAATGAAAAGGGACCGTGACCAGCCGAGTACAGCTCATGTTGGGAGTTTGTCCGTGAGAATGAACAGATAAGACGCTTCTTGTACACCAGATGTGCATGGGAGTGAACGGGTGAGTGATCAAAACAGACCTGGGAAAGTCTGTTCTCCCTGTGTGATAAGAGAGTGATTGAAGGAGTACATGAGCGAATAGCAATCCTGGATGTATAGTCTGGTCTCCTGTTTCTAACCCATAAATAGTGCTTCTTGCCAATAAACTTTGTCTTAGCTCCTCTCAAGAGCTGA
The DNA here is from genome assembly GCA_020746105.1 of Trogon surrucura. Lineage (NCBI taxonomy): Eukaryota > Metazoa > Chordata > Aves > Trogoniformes > Trogonidae > Trogon > Trogon surrucura. Next base: position 511,230 of record JAJGST010000022.1, read on the forward strand.
GTCCATGCCTTTCAGCCCACCGCACTTCTGCAAACCAGTTGAATTCGCTAAAATGTCAGAAAGCTGTCCAATTTTTCCTGCCTGGGTTAATTTCTTCCATGTTTTCTGAATTACTTTAAGTCATGGAGGGTGTTGAGCAAGCTCTAGTGCTGGTGTAAGATAGCGTCAGGAGAGCTGTGGGATGGGGAAATAAGAGCAACTCATCTCTGCTGATCAAGCTACTTCATGAATTCATATCCTTAGGGTATATTCTCTGGAAGGAGGAAGATTAAGGAAAGTAATGATTTTTTTCATACTTCTAAATCTTGCTGTTTGGCTACTGGTGCTAATTTTGCTGACCTTTCATTTGCAAAAAAAAATTCCTTCACATTGGGGGAGAGAGGGAGAGATTTACTCTGTTGAAGGAAATGCGTTTACAGCTCCTCAAATAATTTTGCTGTTTGATCTGAGAATTCAGAAGAAATTAAGTAATGGGCAGGAACTGTTATAAAATAAAACAGACTGTAGTCATAGAGATTGCACACCATCATTTCATGCTGGAGGGTTTGGGCAGAAATCCTTTTCTTGTTTCAAATCCTAAGTTTAAAATGTAGCATCTATTTGTTTTCCTTGGCTGTAATAATTATGGGGTTTTGGAATCCAGGAACAGTTGGCTGTTACAGCCTGGCAAAACCATAATTTTCTTTTTTCATTTTCCATCCTGCTTTCAGATGCTTTACATGCCTACTTTGGGATTTGTGGCTTGTCATTAATTGGAGAAACTGGTATTTGCAACATTCATCCTGCCCTGAATATAAGCACAAGAACCTCAGAGCACCTTCACCACCTCCATCAGATCTGGAAAACAAGGACTCTAAATAGTATTCAGATGACACACACATTTCTACATGAATGATTTAGATTTGATTTTTAGTTCTGATAGCATAATTGTATCCCAAGGTTAAAAGCCATGTATAACGAGTGTGCTCTTTTAAGTGCTGAAGTCATGCAATCAGGTCTGTGTTGCTGGCATCATTTTGATAGGTAATTGCCTCTGGACAGTTATTCTGCACTGGGAAAAAATGAAATATTTTGGATATATAGAGGTTTGTCACCACAGATGGTAAATAGATCTTCAAATGGGTTTGCTTCTAAGAAACCTTGAGGCAACTGAATTAAATTTTCATTTTTTAAATTCATGCCTGCTGTGTCAAAATATATAATGGGAAAGTATTTTCAAAATCTGTTTGCATATCATACAGTATAGCACAGAACCTTGAAGTTCTTTATGACCTTAATGTCCGACATATTTGGGGATAAAGAATCTCCCATATTAAGTCACAGTTAAAAGTTGCCTTTTATCATCTATTTTCAGATTCCATAAAATTTGTTTCTTTGATTGTTTTAAAGTAGATAAAAATAAAATTATTTTATTTGATATGCTGGACTTATAAAGTTGTGTGGCCCTACTAAATGGATTTCATAATTCTGCTGAGTAGCTTCTACATAGATGCAGTGAATCCCTGGAAGACAGGGATGGGGAAAAGAATGAGACCTACATAATCCAAGAGGAAATGGTTAGTGACCTGCTGCACCTCCTAGACATAGACAGAATCACAGAATCACAGAATCACAGAATGTTCGGGGTTGGAAGGGACCTCAAAAGATCATCTACCCCAGCCCCCCTGCCAGAGCAGGATCACCTACAGCAGGTCACACAGGAACGCGTCCAGACGGGTTTTGAATGTCTCCAGAGGAGACTCCACAACCTCCCTGGGCAGCCTGTTCCAGTGCTCTGTCACCCTCACAGGGAAAAAGTTTTTTCTAATACTTTTATGGAACCTCCTATGTTCCAACTTGCACCCATTGCCCCTTGTCCTGTCAATGGATGCCGCTGAAAAGAGCCTGGCTCCGTCCTCCTGACACTCCCCCTTGACATATTTATAAACATTTATGAGGTCACCCCTCAGTCTCCTCTTCTCCAAACTAAAGAGCCCCAGCTCCCTCAGCCTTTCCTCATAAGGGAGATGCTCCACTCCCTTCATCATCTTAGTTGCTCTGCGCTGAACTCTCTCAAGCAGTTCCCTGTCCTTCTTGAACTGAGGGGCCCAGAACTGGACACAGTATTCCAGATGGGGTCTCACCAGGGCAGAGTAGAGGGGAAGGAGAACCTCTCTCGACCTACTAACCACCCCCCTTCTAATACACCCCAGGATGCCATTGGCCTTCCTGGTCACAAGGGCACACTGCTGGCTCATGGTCATCCTGCTGTCCACCAGGACCCCCAGGTCCCTTTCCCCTACACTGCTCTCTAACAGGTCGTTCCCCAACTTATACTGGAACCTGGGGTTGTTCCTGCCCAGATGTAGGACCCTACACTTTCCCTTGTTGTATTTCATCAAGTTATTCCCTGCCCAACTCTCTAGAATGTCCAGGTCTCGCTGGATGGCAGCACAGCCTTCTGGCGTGTCAGCCACTCCTCCCAGTTTAGTGTCATCAGCAAACTTGCTGATAGTACACTCAGTTCCCTCATCTAAATCGTTGATGAATATATTGAATAACATTGGCCCCAGTACCGACCCTTGAGGCACTCCACTAGATACCAGCCTCCAACCAGACTCCGCCCCATTGACTACGACTCTCTGGCTTCTTTCCTTCAGCCAGTCCGCAGTCCACCTCACTACCCGATCGTCCAGCCCACACTTTCTCAGTTTAGCTGTGAGGATGCTGTGGGAGACTGTGTCAAATGCTTTACTGAAGTCAAGGTAGACCACATCCACCGCTCTGTCATCATCCATCCACCTCGCTATTTCCTCATAAAAGGCTATGAAATTGGTCAAGCATGACTTCCCCTTTGTAAAGCCGTGTTGACTGCCCCGAATATTTCTTTTTCCTTTCTTTTTTTTTTAATGTTTTACTATTAAAAACTGTTCTTATCTCAACCCCATGAGGCTCTACTTACTGCTCATTTCCGGGTTCTATTTCTCATTCTCAGTGGGGGAGCGAAGAAGGGTCCCTTCGGAGAGCCGGCCAAGTAACGACAATCCCCCTGATACGGCTACAAGTCATCCTCCCCTTATTGCTTCGGACAGCTCAATCTATACAGTTAAGCAGTGTCCATGCACCTGCCCCTTAACAGAGTTGGTCAGTTACAGGTTTACACGTGCCAGCGTTTTATTGGATAGTGCCATTCAACTATGCAGGTGGCTCTCGCCCCCCCTTCTCCCCCCCAGCAAGGCTCTTCACAACACAGTTGCACCTCCTCCTCTCCGTGCCCCAAGGCAGCTCCAAGGACAGAGCCTTTGTTTAGGCCTAAGCTGGGTTGTCCAAAACCTTTAAAGGGATACTGTGCCTCTGCTCCACAAGAAATTCCTCTACAGGGGAGGAGTGAGCGACCGCGCTGTTCCTGCTCGGCATTCGGCCCCGAACCACAACAGATGTGTAGGTAATGAGAATAACTACAGACAAATTTAGAAAAAAAAAGATGGAGATAGGAATTTTATTTTTGTACAAAACCTGTAAAATTCAGAGACAAAGAATTGATCCGGTGCTAGTTATATCTACTTTGTCTATAAATGTAGAACTCATGACAGAAAAAGACCTCAATATTTATATATACATATATATTACAGATGGGCACTCTTCTAATTAGTTTGTGTAATTGACAAGTGGTTTTTGTCAGAGTATATTTTTATGTAATAATATGAATTGGTTCTTTCAACATATTGGTGGGAATAAGTGCATGTAATTTGACTTCATGTAATTTAACTTCAGATATTCAATAAGCAAAATAATAACACATGCTCAGTTTCCACATTCATTATGTCTCTGCTTTGATTTTACAGTAAAATGAGTAAAATGTTGCTTTGGAAGAAAACTATTTATTGTTGTCAATGGTTAGGATTGGGCTGGCCACTGAATCCTGACAGATGCTTTCTAATCCCTTTCCTTCCCCAAAATGGGAAGGGAAAAGGAATAAGACAAAGAGACTTATGGATTAGAAAACTAAAACAGCTTTAATAAACAATAATAGTATTAATAAGGAAAATAATGGACTGTATACAAATATACACAAATCCAATCTCAAACCCAACTCCCACCATGATAGCAATCCCCACTGATGCTGCAGAGCAGACAGCACTGGGAAAGCCTCAGGCTCAGTGGCAGAAGGGAACTGGACACAGGAGCTGAATTTGGAACTCAGAATCAGGATCAAAGGCAGAAAATCAGATGGAGTCCTCCTTGGATGCTGGCCATTGAAGAAGAGGCCTTAACCTCTGTGATCCCTCAGCTTTATATTGAATATGACATATTCAATATGTCATATTCAGGAGAGATACTGTTGTGGGTGTCTATTACAGGCCACCAGATCAGGGTGAGGAAGTTGATGAGGCCTTCTACAGGCAGCTGAGAGCGGTCTCACAATCACAGGCCCTGGTTGTTGTGGGGGATTTTAACTTCCCTGATATTTGCTGGAAGGACAACTCAGCCAGCCAGCCACAGTCCAGGAGGTTCCTCCAGTGCATCGATGATAATTTTCTGATGCAAATGGTGGAGGAGCCGACTAGGAGAGGAGCACTGCTGGACCTCATCCTCACTAACAAGGAGGATCTGGTCGAAGCAGTAAAGGTTGAGGGCTGCCTTGGCTGCAGTGACCATGAAATGGTGGAGTTCAGGATCTCATGTAGCAGAAACAAAATAGCAAGCAGAATTGCAACCCTGGACTTTGCCAAGGCAAACTTTGGATTTTTCAAGCAATTACTCGAGAAAATCCCATGGGCAAGGCTGTTTGAAGGTAAAGGGGCCCAAGATAGTTGGTTAGCGTTCAGGGACTGCTTCTACCGTGCTCAAGATCAGAGCATCCCGACACGGAGGAAGTCAAGGAAGGGAGCCAGGAGACCTGCGTGGCTAAACAGGGATCTGCTGGCTAAGCTCAAGGGCAAGAGGAGAATTTACAGATCTTGGAAGGCGGGGCTGGCCACTTGGGAAGAGTATAAGGCTGTTGTCCGAGGATGTAGGGAGGCAACTAGGAAAGCAAAGGCCTCCCTAGAATTGAACCTGGCGAGAGGAGTCAAGGACAACAGGAAGAGCTTTTTCAAATACGTGGCAGATAAAACTACCACCAGAGGCAATGTAGGCCCACTGATGAATGAGGTGGGTGCCTTGGTGACAGAAGATACAGAGAAGGCAGAGTTACTGAATGCCTTCTTTGTCTCTGTCTACTCTGCTGGAGGCTGTCCTGAGGAGCCCCGTTCCCCTGAGGCCCCAGAGGAAGTCAGGGCAGTGGAGGAGTTTGCTTTAGTCGATGAGGACGGGGTTAGGGACCAATTAAGCAATCTGGACATCCATAAATCCATGGGTCCAGACGGGATGCATCCACGGGTGCTGAGGGAGCTGGCTGATGTCATTGCTAGACCACTCTCCATCATCTTTGCCAAGTCTTGGGAGACGGGAGAGGTGCCTGAGGACTGGAGGGAAGCAAATGTCACTCCAGTCTTCAAAAAGGGCAAGAAGGAGGACCCGGGTAACTATAGACCGGTCAGCCTCACCTCCATCCCTGGGAAAGTGATGGAACGACTTATCCTTGGTGCCATCTCAAGGCATATCAAGGATAAGAGGGTCATTAGAGACAGACAACATGGCTTCACCAAGGGGAAGTTGTGCTTGACTAACCTCATAGCCTTTTACGAGGATATAACAAGGTGGATAGATGATGGCAGAGCGGTGGATGTGGTCTACCTTGACTTCAGTAAAGCATTTGACACAGTCTCCCACAGCATCCTTGCTGCTAAACTGAGGAAGTGTGGTCTAGACTCTCGGGTAGTGAGGTGGACTGTGAACTGGCTAAGGGAAAGACGCCAAAGAGTTGTGGTCAATGGGGCAGAGTCTGGTTGGAGGTCTGTATCCAGTGGAGTCCCTCAAGGGTCGGTACTGGGACCAGTATTATTCAATATATTCATCAATGACTTGGATGAGGGACTAGAGAGTACTATCAGCAAGTTTGCTGATGACACCAAGCTGGGAGGAGTGGCTGACACACCAGCAGGCTGTGCTGCCATCCAGCGAGACCTGGACAGGCTGGAGGGTTGGGCGGGGAGAAATTTAATGAAATATAACAAGGGTAAATGTAGGGTCTTGCATCTGGGTAGGAACAACCTCGGGTTCCAGTATAAGTTGGGGAATGACTTATTAGAGAGTAGTGTAGGGGAAAGGGACCTGGGAGTCTTGGTGGACAGCAGGATGACCATGAGCCAGCACTGTGCCCTTGTGGCCAGGAAGGCCAATGGCATCCTGGGGTGTATTAGAAGGGGGGTGGTTAGTAGGTCGAGAGAGGTTCTCCTTCCCCTCTACTCTGCCCTGGTGAGACCCCATCTGGAATATTGTGTCCAGTTCTGGGCCCCTCAGTTTAAGAAAGACAGGGAGCTGCTGGAGAGAGTCCAGCACAGGGCAACTAGGATGATTAAGGGAGTGGAGCATCTCCCTTATGAGAAAAGGCTGAGGGAGCTGGGGCTCTTTAGTTTGGAGAAGAGGAGACTGAGGGGTGACCTCATTAATGTTTATAAATATATCAAGGGTGAGTGTCACGAGGATGGAGCCAGGGTCTTCTCGGTGACAACCACTGATAGGACAAGGGGTAATGGGCTGAAACTGGAACATAAGAGGTTCCGCTTAAACTCGAGAAGAAACTTCTTCTCAGTGAGGGTGACGGAACACTGGAACAGGCTGCCCAGAGAGGCTGTGGAGTCTCCTTCTCTGGAGACATTCAAGACCTGCCTGGACACGTTCCTGTGTAGCATAATCTAGGCATTCCTGCTCTGGCAGGGGGATTGGACTTGATGATCTTTCGAGGTCCCTTCCAATCCCTAACATTCTATGATTTGGAATGGAATACTCTCATTGGTCACCTGTCCTTTCTGTAACTCACCGGAGGTGCAACTTTTTACTTCCTTGTGCCCCCCCCTTACTACCCAGCACCCCCAGCGTGGCACACAAGAGCCAGCAGTGGCCTTGGTCACTACAGGAATAAGTATCAGCAAGAGCCTTTCTGCATCCCAGCCCCAGGCAGAAACTGTAAACATCAGGTGTTATCACTGCCAGTAGCACACACTGTCTGCACAAACATGCTGCTGACTTCAGAAAGTGTAGCCTCTTAGAAGAGACTCATCTGGAAATTAAAATCACTGAACAGAATTGGTTCTGGTTAGCTCAAAACCAGAACACCAATGCTGATTCCAGCCAGCTTCACTGGTCGAACCTGAGACAACCAGTGAAGCTGGTGGAACCTCTGCGAAAACCTTTTTACCAAAGGGTAAAATGCTCTGTGTGAGTGTTAGAAGTGTGGAGAGAAAAAAAAAAAAAAAGTGAGAAATAATCCCAAGAACACCAAAGTCACTGAAGAAGGAAGGGGGAGGAGGTGCTCTAGGCACTGGAGCAGAGATTGCCCCTGTAGCCTGTAGAAAGAACCAGACAGCAGATATTCACACTGCGGTTCATAGAAGACCCCATGCTGGAACAGGAGCTGAAGGAAATTGCAGCCCATGAGAAGGAATCATATTAGAGGAGGCTGTCTTGAGAGGAACTGCAGGCCACAGAGGGCCCACCTTGGAGCAGGTTATTCCTGAAGGACTGAAGCCCATGGAGAAGACTCAAGGGAAAAGTATGAGGAGGAAGGAACGGCAGAGAATGCTTATGAACAGATTGCAAACTCGCATTTCCCATCCCTCCTGCACTGATGGGGGTGAGGGGGGGAAGAATAGAGGTGTCGGGAGTAAGCCTAGGAAAAAGGCTGGGGTGAGGGGAAGGCATGGTTTTTGTCTGGCTTTCTCACTGTGGTGGGTTGACCTTGGTTGTGTACCAGGTGCCCACCGAGCCACTCACCCTCCTCAGCTGGACAAGGGGAGAACAATATAAATACAGGTTTAGGGGTCAAGATAAGAACAGAGAGATCACTAAACAGTCAAGGAAGTAAAAGGGTCACAGTTGGACAAGGGGTGTCAAAGTTTAAGGCTGGGCCAGCCACTAAAATTTTGACAGATGCTCTCTATGATCCCACCCTCCCATGGGAGGATAACAGGAGAAACAGAGAGAGGCTTTAAGGTTGAAAAAAATCTTGAAGCAGTTTAATGAAAAAACAAAATAATACTAACAGTGAGGATGTCAAAATATACACATACAAGAATGCAAATACACTCAGAGATACAAGACTATGTTAATACAGGACCTACGCTGTTACTAAAAATAGCAACCAAGAAAACTCTCTAAACCAAATGATAGTCTAGAAAGCTGACATTGGTTTATTAGCAAAGTTGGCCAAGTTTGGACGCTGGATGAAACTAGCATACTGCATCAAAAAAACTACAACATATTTATATTGTAACTTAATTAGTATAAACGGGCCTAATTTTACAATTGCTGGTTAGTGATAACTATTTCATCTATTATTGGTTACATATATTTAAATTAGCACACATGCTCCTTGCAAGTGTGGGGGTGTGAGTTTTCTTCAGCCTGAATCGAGTCAGTGGTCACAATCTCCCATTGCCACATTTAATTTTGGCTGACTTTCAGTCTTTCACAAATAACTTGTAATGTTTTTGCACCCTCTAATCTCCAAAATGAAGATTTTGACTAGGAGACTCTCACTCTGGTCTGGTTCAGAACACACTCAAGGACAAACAGCCTGTTATAACTTTCTAAACAACGGTCTACTTATTATCTCTGGGTACACACTCTCTTGCTATCTTTTCTACTAATTGGCTGGAAGATTTTTTCATTGCCTTTTCCCATCTTCAAGGCAGCATTCTCTGAAGGACTGATTTACTACCCTTAAGGCAGTAAAAACTATTGTTCTGCCATCATCGAGGCAACAATACCTTCCAGATGACAATAGAGTTCCAAGCTCGAAAAGAAAGTCCCAGACTCAGCAGCAGATGGTAGAACCCAAGTATAGTCCTGATGACAGTCCAAAAGAAACCGAAAAGGAGCTGTGCCTCTGCCACTCAGTGGGGGGGGGGAGGGGGGGAAGGAGAAAGCAATCTGCTCTGCCAAACCATGCTCCTCTGCAGTGTGGAAAAAGGATAATTGGAATACCAGCAGCATGGGGGGGAGGTGGGGGATAGCAAATAACCAAGGACAAGCCTCCCAGCACAACAGGCACCAAAAAACCCTAGGTTTATCTTAGGGGCCCTTTTATACTGAGCACATGGGAAGGAATACCATGATTGGTCCATTTGGGTCACCTCACCCATCCTCTCCTCCCCATAGGCACAGCTGCCCCTCTTCTCCTATTATGATTGCCACTAATACTGGGCAGTGCAGGCACCCCAGAACTCGATCTTTGCTAGAGCATGAAAAAGCTTTTGAAACTGCTGCTTTTGCCTGTACATCAGGGTTTTTTGCAGATGTAGTTTTCCCTTGTGCTTTGATCTTTCTCACAGCAGGGCAGAAAGCTCAAGCATGTTCAATAAAGTGAGTCTATCACAGAACTGTGTTATCTGAACAGAGATATTCTACTTGTCAAGCACACAAGGGTAGACAACAATCAGAATGATATATGTGTTTTTCAATATCCCAGCTGCAAGTCGCTTGAGTGCGTTTACAATCCTTCTTGCCAACCACCCATTATTTTCCCTGCAGTGCCACACTCTCTAATGCGTAAATGTGTACTTGAGAGCAGGATAAGGTGTATTTATCTTGGTTTATTGTAAAGATTTCTTAAATATGCTTCATTTCCTTTAAGAGGTGCTGAAACAGCTGCAAGGAAATATTGAAGATAAGACAATGGCGTCTTCTGGACAAACAGACTTATTTGAACGACTTAAAGGTAAATTTAGAATTATACTTTAGGTGCATTTGTTTCTTAATTGTTGTTGCTTTAGGATAAAATTTTCCAACTCAGATGTATTTTCTTTCCAGTGCTCACTTTGGAAGTTAGGCATAATCTCAGTGTCCGTTATTTTTTGTCAATTACTTTAAGACACATTTTGAAAAAAGCATGTGTTCTTATGTTGCTTTTGTGCTTTTGCTACTGTTATTCCAAGGTTTCATATGAATTGCATTTGATATATCTTATATTCATTTCTTCATGAAAAAAATGTTTTAAATTCTTCAAATTAGTAGTGGATTAGTTCTGCCAATTTCCTGAACTCATTTACATGCCTTGCCCTTTACCCCATCACATTACTAGAACTGTATCTGTCATGCTGAAAATTGATGCCCCCTTCCTAGAACGTGGTGGAGCATGTACCCATCCCATTGTATGGGATGTGTAGAGCAAGCCCAGATCAGTTACTCCCTGCATACGTCTATTATCCTTGTCACGGAACTATAAATATTGTAAAGATGTCTACATTTAGGGCCTTATGATGGAAACACTTATCATTTATGTGATGGTGGAACATCTGTGGGTTCCCTGAGAAAGAGGCTATTAGGAATTATTTTTTTTTTTAAGAAAAGCAGGCATACTGATGTTGTGATACTCTTCTGGTTGGCAGGATTGTAGTTTGGGCATCTCCTCATTTAGAGGTTTAGTATTCTCTAGTTAATTGGTTTTGTTCACATTATGTTCTGTGTATCCTAAAGCAAAATATTTTGTTTCCATCAAAAACATCATAGATTTGTTCATTAAGTATGAAATTAAGACAGAAATTATCTTTTATATTTGAGCTGCTCAATTTCAACTTTGAAAATGTTTGCTCTTTATTATCCAGAACTGAACTTGGAAAGTAATAACTTCCCTGGATTGAAGTTAAGGCCAAAGGTGTCAATGCGTTCATATGGGAGCTGGGAAGGGTCTGTGTCAAGCCGTTTGAGAGAGTGCAATCCTGTTCCCATAGGATCATTTCCAAGAAGAGGACTTATGAATGAAAGCAGAGAAAGCACTGGTTATTTAAAAGAGCTAGAAAAAGAGAGGTAAACTTCTTCATTTATTCATTCAGTATGCATTGACTTCTAATTCTAACATGAAAATTTACTAACATATCTAATATTTAGCTATCATGCATATGATTTTGATTGGTGTTATACTTATCCTACCAGGGAAGGAAACCAGGAATATATGTTAGATGTAAATACACAAAAATGTCAGAAATCCTAAAACACATAATATAGCTTCTGTATATACATATTTCATTGTTACTGTGAGTTTGCTGAAGGTTATTTTATTTTGATCAGCAGTTTTTCAGCACCTTAAATATTTTTGGAGGTGGGGGGTGGAGCATCCCAAACACCTCCATACCTCCTCAACACTGTTGATAAGTGCTGAAACTGTAGCAGTGTGATGGTGCAGTCTTTCTCTTGCTTGCAAATGGTTATAGCTACCATAGGTTGTTGATTGGTTACTTAATATTGAAAGTTATTTACCTAGTGATTCTTTTCTCTTAACCAAAATGACTGCTAAACAAAGGCATCCTGAAGGTGTCATTCCCATATGATGTTTTGCTTGTTGGCAAAACCATAGACTTTTTTTTCTTGGAAGGTAATACAAGCCCCATAAAGCTAAGGCATATTGCAAAGTTGTCCCACAACATAAATCAATTGTGAAGGAAATGCAAAGTAAGAGAAATGCAGCTGTTTGCAGTGAAGATTTCTTTATATCCTAAAATGAATCTGACTGAAATCCCAGATGCTTTCAGAAGCCTCTCTGCAAGATGGGTTTCTAAAGATTTGAGCATTTTAAGGTACTCGATGGATGGGATGTGTGGTGGGTTGAACTTGGCTGGCCACCATGTGCCCACCCAGCTGCTCTCTCACTCCCTCTCCTCAACAGGACATGGGGAGAAAATACAATGAAAAAGCTCATGGGCCAAGATAAGGACAGGGAGATCACTCGCTCATTATCGTCATGGGCAAACCAGACCCAACTTGGGGAAAATAAATTTATTTTACTGCCAATTAATAACAGAGTAGGGCAGTGACAAATAAAAACAAAACTAAAAACATCTTTCTCCATTCTTCCCAGGCTCAGCTTCACTTCCATCTTCTCTATCTCTTCTTACTTTGAGTGGCACAGGGGGATAGGGAATGAGGGCAGTGATCAGATCATAATGGTTAATCTTTGCTGCTCCTTATTTCTCGCATTGTTCTCCTCTTCCAGTATGGGATCCATCCCATGGGACACAGTCCTTCATGAACTACTCCAGCATGGGTCCTTTTCCAAGAGAGTTAGTCCTTCAGGAAGAGACTGCTCCAGCATGTGTCCTCCACAGGGTTGCAGATCCTGTCAGAAAACCTGCTCCTACTTGTTTGTTTTTGTTTTTGTTTTTTTTTCCCACAGACTGCAATTCCTGCCAGGAGCCTGCTTCAGCGTAGGCTATCCATGGGCTGCAGCTTCCTTGAGGGCATATCTACCTGCTCCAGCATGGGGTCCTCCAACAGGCTGCAGGATGGATATCTGCTCTGATGTGGTCCTCCATGGGCTGCAGGGGGACAGCCTGCAGAGAAATTACTGCTCTGGCGCCTGCAGCACCTCCTCCCATACCGCCTTCACTGACCTTGGTGTCTGCACAGTTGTTTCACTCACATACAGTTGCAAGAAAAAGTATGTGAACCTTTTGGAATTTCATGGTGTTCTGCATTAATTTGTCATAAAATGTGATCTAACCAGCATCTAAGTCAAGAGTATTGACAAATAGAATGTGCCTAAAATAATAACACAAAACCAATTCTGATCCTTCATGTCTTTATGGAACACACTCATTCAACATTCAAAACGCCAGTGGGAAAAGTAAGCAAACCCTTGAGCTGACCTCAGAAAAGCTAATCAGAGTCAGGTTAACCTGGAATCTTGTCAAGAAAAGGAGTTTGGAGGTGTAGGCTAGAGCTACGTTGACTGATAAAAAGCACTCTAACGTTTTGAGTTTGCTCTGCACAAGATGTATGCTTATGTGAGCCATGGCTCCCCAAAAAGAGCTTTCAGGGGATCTACGATCAGGAATTGTTGATTTACATAAAGCTGGAAAGGGTTACAAAGTGATTTCAAGGACCTTAGATATTCACCACTCTACAGTTAGGCAAACTTAACTGTGCCAGGTAAAATCATGGAGCAGATCCTCCTGATAACATGAAAAATAACGAGGCACATGAAAAATAACGAGGTGATCGGTGACAGCCAACATGGCTTCACTAAGGGCAAATTGTGCCTGACTCATTTGGTGGCCTTCTTCAACAGAGTTACAGCTCTGGTCGATATGGGAAGAGCAACTGACGTCATCTACCTGGACCTGTGCAAGGCATTTGACACTGTTCCACATGACACCCTTGTCTCTAAGATGGAGAGACATGGACTTGATGGGTGGACCACTAGGGGGATAAGGAACGGGCTGGAAGGTCACGCTCAAAGAGTTGTCAACGGCTTGATGTTCACGTGGAGACCAGTGACAAGGGGAGTTCCTCAGGGCTCTGTTCTGGGTCCAGTGCTGTTCAACATCTTTGTCAGCGACATGGATGACGGCATCGAGTGCACCCTCATTAAGTTTGCCGATGACACCAAGCTGTATGGTACGGTGGAATCACCTGAGGGCAGGGATGCCATCCAGAGGGACCTTGAACAGGCTTGAGAAATGGGCCAGTGTAAACTGCTTGAGCTTCAACAAGTCAAAATGCAAGGTCCTGCACCTGGGTCGGGCTAATTCCAGGCACAAATACAAACTGGGCACAGAGTGGGTTGAGAGTAGCCCTGAAGAGAAGGATTTGGGGGTGTTCATAGATGAGAAGCTCAACATGAGTCGGCAGTGCGCTCATGCAGCCCAGAAGGCCAACTGCATCCTGGGATGTATCAGGAGAAATGTAGCCAGCAGGTCAAGAGAGGTGATTCTCCCCCTTCACTCTGCTCTTGTGAGACCCCACCTCGAATACTGCATCCAGTTCTGGTGTCCCCACCATAAGAGGGACATAGATCATAGAATCATAGAATGGCCTAGGTTGGAAGGGACCGTAGAGATCATCATCATCATCACCATAGAATGGCCTGGGCTGGAAGAGACCTTAGAGATTATTTTAATCCAACCTCCCTGTTGTGGGCAGGGACGCCACCTCTCGACTAGGTCAGGCAACAGGTGAGAACCGAATGGGAATCGAACCCGTGACCTTTGGATCATCTAATCCAACCTCCCTGCCATGGGCAGGGATGCCTCTCAACTATATCAGGCTACTCAAGGCTCTGTCCAACTTGGCCATGAACACCTCCAGGGAGGGGGCAGCCACAACATCTCTGGGCAATTTAATCCAAAGTCTTGACACCCTCGTACTGAAGAATTTCTTTCTAAGATCCAATCTGAATCTATTCTCCTTCAGCTTAAACCCATTTCCCCTTGTCCTATCAGTGGACATTTTTGTAAAACATCCCTCCCCAGCCTTCCTGTAGGTTCCCTTCAGGTAGTGGAAGGCAGTGATAAGGTCCCGCCGAAGTCTTTTCTTTTCAAGACTGAACAATCCCAGCTCCCGCAGCCTGTCCTCATAGCAGAGGTGCTCCAGCCCCTGGATCATCTTTGTGGCCCTCCTCTGAACATGCTCCAACAGTTTTATGTCCCTCTTATGGTGGGGACACCAGAACTGGACGCAGTATTCGAGGTGGGGTCTCACAAGAGCAGAGTAAAGGGGGAGAATCACCTCTCTTGACCTGCTGGCCACACTCCTCTGGATGCATCCCAGGATGCAGTTGGCCTTCTGGGCTGCACGAGTGCCCTGCTGGCTCATGTTGAGCTTCTCATCTATCAACACCCCCAAGTCCTTCTCTTCAGGACTACTCTCAACCTACTCTGTGCCCAGTTTGTATTTGTGCCTGGGATTGGCCCGACCCAGGTGCAGGACCTTGCATTTTGACTTGTTGAAGCTCCTGCAGTTTGCACTGGCCCATTCCTCAAGCCTATCAAGGTCCCTCTGGATGGCATCTCTTCCCACAAGTGAGTCCACCACACCACACAGCTTGGTGTCATCGGCAGACTTGCTGAGGGTGCACTCAATGCCGTCGTCCATTTCGCTGACAAAGATGTTGAACAGCACTGGACCCAGAACAGACCCCTCGGGAACTCCCCTTGTCACTGGTCTCCATGTGGACATTGAGCCATTGACCACAACTCTTTGAGTGTGACCATCCAGCCAGTTCTTTATCCACCGAGTGGTCCATCTGTCAAATCCATGTCTCTCCATTTCAGAGACAAAGATGTCATGTGGGACAGTGTCAAACGCCTTGCACAAGTCCAGGAAAATGACACTGGTTGCTTTTACCATGTCAACCAGCACTGTAGCTTTGTCGTAGAAGGCCACTAAATTAGTCAGGCACGACTTGCCCCTGGTGAAGCCATGTTGGCTGTCACCAACCACTTGATTATCTTTTATGTGCCTTAGTACAGCTACCAGGAGAATCTCTTGGAATGAGTTCAGAGGAGGGCCACAAAGATGATCGAGGGGCTGGAGCACCTCTGCTATGAGGATAGGCTGCGGGAGCTGGGATTATTCATCCTGGAGAAGAGAAGACTCCGGAGGGACCTTCCAATACCTGAAGGGAACCTACAGGAAGGCTGGGGAGGGACTTTTTACAAGAGCATCCACTGATAGGACAAGGGGAAATGGATTTGAAGGAGAACAGATTTAGATTGGATCTTAGTAAGAAATTCTTCAGTACAAGGGTGGCAAGACTCTGGAACAGATTGCCTAGAGAGGTTGTGGATGCCCCCTGCCTGGAGATGTTCAAGTCCAGGTTGGATGAGGCCTTGAGCAACCTGATCTAGTTGAGAGGCGTCCCTGCTCACGGCAGGGAAGTTGGATTAGATGGTCTCTGAGGTCCCTTCCAACCTAAGCCATTCTATGATAAACGATCTACAAATGAAGACACTTTGGGACTGTGGCTAGTCTACCAAGAAGTGGGCGCCCAGTCAAAATGACCCTAAGAGTGATACAGAGAAGTAAAAATATTTAGTCAGACATCGCCAATGCAGCGAATAGTTTAGCAAAATGTAAACATATAGGCAAGCCCGCTAACACTGCAAGTAGTTTAGAACCTTCTGTCGCAAGAGAACTCAGATAACAGGAACTGCTAGCGCACATATAGACATGATAACAGGAAATTTATTGTCTGTAAGGGCCTGATGGAAATTTCCTAGCTAAAAACCTTCTAACAAGCAGCAGCAATGAACTATGTAACAGTTGCATTGTGAGATGGGTCCGTATGCACATTGTGATGCTTTGAGCAGGACTTATCTCCGAGAACGGAATGCAAGGCTCCTGTGAGATAAACAGGCACAGGGTGCCTCAGACTGCAGCCCTTGTTTGTCAGCAAGAACAAGGGAGTACAGGCTACAGTTCACCAAAGAACGTAGTGATGAGGAGGACGATTATGAGCCTTCCTCCAGAAGACCCCTGCCCACGACCACCAGATGGCAAGAGGATGAGGTCCAGCACGCTTATCTTAGAACCAACCCAGCCTACGCTCATGAATATGTATGCTTTTGTGTGATAAATATCTGTCTGTTCGGCCAAACAGTGTGCAAGCTTTGAGGAGAGATCCCCTTGCACCCGGCACCATAATAAAGAATACCTGCTTAATAGTCACAGAATCACAGAATGTTCAGGGTTGGAAGGGACCTCAAAAGATGATCTAATCCAGCCCCCCTGCCAGAGCAGGATCACCTACAGTAGAGCGCACAGGAACACGTCCAGACAAGTTTTGAATGTCTCCAGAGAAGGAGATTCCACAACCTCCCTGGGCAGCCTGTGCCAGTGCACTGTCACCCTCACAATGAAAAAGTTTTTTCTTAATGCTTTTGTGGAACATCCTATGCTCCAGCTTGCATCCGTTGCCCTTTGTCCTGTCAATGGACATCCCTGAGAAGAGCCTGGCACCGTTCTCCTGACACTGCCCTTAGACATATTTTTAAATATTAATGATGTCACCCCTCAGCCTCCTCTTCTCCAAGCTAAAGAGATCCAGCTCCTTCAGCCTTTCCTCATAAGGGAGATGTTCCACTCCCTTCATCATCTCTGTGGCTCTGCACTGGACTCTCTCAAGCAGTTCCCTGTCCCTCTTGAGCTGAGGGGCCCAGAACTGGACACAATATTCCAGATGGGGCCTCACCAGGGCAGAGCAGAGGGGCAGGAGGACCTCTCTCGACCTACTAGCCACTCCCCTTCTAATACCCCCCAGGATGCCATTGGCCTTCTTGGCCACAAGGGCACAGTGCTGGCTCATGGTCATCCTGCTGTCCACCAAGACTCCCAGGTCCCTTTCCCCTGTGCTGCTCTCCAGTACATCAGTCTCCAACCTATAGAGGCACATGGGGTTATTCTTTCCCAGGTGCAAAATTCTACACTTGGCTTGTTGAACTTCATCAGATTTCTCTCCGCCCAGCCCTCCAGCCTGTCCAGGTCTCTCTGAATGGCAGTACAGCCTGCTGGTGTGTCAACCACTCATCCCAGTTTTGTGTCATCAGCAAACTTGCTGACAGTGCTCTCTAATCCCTCATTCAGGTGATTGATAGGTATATTGAAAAGCACCGGCCCCAGCACTGACCCTTGAGGGACTCCACTAGACACAGGCCTCCAATTAGACTCTGCCCCATCGACCACAACTCTCTGACTTCTTCCCTTCAAACAGTTAGTGACCCACCTCACTATTCGGTCATCCAGACCACACTTCCTCAGTTTACCTATGAGGATGCTGTGGGAGATGGTGTCAAACTACCCAGATGTTTGCTGGAAGTCCCACACAGCCAGCCAGCCACAGTCCAGGAGGTTCCTCCAGTGCATCGATGACAACTTTTTGATGCAAATGGTGAATGAGCCAACCAGGAGAGTAGCGCTCCTGGACCTTGTGTTCACCAACAAGGAAGGTCTGGTTGAAGCAGTGAAGGTTGAGGGCAACCTTGGCTGCAGCGACCATGAGATAGTGGAGTTCAGGATCCTGTGCGGTAAAAACAGAATACCAAGCAGGATCGCAACTCTGGACTTCAGCAGGGCCAACTTTGGCCTCTTCAAGCAATTGCTGGAGGAAACCCCTTGGGACAGGGAGCTGCAAGGTAAAGGGGCCCAAGAGAGTTGGTTGGCATTCAAAGACCACTTCTTCGAGGCTCAGGATCAGTGCATCCCATCAGGTAGGAAATCAAGAAAGAGATCCAGGAGACCTGCATGGTTAACCAGGGATCTGCTGGGCAGACTCAGGTGGAAAGGGAGGATGTATAAATTGTGGAAGGAAGGGCTGGCCCTTTGGGTGGGGTACAGGACAGCTGTCAGGGAGTGTAGGGAGGCAATCAGAAAAGATAAGGCCTCCTTGGAATTAAACCTTGAGAGGGAGGTCAAGGACAACAGAAAAGGCTTCTTCAAATACATTGCTGACAAAACTAACACTAGAGGCAATGTAGGCCCTCTGGTGAATGAGGTGGGTGCCCTGGAGACAGAGGACAGAAAGAAGGCGGAGTTGCTGAATGCCTTCTTTGCCTCTGTCTACACTGTTGGAGACCGTCCTCAGGAGCCTCAGTCCCCTGAGGCCCCAGAGGAAGACATGATAAAGGAGGAGTCTGCCCTGATTAATGAGGAGTGGGTTAAGGATCAGTTTGAACACTTGAACATTCATAAATCCATGGGCCCTGATGGGATGCACCCACGGGTGCTGAGGGAGCTGGCGGGAGTCATTGCTAGGCCACTCTCCATCATCTTTGGTAAGTCGTGGGTAACAGGTGAGGTGCCTGAAGACTGGAGGAAAGCTAATGTCACTCCAGTCTATAAGAAGGGCAAAAAGGAGGACCCAGGTAACTACAGACCGGTCAGCCTCACCTCCATCCCTGGAAAGGTGATGGAACATCTTATTCTTGACGCTGTCTCTAGGCATATCAAGGATAAGAAGGTTATTAGGAGCAGTCAGTATGGCTTTGCCAAGGGGAAGTCGTGTTTGACCAACCTGATAGCCTTTTACGAAGACATAACCAGGTGGATGGATGGTGGCCATGCAGTGGACGTGGTCTACCTGGACATCAGCAAGGCCTTTGACACCGTCTCCCACAGCATCCTCATAGGTAAACTGAGGAAGTGTGGTCTGGATGACCAAGTAGTGAGGTGGGTCGAGAACTGGTTGAAGGGAAGAAGCCAGAGAGTTGTGGTCAATGGGGCTGAGTCTGGCTGGATGCCTGTGTCTAGTGGGGTCCCTCAGGGGTCAGTGCTTGGGCCGGTGCTTTTCAATATATTTATCAATGATCTGGATGAGGGATTAGAGAATGTTGTCAGCAAGTGTGCTGATGATACGAAATTGGGAGGAGTGGTTGACACACCAGAAGGCTGTGCAGCCATTCAGAGAGACCTAGACAGGCTGGAGGGCTGGGCGGGGAGAAATCTTATGAAGTTTAACAAGGGCAAGTGTAGAGTTTTGCACTTGGGAAAAAATAACCCCATGTGCCAATATAGGTTGGGGACTGCCCTGCTGGAGAGCAGCGCAGGGGAAAGGGACCTGGGGGTTCTAGTGGACAGCAGGATGACCATGAGCCAGCAGTGTGCCCTCGTGGCCAAGAAGGCCAATGGCATCCTGGGGTGTATTAGAAGGGGAGTAGCAAGTAGGTCAAGAGAGGTCCTCCTGCCCCTCTGCTCTGCCCTGGTGAGGCCACATCTGGAATATTGTGTCCATTTCTGGGCCCCTCAGTTCAAGAAGGACAGGGAACTGCTTGAGAGAGTCCAGTGCAGAGCCACAAAGATGGTGAAGGGAGTGGTACATCTCCCTTATGAGGAAAGGCTGAAGGAGCTGGGTCTCTTTAGCTTGGAGAAGAGGAGGCTGAGGGGTGACCTCATTAATGTTTATAAATATGTCAAGGGGGAATGTCAGGAGGATGGAGCCAGGCTCTTTTCAGCGGCGTCCACTGACAAGACAAGGGGCAATGGGTGGAAGTTGGAACACAGGAGGTTCCATAAAAATATGAGGAAAAACTTTTTCACTGTGAGGGTGGCCGAGCACTGGAACAGGCTGCCCAGGGAGGTTGTGGAATCTCCTTCTCTGGAGACATTCAAAACTTGTCTGGACGTGTTCCTGTGCGCTCTACTGTAGGTGATCCTGCTCTGGCAGGGGGGTTGGACTAGATGATCTTTAAGGTCCCTTCCAACCTCTAACATTCTGTGATTCTGTGAAATGCTTTACTGAAATCCATATAAACCACCGCCACTGCATGGCCACCATCCATCCACCTGGTTATGTCTTCATAAAAGGCTCTCAGGTTGGTCAGACATGACTTCCCGTTGGCAAAGCCATGCTGACTGCTCCTAATAACCTTCTTATCCTTGATATGCCCAGAGACAACGCCGAGGATAAGTTGTTCCATCACCTTTCCAGGGATGGAGATGAGGCTGACTGGTCTGTAGTTACCTGGGTCCTCCTTTTTGCCCTTCTTATAGACTGGAGTGACATTAGCTTTCCTCCAGTCTTCAGGCACCTCATCCGTCCCCCACAACTTATCAAAGATGATGAAGAGTGGCCTAGTAATGACTTCCACTAGCTCCCTCAGCACCCGTGGGTGCATCCCATCAGGGCCCATGGATTGATGGATGCTCAGATTGCCTAACTGATCCCTAAACCAGTCCTCCTCAACCAGGGCAAACTCCTCCTTTATCATGACTTCCTCTGGGGCCTCAGGGGACTGAGGCTCCTGAGGACAGTCTCCAACAGCGTAGACAGAGGCAAAGAAGGCATTCAGCAACTCCGCCTTCTTTCTGTCCTCTGTCTCCAGGGCACCCACCTCATTCACCAGAGGGCCTACATTGCCTCTAGTGTTAGTTTTGTCAGCAATGTATTTGAAGAAGCCTTTTCTGTTGTCCTTGACCTCCCTCTCAAGGTTTAATTCCAAGGAGGCCTTATCTTTTCTGATTGCCTCCCTACATCCTCTTATTACAGTCTTATACTCCACCCAAGTGGCCAGCCCCTCCTTCCATGATCTATAGACTCTCTTCTTCCACTTGAGTTTGCCCAGCAGATCCCTGGTTAACCATGCAGGTCTCCTGGATCTCTTTCTTGATTTCCTACCTGTTGGGATGCTCTGAACTTGAGCATGGAAGAAGTGATCCTTGAATACTGACCAACTCTATTGGGTCCCTTTGCCTCGTAGTACCCTGTCCCATGGGGTTTCCCCTAGCAATGGCTTGAAAAGGCCAAAGCTGGCCCTGCTGAAGTCCAGGGTTGTGATCCTTCTTGGTATTCTGTTTTTACCGCACAAGATCCTGAACTCCACCATCTCATGGTCGCTGCAGCTAAGATTACCCTCAACCTTCACTCCTTCAACCAGACCTTCCTTGTTGGTGAACACAAGGTCCAGCAGCGCTCCTCTCCTGGTTGGCTCATCCACCATTTGCATCAAAAGTTATCATCGATGCACTGGAGGAACCTCCTGGACTGTGGCTGGCTGGCTGTGTGGGCCTTCCAGCAAATACATGGGAAGTTGAAATCCCCCATGAGAACCAGGTCCTGGAATTGAGAGGCTGCTGTCAGCTGTCTGTAAAAGGCCTCATCAGCTTCCTCATCCTGATCAGGTGGTCTGTAATAGACACCCACCACAGTATCACCCATGCTAGCCTGCCCCTTAATTCTTACCCACAAACTCTCGACTTGCTCCTCATCCGCCCCTTGATAGATCTCCATACATTCCTGTTGCTCTCTCACGTAAGGAGCCACTCCACCACCTCACCTTGTTGGCCTGTCTTTCCTAAAAAGGACAGAGCCATCAAGGCCCACATTCCAGTTATGCGAGTTGTCCCACCATGTGTCTGTAATCACAATGAGATTGTAGCTCTCCAACCACACCCAGATTTCTAATTCCCCATGCTTCTTGCATTGGTATACAGACACTTAAGAGATTTAATGGAGATGCATCTGTTACCGTTGCTTGTGCCGTACACGTTGGAGTGAATGCACTTGAGCTGGGCCATTGTTTTCACTTCCAACACTGGGTTGCTCCCCCTTAGAATCACAGAATCATAGAATCAATTGGGTTGGAAAAGACCTCAGAGATCATCAAGGCCAACCCTTGGTCCAACTCCAGTATGTTTACTAGATCATGGCACCCTTGGTTCATCTGTTGTGAGCCTGGTTTTATCCCCTTCCCCCTTCGAACCTAGTTTAAAGCCCTTTCAGTCAGTCCCGCCAGCTCACAAGCAAGAATTCTCTTCACCAAGACTACTGAGTCCTAATCTCGGCTTTTCACGGCATCAAGAGCGCAACACAGACTCATGAAGGAGGCAAAGAAACAACCCCGAGTGACAGCCAAAGAGCTGAAGGCATCATTGGAAAGTACGTAAACCATTGCACAAGCAAGGTGTCTATGGCAGAACACCATGAAGAAAGCCGCTGCTTACTACAGAGAACATTGCTGCTCGCCTGAAGTTTGCAAAAGAGCACATTGACACTGCACAGTGGTACTGGCAAAATGTTTTGTGGACTAATGAAACAAAGACTGAACTATTTGGAAAGAACACGCAGCACTACATCTGGCGTAAAAAGAGCACTGCATACCAAGTATATAAAAAAATTCTTCAGGATAATGTGAGAATGTCTGTACGTCAGCTGAAACTCTGTAGACATTGAGTAATGCAACAGGACAATGACCCAAAACACCAGAGCAAGTCCACAACAGATCGGCTTCAGAAAAACAAAATTTGCCTTTTGGAGTGGCCAAGTCCGAGCTCAGACCTCAGCCCAGCAGAGATGCTGTGGAATGACTGGAAGAGAGCCATACACGTGAGACGCCCAAAGAATATGGCAGAGCTAAAGCAGTTCTGCCAGGAAGAACGGGCTAAAATCCCTCCTGAAGGATGTGCAGCTCTGATCCACAGCTACAGGGAGTGCCTGGCTGAGGTTATTGCTGTCAAGGAGGGGTCGATCAGGTATTGGTTCCAAGGGTTCACTCACTTTTTCCACTGGCATTTTGAATGTTGAATGAGTGTGTTCCATAAAGACATGGAGGATCAGGATTGGTTTTGTGTTATTATTTTAGGCACATTCTATTTTTCAATACTCCTGACTTAGATGACGGTTAGATCACATTTTATGGCAAAATAATGCAGAACACCATGAAATTCCAAACAGTTCACATACTTTTTCTTGCAACTCTACCAACTAAAAAATGCTCCCTACAGTTCATAATCCAAATCCTACACCTAAGTAAACAGAAAAAAAAAAAAGTTTTTACTCAAATAGTGAATATGGCAGCATATCTTCCAAAAAAAAGGGGGGGTTGCAAAACCAAGGCGTATTTTGATGTCAATAACCTAACTACTAGAATAAAAGCTACAGATCTAACAAAGAGAAAGAAAGGACCCACCCATTCACATTTCCCAGAGCATTCAGGTTAAATCACAGATTTAAGAATATCTTTGCAATGTAAATAAATTAAATAGTCACAATTGTAGGGTTCGTTAAATATGCAACATTCCTCATAAGAATTATCAGTATTTCTGCTACTACATAGCTTGCAGTTGGCCACCTACCAGTACATTTTGAATGCAGCAGTACAGCCCAGCTTCCTGTCCCTTTGCAGATCTCATTTTCCAGCGAAGAGAAAAAGCGAATGCAGTGAAGGGCAAAGGCAGCATTGCCACGTCCTGTAACTAATAATGTTAAGGTAGCGCCACAAGCAAGGAAGCTCCTTACCGTTTCACAACGGGATGTGCACCATCCCCAGAGTAACATGTTCATGTTCCAACCCCACAGGAAAAGACTATGCCATACTAAAATAACTGCCTCCCTTCTCCCCATCGCTGCAGGGCGGCACAGCTGTGCAAGGACACAGCAGTAAGACGCATTGTAACCCTCACCAGCAGCTGCCGCTCTAATGGCGCGAAGGGACAGAACCTCAGCCCTATTCGCCTTATCTTTTCCTTTCTTCATTATCCAATGCTCCTTTCCTTAAATATGGTTCCCTCCTCCATTTTTATATCAGGAAGCACTTTTTTTGTTTGTTTGTTTTGTTTTTTTTCTTTTACTCTCGCCTATTGTAACCACAAAAGCGCCTTTCCGACACCCCTGCTCCGTCACAGGCACAGCTAGGCACAGCAGGGAGCCGCAACAAGGCCACCAAGATCCAGCAACCCTGCGCCATCATGCGCACACTCACCCCATCTCCACAACTGCTTGTACTTCAGTGCCGCTATCAGCGACCCCACCCACATTCAGCAGCTAAGCTAGTGCCTCGACCAATACGGCCTCCCTCCCAGTCACGTGCTGCCTGGTGCCGCCGCACAGCCAATAAGGCGGCGCACCCCAGAGATTGTCGTCTGTCCCTCGCTGCTGGAAAATAGTAGTGTACTCCGGGTCATTGCCCTAGGTGGGAGGGTTCCAGTGAGAGCCGCTTCCTGAAAATGTACGTTTCACTGCATTTAGCACTTACTGAAAAAATTACGAGCTGCTGCTCTCAACTCACACCCCCACACTTGCAAGGAGCATGTGTGCTAATTTACATGAAAAAGAAGGCTAATCTAAATATACTTAACTAATAATAGATGAAATCATAGAATCATAAAATGTGTTGGGCTGGAAGGGACCTCTAAAGGTCATCTAGTCCAACCCCCCTGCAGCGAGAAGGGACAGCTTTAACTGGATCAGGTTGCTCATAGCCCCATCAAGCCTGACCTTGGATGTCTCCAGGGATGGAGCCTCCACCACCTCTCTGGGCAACCTGTGTCAGGGTTTCACCACCCTCATGGTAAAGAACTTCTTCCTAACATCTAATCTAAATCTACCCTGCTCTAGTTTAAAACCAGCCCTCTGATCATTTTTGTGGCCCTTCTCTGGACCCACTCCAACAGGTCCATGTCCTTTTTGTGTTGAGGACTCCAAAGCTGGATGCAGCACTCCAGGTGAGGTCTCACCAGAGCAGAGCAGAGGGGCAGAATCACCTCTCTCGATCTGCTGGCCACATTTCTTTTGATGCAGCCCAGGATGTGATTGGCTTTCTGGGCTGCGAGCATGCATTGGTGGCTCATGTCCAGCTTTTCATCCACCAACACCCCCAAGTCCCTCTCTGTGGGGCTGCTCTCTAGCACATCATCCCCCAGCCTATAGTTATCACTAACCGGTAATTGTAAAATTAGGTGTGTTTATACTAATGAAGCTACAAAATAAATATGTTGCGGTTTTTCGATGTGGTATGCTGTTTTCATCTTGCATCCAAACTTGGCCGACTTTGCTAATAAACCAATGTCAGCTTTCTAAACTATCATTTGGTTTAGAGAGTTCTTTCTTTTCAGTTGCTGCTTTCAGCCACAGTATGAATAGGCTGAATATTACAATGGTATGGAAAGGACACGACACACCATTAAGTTATTAAGCCATCAAAAATCTGTTGCCAATCTGAATACACTTGCTATGCACAGATTAGGGAATATAGAATATGATTTCTGTTAATGCTCATGTGACCATTACCCCCTGCTCCTGACCCCTGGTAGCATTACCATTGCCATTTTCTAAGACAAACAGCCATAATATGTAAGCATGCTGATCACATATCACCCCCTTCTCTCTTTCCCTTTTTAACACTGTGATTGTCACCAGGATTTGATGACCCCATTATAGAACAGATAAACCCCACATTAGCATTAGAACAAGACTATTTGCCCACCAAGCATTGTTGCCAGGATGTGGTGCCACCCAATATGAAACAGACAAGTGTAACAGCTCATGAGATATATATTGACTATAAAATCAAGCAGTTGCAAGTCCCAAATGGGACTTAGACCAGAACTGCTGCTGGATGACAAAACTCATGATGCCCTGACAGTCAGGGATGCCTCCACCATTGTTTTCTTCCTCCAAGGATTGAGTGACTCATGTTCGTTTAGGCAAAGTTTAAATCTACGTTATGATTACTGTATTGCATGATAATTATTAAGAATTTGACCCAATCTGGCAACTTAAAAGTCCAGTTAACTAAAAATTCTACATAGTAAGAAAGCTACACTGATTACTAGAAATTCTGTTTAACTGAAAGTTATGCTATTTGCTATAAATTCTGTGTAACAATAAGATAATAATAATAATCCTTGGAGAAAACTGCCTGTCCCTGTAGCATTAAGCAACAACATATGCTCATATTCCAACTTTTGGGTAGGTATTGAACCACTAAGAGGGCAGGCAAGATGCTATTGCAAATGCAAAAGCATCTCTAATTCTGTATTTCAGCATTAATACTTACTCTATAGTCATAGGTAAAATATTTAAATTCTCCCTGTAGAAAATCTCAGAAGTATCTGCATCACTCAAGTTGTGAAGATTATCATTCTGTTTCTCCTTTCAATAAAAGGACATAGCATTGATAGCAGTTGGATATATAAAAAGAAAAAGATACTACATGTACTAGAACAGCCAAAGCGAAAACAATCAGCAAAGCTGTGGATATGCTACAAAGACTGTACTAGTGAATTAATAATCCTTCAGCTGTAATGAACTATCACATTATTCCTAACAGTTATAGTTTAGAACTTAATTTTGCATTAGACCTAAAGCCATCTCACTTTGATATACGCCACCATTCCCACCCTCAAAGAAGGGAAACAAAGTACTCCCAGTTGTTACTGCACAGCTCCATCTTAAAATTATTTCAGTTAGCATATCTCAAACCACTCGTTATCTAGTTGGCAAGATGCTGATTTTCAATGTTTTCTATTACAGATTAAATATTTGTGATTGTTTTTTTCTAATTCACTTACTCCAAGCCATGGCAGGAACCATCTGACAAAGCTATGGAATAAGGTGGGTCAGTCTGCAATAGCATTGTGGACTCTCTTTGTTTGTTTGCTAAAGGTTCTTACCCACCCAGTCTGCCCATTCAAGTTATCAATCACTGTCAGATTGAAGATCATGGCTCCTAATGTACATGTTCCTGACCAATCTGGAGGCAAAGCCTTTTAGGCTTTATTTCCACATAACCAGTACCATCCTTTTCCTTTCGGAACATTCCAGTATCCCTTTTGGATATTCTTAATTTGGAGTTGCATCGTCCAGTCACAATTTTGGTAGTGTCCTACAGAAAGATTACCAGGATTAGAAGTTTTGTTTGTTGTGATACATTTCACATCTGAAATATTAGGATTCACTGCCTCCTGAATTTGTAAATCAATTTCTCCTAGATTTGTATTTTTTTTGATTTATCCACAAATTATTCCAGTTTGTCTCAAAAGGAATTGGGAACCCTATCAGAGGCCACCCTTTAATGCCATGTTCTGAGACATGAGTACAGATCCAG
The DNA here is from genome assembly GCA_020746105.1 of Trogon surrucura. Taxonomy (NCBI): domain Eukaryota; kingdom Metazoa; phylum Chordata; class Aves; order Trogoniformes; family Trogonidae; genus Trogon; species Trogon surrucura. The sequence continues at coordinate 538,406 of JAJGST010000022.1, forward strand.
CAATCTCTTTTTGTGAAGTATGTTTGTGGTATTTTGTATCATGATGAAATGGAAATTTTGGTCCCAGGGTGATTTTTGCCAAAATTGATTTATGGCTGTTATGGTTATGACAGATAAAAATCATAACTTAATCATGATTGCCTTATTCTTAGTTTAAGAGTCGATTGTTGTTCTGCCTTTGTCACATCCCGACCTTTCAGGACGTTGGCCCAGGTTCGCTGATTCCCAGATCAGGATTAAGGTAACTTACACCAAGGATCCGAAACAGCAATTTTATTTATCAATCACCTGACAACGAGGTATTTCAGTTGCCCGCTCGGCACAATCAACACACTTCACAACAACGGGTTATTAATAAGCAAAAGAAACCGGCCTTGCCATAGATAGCTTCCTATTAAAGCTTGAAAGAGAGAAAAGGAAAGTGATAGAGAAAGGAAAGATCACCACCCCTGGATCCAGCGACGACCATGGCACTGGCACTCGCAGCAATCCTCTAGTGGTGGGCAAAGAGCGCCCAACTGCCTGGGGTGATGGCCTTTAATACAGTCAAGTTCCCACCACAGACCGGGAACGAGGTTGGGGGATGGCGGGGGCTTCTGAGGGGGGGTTATCCCTCCCTCTCCTGGCTTCTTGCAGCCACATTTCCAAGCCCTATCCACCCCCACAGCTCCACCGGTGCAGGGCTGGGGCAGGGGGCTCAGCAAAGTGCTGAGTCACCCCCACACAAAGGCAAATAGGCACCAGGCAGGCGGCTCTGGCTTGTTTACTGTTTGAGACATCTATCTAGTCCCTTACAGCCTTCCATTGAGTGGGGGCTCTTTTGACCCTTGAATAATGAATCCATTGGCCTTTGCCCCAAACCTTGACTGCCGTGTAAGTTGTTAGAAGAACTTGGAATGGTCCTTTCCATTTTTCTGCTAGTGGTTCTGTGCTCCAAGACTTAACATAAACCCAATCTTCAGGTTGGAAATGGTGAGCTGATGTGTCTAGTTCCAAGGGTCTTCTTGTTGCCATGTATTTTTGAAGTTCCCGCAAGGTGTTTCCTAAAGATATCAAATAGTCTTTAAGGTTTATTTCTCCCATAATATGAGTAGTATTTGGTAAGTGTGGAGCCTGGTAGGGTCATCCATATAACAATTTACATGGACTTAGATTACCTTTCCCATGAGGCTGGATTCTGATTCTTAACAATGTTAATGGCAACGCTTTCGCTCAAGTCAATGATGTTTCTTGACATTTTCCCAAGTTGTTGTTTGAGAGCACAATTCATTCATTCTACTTTATCGCTTGATTGCAGCCTATAGGAAGTATGGTAGTCCCCGGTTATAGACAGTGCTTCACTTAATTGTTTCACAATTTTAGCAATAAAATGGGGCCCATTTTCTGATGATATTCCTAGAGGTACACCAAATTAAGGAATAATTTTCTTCAATAGCATTTTGACTACTTCTTGTGCCTTATTGATGCAACAAGGGAAAGCTTGGGGCCACCCTGTAAATACTAATACTAAGATATATTGATACTCTTCTATTCTGGGTAGTTCAGGGAGTTTCCTCCTTTAGTTACTCCAAAAATTAATTTATTGCTAGTGTTTGGATTATTTTTCAGACAAATTTTGCATTTTTCTGTGATGCATTTAGCAATTTCTGTCATTGCCCTACTCATAACCATTTTCTGGAGGCGTTTTACTAATTTTTCTGTTCCCTAATGCACTTTATTATGTTCTCTTTTAACAATTTCTCTCATGAGAGATGGTGGAACAATTATTTGTCCTGTGGGCATAATTGCCCACCCATCTATCTGTTCCTTTGCTTGTAATTTAGCTATAAACTTATCTTTCTCATCATATTTTGGTGGTTTATCTCGCAGAATTATTTCCCTTTCAGGTAAGGGGGAAGGGGAAGAAGCCAAAGAGTCGTGGTCAATGGGGCGGAGTCTGGTTGGAGGCCTGTATCCAGTGGAGTCCCTCAAGGCTCGGTACTGGGACCAGTATTATTCAATATATTCATCGATGACTTGGATGAGGGACTAGAGAGTACTATCAGCAAGTTTGCTGATGACACCAAGCTGGGAGGAGTGGCTGACACGCCAGCAGGCTGTGCTGCCATCCAGCGAGACCTGGACAGGCTGGAGGGTTGGGCGGGGAAAAATTTAATGAAATATAACAAGAGTAAATGTAGAGTCTTGCATCTGGGTAGGAACAACCCCAGGTTCCAGTATAAGTTGGGGAATGACTTATTAGAGAGTAGTGTAGGGGAAAGGGACCTGGGAGTCTTGGTGGACAGCAGGATGACCATGAGCCAGCACTGTGCCCTTGTGGCCAGGAAGGCCAATGGCATCCTGGGGTGTATTAGAAGGGGGGTGGTTAGTAGGTCGAGAGAGGTTCTCCTTCCCCTCTACTCTGCCCTGGTGAGACCCCATCTGGAAAATTGTGTCCAGTTCTGGGCCCCTCAGTTCAAGAAAGACAGGGAACTGCTGGAGAGAGTCCAGCACAGGGCAACTAGGATGATTAAGGGAGTGGAGCATCTCCCTTATGAGAAAAGACTGAAGGAGCTGGGTCTCTTTAGTTTGGAGGAGACTGAGGGGTGACCTCATTAATGTTTACAAATATATCAAGGGTGAGTGTCACGAGGATGGAGCCAGGCTCTTCTCGGTGACAACCACTGATAGGACAAGGGGTAATGGGCTGAAACTGGAACATAAGAGGTTCCGCTTAAACTCGAGAAGAAACTTCTTCTCAGTGAGGGTGACGGAGCCCTGCAACAGGCTGCCCAGGGAGGTTGTGGAGTCTCCTTCTCTGGAGACATTCAAGACCTGCCTGGACACGTTCCTGTGTAGCATTATCTAGGCTTTCCTGCTCTGGCAGGGGGATTGGACTTGATGATCTTTCGAGGTCCCTTCCAATCTCTAACATTCTGTGATTCTGTGATTCATCAGATTGATTATTCTGGTAATTTTAGGAATAAGTTCGTATATTCTTCAAATGTCAGAATTCAGCAGAAAGGTGTAGTGACTGGAAAAGGAATAAGATCCGGTATCAGGTGGAAGCAGGAAAATATTCTGCTTGGATCCTGGAAAAGGATGGGGTAGTAGAGAATTTTTGCAAAAGAATTTGCAATGGGAAAAAAAAGGGGGAAATTGATATAGAGAAGTAAAAACATTTAGTCAGACATCGCCAATGCAGCGAATAGTTTAGCAAAATGTAAACATATAGGCAAGCCCGCTAACACTGCAAGTAGTTTAGAACCTTCTGTCGCAAGAGAACTCAGATAACAGGAACTGCTAGCGCACATATAGACATGATAACGGGAAATTTATTGTCTGTAAGGGCCTGATGGAAATTTCCTAGCTAAAAGCCTTCTAACAAGCAGCAGCAATGAACTATGTGACAGTTGCATTGTGAGATGGGTCCGTACGCACATTGTGATGCTTTGAGCGGGACTTATCTCCGAGAACGGAATGCAAGGCTCCTGTGAGATAAACAGGCACAGGGTGCCTCAAGACTGCAGCCCTTGCTTGTCAGCAAAAACAAGGGAGTACAGGGTATGGTTCGCCAAAGAACATGGTGATGAGGAGGAGAACTACGAGCCTTCCTCCAGAAGACCCCTGCCCACGACCACCAGACGGCACTGCGCATGCAGCAAGAGGATGAGGTCCAGCACGCTTATCTTAGAACCAACCCAGCCTATGCTCATGAATATGTATGCTTTTGTGTGATAAATATCTGTCTGTTTGGCCAAACGGTGTGCAACCTTTGAGGAGAGATCCCCTTGCACTCGGTGCCGTAATAAAGAATACCTGCTTATTAGTCACCAAGACTATTGAGTTCTGATCTTGGCTTTTCACGGCATCAATGTCCTCAGTAACCAGGTCTCCTGCATCCTTCTGGAGAGGCCCCACATTCTCTCTCATTTTTCTTTTTTCTCTTACATACCTGTAACATCCATTTCTGTTATTTCTAATATCTCTGGCCAGATTTGACTCTGTCAGGGCCTTAGCTTTTCTAACCTGGTCTCTGATTACAGGAGCAACTTCCTTGTAATCATCTCAGGTTACCAGTCCCTGCTTCCACCCTTTGTGTGTTCCCCTTTTGTATTTGAGGCATGTGCACACCTGCAGGGCTATGATCTTGTCATCACAGAGACATGGTGGGGTGGCTCCTATGCCTGCAGGGTTGGAATGGAAGGATACAGGCTCTTTAGGAAGGACAGGCAGGGGAGAAGAGGAAAGGGTGTCACCCTCTATGTTAATGACCAGCTGGAGTGCATGGAGCTCTGCCTGGGTACGGATGAGGAGCTGACTGAGAGCTGATGGGTCAGAATTAAAGAAAGGGCAGGGAAAAGGTCACATTATAGTGGGAGTCTGCTACAGGCCATCTGGCCAGGAAGACCAAGCAGATGAGGCTCTTTATAAACAGATAGGAGCAGCCTCACCTTCATAAGCCCTGGTCCTCATGGGGGACTTTAACCACCCTGCTCTCTGTTGGAGGGACAACACAGCAGGGCATCAACAATCAAGGAGGTTCCTGGAATGCATTGATGATAACTTCCTTCTCTGAGTGATAGAGGAACCAACAGGGAGAGGTGCCCTGCTGGAACTTGTTCTCACTAACAGGGAGGGGCTGGTGGGCAATGTGAAGCTCAAGGGCAGCCTTGGCTGCAGTGACCATGAAATGGTGGAGTTCAAGATCCTTAGGGCAGTGAGGAGGGCGCACAGCAAGCTCACTTCCCTGGACATTAGGATAGCAGACTTTGGCCTCTTCAGCGAACTGCTTGGTAGAGTACCAGGGGATAAAGTCCTGGAGGGAAGAGGAGCCAAAGAAAGCTGGTTAGTATTCAAGGATCACCTCCTCCAAGCTCAGGAGCAATGCATCCTGACAAAGAAAAAGTCAGGCAAAAACATCAGGAGGCCTGCATGGATGAACAAGGAGCTCCTGGACAAACTCAAGCAGTTCTTTCAGTCATCACCAGCAAGTGCTCCAGCCACACCATCCAAGTCTCAGAAGGCAAAGGCAAGGACCGGAAGAATGAAGGACCTCCCACTGTAGGAGATCACGTTCAAGATCATCTAAGGAACATAACAGTACGAAAGTCCACAGGACCTGATGAGATACATCCGTGGGTCCTGAGGGAACTGGTGGATGAAGATGCTGAGCCATTATTCATCATATTTGAGAAGTTGTGGCAGTCCGGTAAAGTTCCCACTGACTGAAAAAGGGGAAACCTAGCCCGCATTTTTAAAAAGGCAAAAAAGGTAGAAACAAGGAACTACAGGGCAGTCAGTCTCACCTCTGTGCCTGGCAAGATCATGGAGTGGATCCTTCTGGAAACTATGCTAGGGCACATGGAAAATAAGGAGGTAATTGGTGACAACCAACATGACAACCATCATGGCTTCACTAAGGGCAAATTGTGCCTGACAAATTCGGTGGCCTTCTATGAGGTTACAGTGTTGGTGGACAAGGGAAGAGCAACTGATGTCATCTACCTGGACTTGTGCAAAGCATTTGACACTGTCCTGCCTGACATCCTTGTCTCTAAATTGGAGAGACATAGATTAAGGGAGTGGAGCATCTCCCTTATGAGGAAAGGCTGAAGGAGCTGGGTCTCTTTAGCTTGGAGAAGAGGAGGCTGAGGGGTGACCTCATAAATGTTTATAAATATGTCAAGGGGGAGTGTCAGGAGGACAGTGCCAGGCTCTTCTCAATACAAGCTGGAACATAGGAGGTTCCACAAAAACATTATGAAAAACTTTTTCACTGTGAGGGTGACAGAGCCCTGGCACAGGCTGCCCAGGGGGGATGTGGAGTCTCCTTCTCTGGAGACATTCAAAATTCACCTGGACACGTTCCTGTGTGATCTACTCTAGGTGGTCCTGCTCTGGCAGGGGGGCTGGACTAGATGATCTTTTGAGGTTAAGAAGTATCAGAGACTCTGAGGAGGAAATAGATTGGTGGAGTTGCATTCTACCATCCCTGAGGCAGGTACACCAGGAGACACAAGAAAGAAAAAGAGTTCCCTGCCCTCCTGCCACCAGGCTAGCAAAAACAAACAAGAAGACAAGGGAAGGTGGAAGTATGAAGAGGGTCCCGTCAGAGAGCCGGTCAAGACAACGACAAATTCCACCAATACGGCTACAAGTAGTTCTCTCTTTATTGCTCCGGACAGCTCAATCTATACAGTTAAGCAGTGTCCACGCACCTGCCCCTTAACAGAGTTGGTCAGATACAGGTTTACACATGCCAGTGTTTTATTGGGTAGTGCCCAATGCAGGCAGCTCTCGCCCCCCCCTTCTCCCCCTGGCAAGGCTCTTCACAAAACAGATAAAACCTCCTCCTCCCTATGTTCCAAGGCAGCTTCAAGGACAGAGCCTTTGTTTAGGCCTAAGCTGGGTTGTCCACACCTTTAAAGGGACACCGCACCCCTGCTCCACAAGAAATTCCCCTACAGAAGTAGGTTCCTGCTCGGAGTTGTAGGCATTCCCCTTCCCTTCCTACATCCTCCCCTCATATAAATTTACACAACAGATATGAGGCTCTAGAGGTAGAGGAGCAAGCCAATGGCAAGACAGTCTGTCTGGGTCGGTGGAGCAGCCCAAGGCGAGTCGGCCTACTTGTATGACAACATCTTCTGTTAAGAAAAAGAGTAGTTGTCATGGGTGATTCCCTCCTCAGAGCAATGGAGGGCCCTATCTGTCGACTGGACCCGACCCATAGGGAAGTATGCTGCCTCCCTGGGGCCCGGGTAAGAGGCTTTATGAAGAAGGTCTCTAACCTGGTACACCCCTCTGATTACTACCCATTACTGATCTTTCAGGTGGGTAGTGAGGAAATCACTACAAAAAGTCTGAGGGAAATCAAGAATGACTTTAGGGCATTGGGGAGACTAATCAGGGGCTTGGGAGCCCAAGTAATTTTGTTTTCCATCCTGCCAGGTGCAGGAAATGATGAAGGAAGAAAATGGAGAATCTCACAGATTAATACCTGCCTCCAGGGCTGGTGCCACTGACAAAATTTTGCGTTCTCTGACCATGGATCGGTATACACATCACCGAGCCTGCTGGCAAGAGATGAGGTACACCTATCTCAGTGCGGGAAAAGGATCTTCTCACAGGAGTTAGTGGCCCTCATTGAGAGGGCTTTAAGCTAGAATCAAAGGGGGAGGGGAGCGAACCCAGGACTGCTAGGGATAAGACTCCGGGTAACATACCGGTGTTGGAGGCGATATCTGTACCACGGCTCAAGTGCATATATGCCAATGCCTGTAGCATGGGTATCCTGGGTTTAGCTAAAAAACCCAGTCCTGTTCGGTGATTTTTACTTTCCAGTTTAGTCTCTTCTAAGAGGCTGCATGTTCTGAAGTCAGCGGCATGTTTTTGAAGACAGTGTGTGCTACTGGCAGTGATAACACCTGATGTTTACAGTCACTGCCTCGGACTGGGATGCAGAAAGGCTCTTGCTGATACTTATTCCTGTAGTGACCAAGGCCACTGCTGGCTCTTGTGTGCCACGCTGGGGGTGCCGGGTAGTAAGAGGGGTCATAAGGAACTAAAAGGTTGCACCTCCGGGGAGTAATAGAAAGGACAGGTGATCAATGAGAGTATTCCATCCCATATACGTCATATCTAGTATAAATTGAGTGATCACGAGAGTTTTGGCCCTTTTCGCCCTTTTCTGAAATGGTCGGTGTCCAGAGAGGACTTCATCTGACCTCCTGCTTTTGATCCATTTTGATTTGTTCTAGTTTTTCTTCCTGTTTAGGGGGGGAAGAGGGGGTTAGAGAGCATCTGTCCATGTTAGTGGCCAGCCCAGCCCTAACCTGTGACAGATTTATTGGCGCCCAACGTGGGGCAAAGAAAGCAAACACCAATCAGGCTCAGAATATTTTACCAGCTATTTAGATACAACTGGGCTCTGATTATTGCCCGCATAGTTTAAATTCCATCCAGCACAGCTGAGAGCGTATCAGATCTTTTCTTTGAAAGTTCTGAAGGGTTAGAAAAGAAAACTGGACAGCTCACATCATGTTATCAGTCGGTGAAATGTTACGTCATGTTCTTTTAAATGTGGATTCCTCATTGGGTGTCAAAATTTTGTCCAAACTCTTGAGTGTGATTTGGTATATCTTTCTGTGGTTTGCCTGTTTTGGTTATATGATGAGAATTCTCACTGTGCTGGTTTTTTTTAGGGTCGGTGTATTCTGCAGTAATTTGGGTGGTCGGCATACCTGAATACCTTAAGAGCACAATGACGAATTTTGTTTCTAACTACACTTTCAATTTTACCTTAGGAAATTATACTCATTTGTCTGCTAATCCGAGTATACCAGGTTTTGAGGATTGGGATTGTGAATGCAGTTATTTTGATCGAAAGATTGAACTGTTATTTGTTCTGATGTTAATGCCCATGAATCTCTTGGCATTATGGCGTTTCTGTAGGAATTTGTGCAAGTCATTGAGTATCACTATGTCCTTTAGCACTCAGTCTGTATCAGCAAATGTTGCTCCTGTGACTAGAAAGAAACATCGGAAAAAGTCAATTGCCCTACCAACAGATAACACAACTCCAGGACAAAGTCCTTCTAAAGTAGCACCATCAGATGACTCAGATTCAGACTCAAAAAAGAAGGCTGGTCCCCCAACAGATTCAGTATTAGAAAGGTTAGTTACTGCCTGGAAGGCAAGTCATCCAACATCAGATGACTCTGATCCAGGAAAGGGTCCTTCCCAATCGAAGTCATCAGATGGTTCGAAGCCACAAACGGAGGCAGCTGTCAAACCTTTAACTCTGAGGGGCATGAGAGATGTGATAAAGGACTATGGCCATCGTGAGGGTGAATCGTATTACAGGTGGTTACTCCGATGCTGGGATAAAGGAGCCGATACCATTAATCTGAACGGTAAGGAAGCCAAACAGCTGGGATCCCTGTCTGGAAACGCAGGCGTTGACACGGAACTTGCGAAAGACGACAACAGTCTCAGCCTCTGGAGACGACTCTTGACAGCTATTAAGAACCGGTATACCCACAAGGACGATCTTCCTATCTGCACAACCAACTGGACCAGCATGGAAAAAGGCATTAAGTACCTGAGAGAACTAGCAGTGAGAGAGGTGATTTACAGCGATCCACAAACAATTTTAAACCCTGACAAAATGTCTTGCCACAAACCCGTTATTCAGATGTTTGTGAGGAGTGCCCCAACAGTGTATAAGCACACCTTGTCAACAATGGTCTGGGCATTAGATGGAGATGGTCAGGTACCAACAGTGAGTGAAGTGACCAACAAAGCACGACAGTATGAAGACAGTGCTGCTAATCCCCAACAAGCTCACATTGCTGCCGTGGAAAAAAATAATTGAGGAAAACAACAGATCACTGGAGAAATCAATTGAGAAAGCGATTGAGAAAGCAATGGAGAAAACCAATCAAGCAATGGAGAAAAACAGTGAATCATTTGAGAAAACCAATCAATCATTAAAAGGGCTGAATGATACATTGTCCAAGAGAGATAACAGACCTCAATGGAGCCGCATTGATGCTGTTAGAAGATACAGACCTTCAAGATCAACTAAAAATGATGGCAACTTGTCACGGAATGACTTGTGGATTTTCCTATGTGGATATGGTGAGGACATGAGAAACTGGGATGGAAAACCTACTTCTGCTCTACGGGAATGAGTATCCAGTTTGCGAAACACCAACAGAAGACAACAATCTGCCACGAGAAGGAACAATCGGAATGTAAATGTAGCTAATACCAATACTGTGTATCAGGTAAACCCTGTGAATCAGCCTCAAAATTAGAGGGGCCCTGCCTCCAGCCAGGTGGAGGAGAGGGACAACCGAGTTTATTGGACTGTGTGGATTCGGTGGCCTGGCACATTAGAACCATGGAAATATAGAGCTCTGGTGGACACTGGTGCACAGTGCACCCTAATGCCATTGAATCATAGAGGTACTGAAACTGTTACTATTTCTGGAGTGACGGGTGGTTCTCAACAACTGACTGTATTGGAGGCCAAAATGAGCCTTACTGGGAATATGTGGAAAAAGCACCCCATAGTGACTGGTCCAAATGCCCCATGCATCCTTGGCATAGACTTCCTCAAGAAAGGGTGTTATAAGGATCCAAGAGGGTATCAATGGGCTTTTGGCATAGCAGCTGTAGAGACTGAGGACATTGATCCGCTGTCTAGCTTGCCCAAACTGTCAGAGGAGTCTAGTGTCGTAGGGCTGATGAAAACTGAAGACCAACAAGTACCAATTGCTACTAAAACAGTGCATCGACGACAATATTGTACCAACCGAGACTCTGTAGTTCCCATCCATAAGCTGATACGTCAACTAGAAAGCCAAGGAGTGATCAGCAAAGCTCGCTCACCATTTGACAGTCCTATCTGGCCTGTGCGAAAGTCTGATGGAGAATGGAGATTGACTGTAGACTATCATGGCCTAAATGCGGTTACACCACCGATGAGTGCTGCCGTGCTGGACATGTTTGTCGCGGGTTAGGGCTGGGCCAGCCACTAACGCGGACAGACGCTCTCTAACCCCCTCTTCCCCCCCCCCCCCCCAAACGAGAAGAGAAAAGGGAATGAGGCAGAGAGAGTTATGGGTTAGGGAAGAAAAAAACTAGAACAGCTTTAATGAAAATAATGGAAAAAATGGTGAAAAGATAAAAGTAAAGAATTATATACAACTATAGATAGTAGCCCGATATCAAACCCAACTCCCTCCCCCGATAGCAATCCCCACTGGTGCTGCAGAGCAGGAGGCACTGGGGAAGCCCCAGGCTCAGCGGCAGCGGGAGCTGGATACAGGGAGCTGGATTCAGGAACTCAGGGTCCGGATCAAAATCAGGAGGTCAGATGGATTCCTCTCTGGACACCGGTCATTAGAGAAAAACGGAGAAAAAGGGGCTGAAACTCTCGTGGTCACTCAATTTATACTAAATATGACGTATATGGGATGGAATACTCTCGTTGGTCACCTGTCCTGTCTATTACCCCCCAGAGGTGCAACCTTTTACTTCCTTGTGCCCCCTCTTACTACCCGGCACCCCCAGCGTGGCACACAAGAGCCAGCAGTGGCCTTGGTCACTGTAGGAATAAGTATAAGCAAGAGCCTTTCTGCATCCCAGTCCGAGGCAGTGACTGTAAACATCAGGTGTTATCACTGCCAGTAGCACACACTGTCTGCAAAAACATGCTGCTGACTTCAGAACATGCAGCCTCTTAGAAGAGACTAAACTGGAAAGCAAAAATCACTAAACAGAGCTGGGTTTTTAGCTAACCCCAGGCTCACCAACCGACTATAACCTGGAATATGCATTCTCCAGAATCCCACAAGGCCTAGGATATCTTGTTGCTATCTTGTTGATCACATCCATAGGCACATGACGGCATCCATCCTGCCATTTTATTCCCAAGAACTGAATCTCTTGTGCAGGTCCTTTGACCTTGGTTTTCTTTACGAGAAAATCAGCTTTCAGAAGACTCTGAATTACTCTTTTTCCCTTCTCAAACACTTCTTCTGCCTTGTTGCCCCACATGATGATGTCATCGATGTGTTGTAGACATTCAGGGGCATCACCCTTTTCCAGTGCAGTTTGGATTAGTCCATGACAAATAGTAGGGTTGTGCTTCCATCCCCGAGTCAGCTGATTACAGGTGTATTGGACACCCCTCCATGTGAAAACAAACTGTGCCCTTCACTCTGCTGCCAAAGAGATTGAAAAAAACGCATTGGCAATGTCAGTTGTGGCGTACCACTTGGCTGCCTTTGACTCCAGTTCATACTGGAGGTCTAACATGTCTGGTACGGCAGCACTCAGTGGCGGAGTCGCTTCATTTAGGCCACAATAGACCACTGTTAACCTCCGCCCTCCATCAGACTTTTGCACTGGCCGTATGGGACTATTAAAAAGTTAGTGAGTCTTGCTGATCACTCCTTGGGTCTCCAATTGATGAATCAGCTCATGGATGGGAGTCTCTGGTTGCTGGTGCACCATCCTGGTAGCAACTGGCACCTGCTGTTCTTCAACTCGCAGCAATCCCACAATGAAGGGATCTTCTGTGAGGACTGGCAGGGTAGACAGCTGTTTGATCTTCTCTGTACTCACTGCAGCCACACCAAAAAGCCCATCGATACCCCTCTGGGTCCTTGAAGTACCCTCTCCTGAGGTAGTCTATGCCAAGAATACAAGGGGCCTCTGGGCTTTTGCTGCTTGTCCCCTGTTAAGCTCATGTTGGCCTCCAATACACTCAATTCTTGGCATCCTCCTGTCACTCCAGAGATCCAGACGGGTTTTGTGCCCCTATACCCTGTGTCTATCAAAGCTTTATACTTCTGTGGGTCTGATGTGCCAGGCCATCCAATTCCCACAGCCCAGTATACCCGGTCATCCCTTTCCTCCTCCTGGATGAAGGCAAGTACCCTCTATTCCTGTTCGTCGTAAAAATATTCACTGTCTGACCTTTGCAGTGCCAGACCAGAAGTCCCCTCACCAGGATCAGTTCTTCTTTGTTGGGGAGATCACTGGTTGCCTTCTTGAGTCTCCACAGCAATTATGTTGACAGCCTTCTTGGATGACACCTTCTTAACTGCTGTCTTCCCTCTCAGTTCACGCACACGAGCTTCCAGCTTAAAGGTGGGTTCACCATCCCATTTCTTCATGTCCTCCCCCTTGTCACACAGGAAGAACCAGAGTGCTCCATGTGGCATACGCCTAGGGCTCCCTTTCCCTCCAACTGATATAGGAGAGAACTGGTTTCTTGGAGCACTCCTGGCAGCTGAGGCACCGGCCCACAGGGATGAGGAGGTGCAGAGATTGTCTTCAAAGTTTTGGAGCCACTCTCTCTACAGTTGGTGTATCCATATCTGTGCAATATATCATTGCCAAGTTGTTAGAATATGACACTGGAGCACTTTGAATCACCTTCCTCCACATGGCCCGTGTGCACGGGACATCCTCTGGATCTGTGGGGACCTCATCATTGTCTAGGTCACTGTAGATGACTTCCAGCACTGCTTATTCTCTCAGGTACTGGAGGTCTTCATCTGTGGTAATCCACTTGTAGCGGACAGATGCGTGAATGTTTGCCTTAAACATTTCTTGTCACCTTACAAACCCCCAGCTTGGTCAAAAAACAAGACCGGTTTCTGGTCCTTTGTGGCAAAACTAATAAGTGCCAAATGGAATGTGGTAGAGGGGACCTATTAAACAGATGCCTCAAACAGCCCTGGCGCCGAATATATGCATGAGATCAGGAATCTTGCGGAGGCAGGATGGCCTTGTCTCGTAGCCTGTCTCCCAAGGAGATAGGGCAATTGCATATGCTCGTAAACAATGAAGTGCCCTGCTTCCCTACTGGACATCCACATGTAGAAAAGTGTGTATAAATGGGGGACATTAGACACAAGAGGTGGTAGAAGAGTTGAAGCAACAGACAGAAGAAAACAAACAGAAGAAGAAGAGAAGTAGCATGTAGACTGAGACAAAGACACTAAGAAGAAAAGTGCAGGAGGAGAAGAAAAGATGATGGCATCCTTGAACTCTCATTGGCGGGATCAACACAGGAACCCAGACTGGTGATCTCTGTTTCTCTTTCCCCCCCTCTCTCTCCCTTTCCCCTCTCTTTCTTTCCCATTCCCCTTTCTCACTAAGTAATGCAAGGCCTATCATACTGTTTACTTAGTTTAAGTATCTTTCTTGTAGTTAAGTATAATACTGCCTGTTATAATTTGTTATATGTCTTTTCCCCTTGTTATTATTAAGTTGTTGTAGTTTATTGCATACCTAGTCTTTTCCTGATCATTATTAAGTCATTGCCCCACTGTGTCTTGTAACTAAAACCGATTATCGTGAGTCTGATCTACACATTGTGAGAAATTAATAAATGTTTGTGTATGGATCTTGAGACTTGTCTCACCGTTGTCCACTCCGTTGGGGTTTTACAAATCCAAAAGTCACTTGCTCCCCCCTCCTGGGCGGGACGTGACACCACTTTCCCGGGAAGTTCACAAGATCATCATTGAATGGATATCTTGCCCTCACACTTGAGAGGAGCCATCTCCAGAGACTGCAAAATGCTGCCTCTTTTCCAATTCCTCTCTCAATTCCCCGGTTTCTAGCAAGGGATCCCAGCTGTTGGGCTTTTCTATCTTCCAGTTGCTGACTGTCAGCCCTGTTATCCCAGCATCGGAGCAGCCAGGCAGCGATCTGCTCATCTGGCTGCTGGCTGTAATCTTTCCGCATGTCTTGAAGTTCTGATGAGGTCAGGGACTGGGTTGTTTCCACTTCCTGTTTGAATTCTCTCAGTCCTTCCAATTTCCTAGTCAAAGGACTGGTGTCTTGATCAAACCCTTCCTCTTATTCCTCCTCCCTTCCTAATCAGAAGGGTTGCTTGCCTGGGTAAAGTCCCAGGTTATGGGAGGTGATAACTCTCCTAGGAATCTGCCCAAATCCTTCCATGCCACCCAGGGGCCAGCTGCCTCAGGGCACAGTTCAGTACAGCCTCACCCAAAAGTTGTCTTCTCTTATACCAGGACAAGACCAGATGCCACAAAGCCCATAATATGCCAACAGTATGAATTAGTAGCATTAAAGTGCTCCTGTAAGGGTGAACAAGGACCTCAGGAGCCTGCATAGTAAAACCATCCACATCAGTCCCAGGTATGGAGAGAGTATTCCCTTATCTTCCCCACAAGACAGCTCCCCCAGCACAGCAAGGCCATCAGTGCCAGGACAAAGCACGAAGCCATTATTTGTATTAACATGTTCCCAAGCTCAGCAAAAATAGAGAGATAAGCAGTGCTGCCAACAAACTCTGTGACCCACACAGGAGCTTGCCACTTAATAACTACTCTAGCTATAGCACTTAATACAAAACTGCTGTTGTCTTGTCCCCTATTGGGTGCCAAAAAGGACTGCCCACACCCACAGCCTACTTGGAGGTGTGGGGGAGATCAGTGTTGGAGAGACAGCCTTGATTGCTATGCCAGCACTGCTCAGCAGCAGCCAAAACATCGGAGTGTTATGACTACATCTTTCTAACTACCACTACAAAGCATAGCACTATGAGGGCTGCTATGGGGAAAATTAACTCCATTAACATCTGCAATACATTGATGACATCATTGTATGGGGTAACACAGCAGAAGAAGCTTTTAAGAAAGGTAAGAAAACAGAGAGATACTTTTAGACCCCGGTTTTGCCATAAGAAGAAACAAGGCCAAGGGACCTGCATGAGAGATCCAGTTTTGTGGAATAAAATGGCAAGATGGGCATTGCCAGATCCCAATGGACGTGACTGACAAAATAGCAGCTGTGTCCCTAGTGAGAGGATAAGAAAGAAGAGCATCTTTACAAATGAGTGATAAAACCAGAAGGGGAGTGTGTGGGTTTTTTCTTGTTAGTGATGGCACAAAGAGAAGAGTGTCCTTCGTGAATGAGGGAGTCCCAGGATGCAGCCTGCAGGAGAAGATAACGAGACACCTGGACCAGTAGGGCTGTTAATTAAGTCAACAGCAAGGATGCTCTAAACTTTTGAACTCTGAGAAAGAGTGCGCAGGCTTAAGAGGCCTATGAATATTAACTTCTCCACCCTGGGCGGCATAAAGTTGGAGTTAATGAAACATGCAATGTGTGTTGTTAAGGGGGGCACATGTTAAGGGGGAACAGGGAACAGGCGGATCGGGAAGTCTGTACCTCCTGAATGCCTCAGCCACTGGGGAAAGGGAGAGGGTTTCATGCGGCTGGGAAATTGGGATAAAAGGAGGAAATTGGGATAAAAGGGGGCTGCGTCCTCCAGTGATTTGAGAGACCTCACTGGGACTTGGCAACCCCGGTGAACTCTCCCTTTATTCGAATAAAGTTCAGACTCCTCTGTCTTCTTTCTGAACGCTGACCTCTGGCAACGGGATTTTCTGTACACCAGCAACTAACAAAAACGAAACACAAGCCTTCTTATTGGAACAGGCTGCCCAGGGAAATGGTATAGTCACCATCCCTGGAGGTATTTAAAAGACATGTAGATTTTGGTGCTTAGAGACATGGTTTAGTACTGGACTTGGTAGTGTTAGGTTTACAGTTGGACTCTATTATCTTAGAGGTCTTTTCCAACCTAAATGATTCTATGATTCCACAAATGGTGTTGAACGGGACTTGATAGGCACGGGCCAGGCCCCAGCATATTGTAGTGATTTGTGTTCCTGTGGAATTGACAGGGTGATAGTATACATTTTCCAAATGTTCTACTAATTTTTCAGGATTCCGTACTTGTTCAAGGCTGAAGTTCCAAAACACTGGAGATGCCCAGCATACTAGGCATTTGCCTATGCTACCATACACACCTTGCCACTCATAACTCTCCAGCCTTGGGGAAGGTATCTGGGTGATATTCATAAATAGTTGTTTAACCTTAAACAAAACCTGAAGCACAATCAGAAACATGCTGGGTCCTATCAACAAGACCATGCTGTTTTCAACATCTCAAGGATATTCAAAATTTTCAGAATTCTCAAATGCTACCATAATTAGCCTGGAGGAGAAGGGGAAGGTGTTTCCCCCACACATTAGCTGTCCAAGGAGAGAAAGGTAAATGGTCTAATTATTAATATTGTCCCAAAGTGCAGAAGTGATGACAATGCTGGGTACATATACTGGATTACTCCCACAACTGATAAATTTATCATAAATAAAGCAATGTTGCATAATACAGCAAATCAAGAACCTTAATCCATAGAATCATAGACTCACAGAATCATAGAATAGTTTCAGCTGGAAGAGACCTTGAAGATCATCGAGTCCAGCCTTTGTCCCAGCCCTATCAACCAGCTAAATGATGCCCCTCAGTGCAACATCCACCTGTCTCTTAAACTCCTCCAAGGATGGTGACTCAACCACCTCCCTGGGCAGCCTGTTCCAGTGGCTGACAACTCTCTCAGTACAGAAATTCTTCCTAATATCTAACCTGACCCTCCCCTGGCACAACTTAAGGCCATTTCCCCTCATCCTATCACTCTCCACTAGGGAGAACAGACCAATTCCCGCCTCTCTACAACCCCCCTTCAGGTAGTTGTAGAGAGCGATGAGGTCTCCCCTCAGCCTCCTCTTCTCCAGGCTAAGCAGTCCCAGATCCCTCAGCCTTCCCTCATACGACTTATGTTCTAAGCCCTTTACCAGCTTGGCAGCCGCCTCTGTACCCTCTCCAGCACCTCAACGTCCCTCTTGTAGTGAGGGGCCCAAAACTGGACACAGCACTCAAGGTGGGGCCTCACAAAAGCCGAGTACAGGGGCATGATCACCTCCCTGCTCCTGCTGATGAGAGAATAAGAAAGTAGAGTGTCTTTACAAATAAGTGATAAAACCACAAGGGGAGTGTGTGGGGTTTTTCTCCTTGTTAGTGATGGCACAAAGAGGAGAGTGTCCTTCATGAATGAGGGAGTCCCAGGATGCAGCCTGCAGGAGAAGATAACAAGACACCTTGACCATCAGGGCTGTTAATTAAGTCAGCAGCAAGGATGCTCTAAACTTTTGAACTCTGAGAAAGAGTGCGCAGGCTTAATAGGCCTATGAATATTAACTTCTCCACCCTGGGCGGCATAAAGTTGGAGTTAATGAAACATGCGATGTGTGTTGTTAAGGGGGAACAGGGAACAGGCGGATCGGGAAGTCTGTACCTCCTGAGTGCCTCAGCCACTGGGGAAAGGGAGAGGGTTTCACGTGGCTGGGAAATTAGGGTAAAAGGGGGCTGCGTCCTCCGGTGATTTGAGAGACCTCACTGGGACTTGGAAACCCCGGTGAACTCTCCCTTTATTCGAATAAAGTTCAGACTCCTCTGTCTTCTTTGTGAACACTGACCTCTGGCAACGGGATTTTCCCTACAACTGGGGGCTCATCCAGGATCCTTTCACCTTCCAGGGACAGCAGACGGTGAACGGGACTGATGGCGCGCCTCACCAAGATTTCGGTGATCAGTTCCCTTCGGTGGCTGCTGGCACTGGACAACTGACTGGGTTCCCGAGGCTGTTCGGAGACAGACGAGTAACGGACTGAGTTGGTCCGTGAAGAGGCCCGAAGGAAAGGGCCAGGTGTCCGACGGAAAGGACCCGAGGTACCTCAAGCGATCCGAAGGGAAGGACCGCAAAAACTCACTGGTGTGAGTATGGGAACTTCAGGGGGTAAAGGATGCCCAGGGAGGGCAGTAAAGGGACTGTCGGGAAGGAGCCCCGACGCTCGGGATGACGATCCCAAAATACCCCCGGAGTCTCCCTTGGTAAGGTAACCAAGGAAAGGTTTTTTTCTTGTTTTGTTTTGGTTTGGTTTGTTTTTTTCCTGGCCAGACTATATTCTGGAGAGAGGATATAGATGGTCCCCTCTTGGGCTAGTGGGAAAGGGAATAAATGAGGGTTGGAGTTTAGGAAGGGAGAAGGGGAGGATAACGAGGATATGGAGGATGTGTTCCAATATCTCCCTCCTCCTTATCCCCGAGCTCCTCCAGTTCCCACAGGGGATGTAAGATCTTTGTATCCCCAACTCCCAAATCAGGGACATGAAGGAGGAACTGCCCCTACAGCTCTTTTGGGAAAGGGGGACAGTAAAGGGGAGGAAGGCAGAATACTGTGTCCCCTTCTACAGCTAGAAGGAGGATGCAGTCTGCATCAAGCCCTGTTGGACAAGCAGAGTGGAGGCACTGGGTTTGTAATTGTGCCACTTTACCACTCAGGATGTAAAAGGAAAATGGGGGAAAAAAAAAAAAGTGGGTTGGAGGACCCCCTTACTTGAAAGTTCTGCTATTTTTCTTGGCTGGAAAATAATTAAACAAGGGAAAAGTTTGGTTATTTTTCCCGGCCAGAATAACAATGCAAAAAGTGGGGAGGGAGGAGCCTCTCACCTGGAAACAACTTACAGAATGGTGTAATAACTGGTGGCCAATGTATATTCTTGAACATCAGGGAAATTGTTAAAAGATGGAACTCTGAATTATAATACAATATTGCAATTAATGATATTTTGCTGGTGGGAAGGAAAATGGGATGAAATACTGTATGTAGATCTTTTCTTTACACTCAAAAATGATTATAAATCCAGAAGGACCGTGGGTTAATGGTTCAAGATAGTGATGTTTTGGTGTTAAAAGCAGAAAATAACATGGTGGTGTTCGTCATGTATCATTGGTAGGCAACACAACAAATGGAAAAAGAAATGTGAGGAAGAAGGAATAGAGGATGTTGAAATGCTGGCTGAACTGAGGAGGAATAAGTAGGAAGCGGCTGCATGGGATGAAAGGGGGGGGCGAGTGGAGGACAGAGAGAAAGAAGGAACAGTGATACGGAGAGCTCTGGTGAGGGAGAAAGTTTACAAGCCCCTCTCAGACAGGCGGCAGGAGGGTTCGGAGACTGGTTTGGTTAAAGGTACTGTTTTCGGTATCAGATTGAAAGACTTGGAAAGATTGCAGGCACATGTAGGGAGGACCCTGAACAGGTACTGAAAGTTATGGAATCATAGAATTATAGAATCGTAGAATGTTAGGGAATGGAAGGGACCTCGAAAGATCATCAAGTCCAATCCCCCTGCCAGAGCAGGAATGCCTAGATTATGCTACACAGGAACGTGTCCAGGCAGGTCTTGAATGTCTCCAGAGAAGGAGACTCCACAACCTCCCTGGGCAGCCTCTGCCAGTGCTCCGTCACCCTCACTGAGAAGAAGAAGCTTCTCGAGTTTAAGCGGAACCTCTTATGTTCCAGTTTCAGCCCATTACCCCTTGTCCTATCAGTGGTTGTCACCGAGAAGACCCTGGCTCCATCCTCGTGACACTCACCCTTGATATATTTGTAAACATTAATGAGGTCACCCCTCA
Organism: Trogon surrucura; assembly: GCA_020746105.1. Taxonomy (NCBI): domain Eukaryota; kingdom Metazoa; phylum Chordata; class Aves; order Trogoniformes; family Trogonidae; genus Trogon; species Trogon surrucura. The sequence continues at coordinate 558,267 of JAJGST010000022.1, forward strand.
GTCTCCTCTTGTCCAAACTAAAGAGACCCAGCTCCCTCAGCCTTTCCTCATAAGGGAGATGCTCCACTCCCTTAATCATCCTAGTTGCCCTGTGCTGGACTCTCTCCAGCAGTTCCCTGTCTTCCTTGAACTGAGGGGCCCAGAACTGGACACAATATTCCAGATGGGGTCTCACCAGGGCAGAGTAGAGGGGAAGGAGAACCTCTCTTGACCTACTAACCACCCCCCTTCTAATACACCCCAGGATGCCATTGGCCTTCTTGGCCACAAGGGCACAGCGCTGGCTCTTAGTCATCCTGCTGTCCACCAGGACTCCCAGGTCCCTTTCCCCTACACTGCTCTCTAATAAGTCATTCCCCAACTTATACTGGAACCTGGGGTTGTTCCTACCCAGATGCAAGACTCTACATTTACCCTTGTTATAGTTCATTAAATTTTTCCCCGCCCAACCCTCCAGCCTGTCCAGGTCTCGCTGGATGGCAGCACAGCCTTCTGGTGTGTCAGCCACTCCTCCCAGCTTGGTGTCATCAGCAAACTTGCTGATAGTACTCTCTAGTCCCTCATCCAAGTCATTGATGAATATATTGAATAATACTGGTCCCAGTACTGACCCTTGAGGGACTCCACTGGATACAGGCCTCCAACCAGACTCTGCCCCATTGACCACGACTCTTTGGCTTCTTCCCCTTAGCCAGTTCGCAGTCCACCTCACTACCCGAGAGTCTAGACCGCACTTCCTCAGTTTAGCAGCAAGGATGCTGTGGGAGACTGTGTCAAATGCTTTACTGAAGTCAAGGTAGACCACATCCACCGCTCTGCCATCATCTATCCACCTTGTTATATCCTCGTAAAAGGCTATGAGGTTAGTCAAGCACGACTTCCCCTTGGTGAAGCCACGTTGACTGTCTCTAATGACCCTCTTATCCTTGATATGCCTTGAGATGGCACCAAGGATAAGTCGTTCCATCACTTTCCCAGGGATGGAGGTGAGGCTGACCGGTCTATAGTTACCCGGGTCCTCCTTCTTGCCCTTTTTGAAGACTGGAGTGACATTTGCTTCCCTCCAGTCCTCGGGCAGCTCTCCCGTCTCCCAAGACTTGGCAAAGATGATGGAGAGTGGTCTAGCAATGACATCAGCCAGCTCCCTCAGCACCCGTGGATGCATCCCATCTGGACCCATGGATTTATGGATGTCCAGATTGCTTAATTGGTCCCTAACCCCGTCCTCATCGACTAAAGCAAACTCCTCCACTGCCCTGACTTCCTCTGGGGCCTCAGGGGAACGGGGCTCCTCAGGACAGCCTCCGGCAGAGTAGACAGAGACAAAGAAGGCATTCAGTAACTCTGCCTTCTCTGTATCTTCTGTCACCAAGGCACCCACCTCATTCATCAGTGGGCCTACATTGCCTCTGGTGGTAGTTTGATCTGCCACGTATTTGAAAAAGCTCTTCCTGTTGTCCTTGACCTCCCTTGCCAGGTTCAATTCTAGGGAGGCCTTTGCTTTCCTAGTTGCCTCCCTACATCCTCGGACAACAGCCTTATACTCTTCCCAAGTGGCCAGCCCCGCCTTCCAAGATCTGTAAATTCTCCTCTTGCCCTTGAGCTTAGCCAGCAGATCCCTGTTTAGCCACGCAGGTCTCCTGGCTCCCTTCCTTGACTTCCTCCGTGTCGGGATGCTCTGATCTTGAGCACGGTAGAAGCAGTCCCTGAACGCTAACCAACTATCTTGGGCCCCTTTACCTTCAAACAGCCTTGCCCATGGGATTTTCTCTAGTAATTGCTTGAAAAATCCAAAGTTTGCCTTGGCAAAGTCCAGGGTTGCAATTCTGCTTGCTATTTTGTTTCTGCTACATGAGATCCTGAACTCCACCATTTCATGGTCACTGCAGCCAAGGCAGCCCTCAACCTTTACTGCTTCAACCAGATCCTCCTTGTTAGTGAGGATGAGGTCCAGCAGTGCTCCTCTCCTAGTCGGCTCCTCCACCATTTGCAACAGAAAATTATCATCGATGCACTGGAGGAACCTCCTGGACTGTGGCTGGCTGGCTGAGTTGTCCTTCCAGCAAATATCAGGGAAGTTAAAATCCCCCACAACAACCAGGGCCTGTGATTGTGAGACCGCTCTCAGCTGCCTGTAGAAGGCCTCATCAACTTCCTCACCCTGATCTGGTGGCCTGTAATAGACACCCACAACAGTATCTCTCCTGCCAGCCTGCCCCTTAATTCTAACCCATACACTCTCAACTTGCTCCTCATCCATGCCTGGATGGTATTCAAGACATTGTAGTTGCTCTTTCACGTAAAGAGCGACTCCACCACCTCGCCTGGCTGGCCTGTCTTTCCTGAAAAGGACATAGCCACCCATGACCACATTCCAGTCATGTGAGCTGTCCCACCATGTCTCTGTAATTGCCACCAGATCATAATCTCCTGCCCGAACCCAGGTTTCTAGCTCCTCCTGCTTATTCCCCATGCTGCGTGCATTGGTGTATAAGCATTTCAGGGAGCAAGCTGAGCACACTGATCTCACCCTAGGGGGACGGAAGGCCACCCGGTCCTCATAATTTCTAGAGCACTGCCCCGCTGCAATCCCAGCTATAACCCCATCCCCCTTCATATCTAGTTTAAAGAACGCTCTATGAGTCCCGCCAGCTCGTGACCAAGGATCCTTTTTCCCCTTTGTGTCATTGGAACCCCAGCTTGTTTCAGTAGATCAGGTGCCCTGTAGATCTCCCCATGGTTAAAAAATCCAAAGCTAGACTGCTGGCACCACCCCTTTAGCCAAGTATTAATCTGCTGCATTTTGTCAAACCTTCCACTATTTTTCCTCATAACTGAAGGAATAGAGGCAAACACAACCTGTGCGCCTGATCCTTCTAGCATCCGCCCCAGTGCACTAAAGTCCCTTTTGATTGCTTCTGGCCATCTTTCTACTATCTCATCATTACCGATCTGCATAACCAAAAGCGGGTAATAGTCCGTGGGTTTGACCAGACCAGGAAGCTTCTTGACTCCTTAACTCGGGCCCCAGGGAGGCAGCCGACTTCCCTGTGGGTCAGATCAGGGCGGCAGACAGGGCCCTCTGTTCCCCTCAAGAGGGAGTCTCCAATTACAATTACCCTCCTTTTTTTCTTAGATGAAGAAGTCCTAATGCATGTATCTGAGTGACTCACCCTAGACAGCCCTATGGGTGAAGCCTCCACTGACTCTTCCTTGGCCTGGCTCTCATTGTCTAGAGCCCCATACCTGTTTTGCAGGCGCAACCAGGCAGGTGAGGGAGGCCGGGCAGGGATTTTCCTTCTTCTCCTAGCCAGCACCTGCTTCCACTCCTCCCTATCTTTTAGGTCCCCCCCTTTTGCCTGATGGCCAGAGGTGGGGGGATATTCTGCTCTTTATGGAGCTTGCTCTTTGCCATTCAGGAAGTGACTCCACCTATCTATCTCTCTCTCTGACTCCCTAATGCTCCTCAGCCTTTCTACTTCCTCCTTCAGCTCAGCTACCAGGCTGAGCAGATCATTCACCTGGTCACATCGGACACAAGTGTGGCCTCTACTACTCTCCATTGACAGTGCCAGGCTCCAGCATTCTCTGCAGCCGGAGGCCTGAACACCCACATGCTTAAGTGGGGCCTCTGTCTGGGTGCCCACAGTTTTTCTAACAACCATTGATCTGGTGGCAACCATAGTTGGCTCTACAATACAAAGACTCTCAGAAAGCTATGCACGTAATAGTTTATAAGTCTTTTAAGTACTTGCCTTTTAACAAAGACTTACCCTTCTAGGCCTTTTGGTCAGTGGGTAGAGACTAGTCCCTGCCCTCCTCAAGGCTTCTTATACCCTGAGGGCACAGTTAACAGCTGATCACCGTGTTTAAAATCACCTTGCCGCTGAGGGTGACTCTGCCCACGCTATCTCGGGTGTCCGCCCTGAAGCTGCCGGTGCGGCCTCAGGTTTGGTTGCTGTAGCCGGCTTAAAAAAGCCCCCAAAAGCTTTCCATCAGCCTTTTTTTGCTTAGATTCCTTCCCCAGTGCAGTCTTACCTGCTCCGAAGCTGGTCTCGACAGCAAAAATGTCTGGAATGACACTATCTCAACTGATTGAGATAGCATATAAAATTTATAGTAACAAGGAGGAGATTGAAAAGAAGTAGAAAAAGGAAAAAAAAAAAAAGAAGTTGGAAACGAAAACAAACAAATGTGCAGCAATACTGGCAGCTGCAATAGCTGGGGAAGTGATAAAATCAGATGACAGGGCTATTAGGCCTCGGGGGTGGGGAGGTGACTTCCTAGGAGAGCATCAAGGGTCGGAATACCATTAAGAAAAAGATCGGTGTGCTTTTTGTAAAAAGCAGTACTGGAGGACAGAATGCTCACAATTCAGTCGGTGGGGGTTTGAAAGAATACTGAAGTATGATGTTAGATACAGACTGTGTGAGACAAGAGGATGAATCAGAATCCTCAACACAACCCCTGGTAATAGTCAAGTTGAAGAATAAGCAGTACTTGACTTAAAGAACGCTTTCTGGGAATGTCCATTTACAGAGGATAGTAAACTTTTTTTGTATTTTAGTGGGAACGGGAGGAAAAAGGGAGAATAGTAAAACAACAATTGATATGAATGGTCCTTCAACAGGGATACACAGAGGCACTGGTTCTGTTTGGGCAAGCTTTGCAAGAGAATGCTAGTTTACTCCGCCTCCAGGGATTAGGTTACTGCAGTCTGTGGAGGGGGGGGGGGGGGAGCACAGCTTTAACGTGTTAAAAAGCAGGTTAACCAAAGCTCTGGCCCCAGTGGGGAAGTGCAGATAAGTGATCTGTTCTTAAACAAGTATGTGGCCAGAATACTGTCTCTTGTAAAATCTCTTTGACAGGAAGTTCAGCTGGCACAGACCCTGCCTTTGGACTTGGCTGTCCATAGCGTTCAACCAGGAGACTGGGTCCTAGTTAAAGCGTGGAAAGAAACACCATTGGTGGCAAGGTGGCATGGACCATACCAAGTACTGTTAACTATGCAATCAGCAGTCAAGACAGCCCAACACGGGTGGACTCATCATACCCGAGTCAAGATCTCCAAAGCCCCAGAAACTTGGACTTCTAAGCTGGAGGAAAAGGAGGGGAGACTGCGGTTTACTCTTCACAGGAGTGAACCGGAGTAGTGGTCAGTGTGTCAACTTAGGGGGGAGCCCCAGGTGTTAACCCACAGATATCTACTGAAGTGGTCTGAAAAGACCTCCCTTCTTTTGAATCTCCAGTGATTGGGGGGGGCTGATGCTAACAGCTGTGCTGTCACTGCTTGCTTTATGCAGAATTGCTTCTGTGTATTTATTTGTCACACCTGGTGTAGAAGGTAACATGGTAACTGGGATGTTCTTAGTACAAAAGTTAGAGGGGAAAATGCCAGCTTGTTAAACGGAATACTGAAGTGTGCTTGGAGAATGTATAAAACCAGAAACAAAGTGGAGGAGGAAAGTCTAGAAAGGTCCCTTCGGAGAGCCGGCCAAGTTAACGACCATCACACCAATATGGCTACAAGTCGTCCTCTCTTTATTGCTCCGGACAGCTCAATATATACAGTTAAGCAGTGTCCCCGCGCCTGCCCCTTAACAGAGTTGGTCAGTCACAGGTTTACACGCGCCAGCGTTTTATTGGATAGTGTCATTCAACTATGCAGGCGGCTCTCACCCCCCCTTCTCCCCCCGGGGCCAGCACCTCCAGCCAAGCATCTCGCAAAGCTCTCACAAAACAGATAAAACCTCCTCCTCTCCATCCCCCAAGGCAGCTTCAAGGACAGAGCCTTTATTTAGGCCTAAGCTGGGTTGTCCAAACCTTTAAAAGGACACCGCACCTCTGTTCCACAAGAAATTCCCCTACATATCCCCCTTTTTCTTTTTGGACAACCCACGCTTCGTCTGCTAGCTTGCTTATCATTTTCTTGATTATACTTATCAAACAACTAAACATAACTAAGCCTATAACAATTAAAACTGCAATAACCAAAAATGCCTTAACTAAACTCTTAATTCATCCTGTCAAAGTTCTCACACCCATCACCCTAAATCATGCAGACCCGCAGTCGCTGGGGAGCCCCTGTTGCAGCGAGGTTTCTGGAGAACCCTCCCGACAATTGGGAAGTCCTACGCAGTGCGTCCACCCGTAGGTGAGGTTTCCGAAGTCGCTGCAAGAGGGTCCAGCACTTATAGTATTAAATAAACAACCTTATGAAGCCGTGGAAGAACCCTAGTTTTAATTGGTATGTAAAAGACTCAATATGCTGGGGCAAACAGAATCAGTGGGACAATGGAGGTGTGAGATAAAGTATTCCACAAGGGGAGCTTTTCCCGGAACCTTTTCCTCAAGGACAGGATGCCCTTATCTTCAAAGATGGAACAAGATATGCAGAACCAGCCTAGGAGTTAACTGAATGGAGCTCATCAACAGGACACCTCGATGAGGACTATAATGACGACCACCTGATGACCACGGAAAGACTATTATGCATGCAGGAGTGGGCGGCAACATGTTAATGAGTTCTTGGAAATTGCATGAATATGTATGTCTAAACTGTATAAAAGCTGTACGTCTGGCCTTTCTCGGGGCACACCTCTGTGTGTCCTGGGCAGCAATAAAGAATACCTGCTTAATAGACATCAAGGCTATTAAGTTCTGATTTCAGCTTTTCACGGCATCACTTACATAACCTTGAATGCGGGAACATCTGGTGTTATTTGCTCCGTTGAATTCTTCTCACAGCTTGGCCAGGGCTGAAGGAAGAATACAAGGGAGTCTCCCTATCTGTTTTGGTCCTTAATCACACACTTCTAACAAAGCAGAAGGCAGCTGGTTTCCCCCACCTTGCTTTTAGCTAAGAAAGATCACTTTGCTGGTTAATACCATAAACCTTAACACCTGTTATATGGCTTTAATTAGACAGTCCTACACAACCAATATAAGCTTCATTATTAGTCACACAAAGAGGATACATATTAATACAACAGGTAACATTGAGAACAGTTACATTTCCCCATAATTGCTCTGCCATCAGCCGTAAGCATCTTCTGCCAGTCCAGTCCATGTCATCGTTGGCAATCGGTACTTGAGGGTCCCATCACGTCACTGGGCGAAACAGAGGGGTTCAACAGGCAGGCCCAGTGCACGGTCGTGTTGCTGCTACGCTGTTGAAGTGACAGGATGCTGCACAGCCACATCATGCAGGATCATGCGGTTCTCAGGTCCCTTGTCCATTATTAATAATAACAGGACACGCAATCGAACTGGCTGCTTCCCAATCTCCCTCTATTATAGCGTCTCTGATGACACCGCTCCATCGCTGTTGCAAAGGATCCTTTATGGTTCAAGTCTGAAAGTCAGGCTTGAGTGAGGGAGCTGATGGTAATGGGGGAGCTGAATTGGTTTAAGGGTTTCTTCTATTTCTTGCTGTCTAGTTGAGAATTCAGCGAGTTTGTTCAGGATCTCTTTCAGGGGTTCATCCTGATCTTCCTTCTTTTCTTCCCCCCCCCACCTTTTTTTTTTTTTTTTTTTTTTTCTTTTTAGCTCAAGTATTCCTTCAATCACTCTGTTATTACACAGGGAGAGCAGAATTTCCCAGGTCTGTTTTGATCATACTCTCCCATTCACTCCCATGCACATCTGGTATACAAGAAGCCACTTATCTGTTCATTCTCACGGACAAGCTCTCAACATGAGCTGTACTCTGCTGGTCAGGGTCTCTTTTCATAATTAGCAAGCAAGAGTTATGCACTTGTTTAGAAAAGAGCTCAGCTCAAGGACGAGTCTTAATTCTGTAACGCAGTGCAGTTTCTCCTTTTTCTTTTTTTTTTTTTTTTTTTCTTCCACCCAGTCGGGACGAGCAGGGAGTTTCTTCCTTTGCCTTTTTCCTTTCCTGCCCTCCCCCCAACACTTCGATCGCTGCCGCAGCAACTTTCTTTTCTGCTTGCATGATTTCTAGAGTGCGTATTACAGTTTTCCAAACTGTTCCTAGTTCTTTCGCTTCCTTTCCTTCTTTTCCTCCCTCTAGAGTACAGTCCCACAAAAAGTCTCCTACTTCACGCCATTCCGTGGAACTAAAGATTAATGGCGGGTCGTTCATTTTCTCCCGTTTCCGAGCCCATGGGGCTAATACGTCTCGCTCCTTTACTTTTTCTCCTCTCTTGGAGAGTATACTAAGGAGGCGAGTTTCCGCATCCGTTTCCATCGCTGTAGAGGAATTTCTTGTGGAGCAGAGGTGCGGTATAACTTTAAAAGCGTGGACAACCCAGCTTAGGCCTAAACAGAGGCTCTGTCCTTGAAGCTGCCTTGGAACACAGGGAGGAGGAGGTTTTATCTGTTTTGTGAAGAGCCTTGCCAGGGGGAGAAAGGGGGGGTGAGAGCCGCTTGCATAGTGGAATGGCACTACCCAATAAAATGCTGGCGCGTGTGAACCTGTAACTGACCAACTCGGTTAAGGGGCAGGCGCGGGGACACTGCTGAACTGTATAGATTGAGCTGTCCGGAGCAATAAAGGGAGAACTACTTGTAGCCATATCGGTGGGATTTGTCGTTGTCTTGACCGGCTCTCCGACGGGACCCTCTTCATCTGGCGCCTGAACAGGGACCCTCTATGGACGCTTAAATGCGGATTGCTTAAATGCAGGAAGACTCCGAAGCATCGGACGTGAGCCGATTTGGGAGCCGGAGAGCTGGAGGCAGGAGAGTTCCGAGTGTGACCAAAAGGGCACCGGAGACCAGAGCTTGAGCAGCTGATCAAGCCCCTGCCAAGGTAAGACCACGATGGAAACGGACGCGGCAACTCTCCTCCTTAGTATACTCTCTAAGAGAGGAGGAAAAGTAAAGGAGCGAGACGTATTAGCCCCATGGGCTCGGAAACGGGAGAAAATGAACGACCCGTCATTAATCTTTAGTTCCACGGAATGGCGTGAAGTAGGAGACTTTTTGTGGGACTGTACTCTAGAGGGAGGAAAAGAAGGAAAGGAAGCGAAAGAACTAGGAACAGTTTGGAAAACCGTAATACGCACTCTAGAAATCATGCAAGCAGAAAAGAAAGTTGCTGTGGCAGCGATCGAAGCGTTGGGGGGAGGGCAGGAAAGGAAAAAGGCAAAGGAAGAAACTCCCTGCTCATCCCGACTGGGTGGAAGGAAAAAAAAAAAAAAAAAAAAAAAAGAAAAAGGAGAAACTGCACTGCGTTGCAGAATTAAGACTTTCGTCCTTGAGCTGAGCTCTTTTCTAAACAAGTGCATAACTCTTGCTTGCTAATTATGAAAAGAGACCCTGACCAGCCAGGTACAGCTCATGTTGAGAGCTTGACCGTGAGAATGAAGATAAGACGCTTCTTGTACACCAGATGTGCATGGGAGTGAACGGGAGAGTACGATCAAAACAGACCTGGGAAATTCTGCTCTCCCTGTGTGATAACAGCGTGACTGAAGTAATACTTGAGCTAATAAGAAAAAAAAAAAAAAAAAGAAAAAAAAAAGAAAAAAAAAAAGGAGGGGGGGGAAGAAGGAAGATCAGGATGAACCCCTGAAAGAGATGCTGAACAAACTCGCTGAATTATCAACTAGACAGCAAGAAATAGAAGAAACCCTTAAACCAGTTCAGCTCCCCCATTACCATCAGCTCCCTCACTCAAGCCTGATTTTCAAGCTTGAACCATAAAGGATCCTTTGCAATAGCGATGGAGCGGTGTCATCAGAGACGCTATAACAGAGGGAGATTGGGAAGCAGCCAGTTCGATTGCGTGTCCTGTTATTATTAATAACGGACAAGGGATCTGGGAACCGCATGATCCTGCATGATGCGGCTGTGCAGCATCCTGTCACTTCAGCAGCGCAGCAGCAACACGACTGTGCACTGGGACTGCCTGTTGAACCCCTTGTTTTGCCCAGTGACGTGATGGGACCCTGAGGTACTGATTACCAACTACGATATGGATTGGACTGGCAGAAGATGCTTACGGCTGATGGCAGAGCAATTATGGGAAAATGTGACTGTTCTCAATGTTACCTGTTGTATTAATATGTATCCTCTTTGTGTGACTAACAATGAAGCTTATATTGGTTGTGTAATCAAAGCCACATAGTAGGTGTTAAGGTTTATGTACTAACCAGCAGAGTGATCTTTCTTTAGCTAAAAGCAAGGCAGGGAAACCAGCTACCTTTTGCTTTGTTAGAAGTGTGTGATTAAGGATCAAAGTACGATTTAGGGTGATGGGTGTGAGAACTTTGACAGGATGAATTAAGAGTTTAGTTAAGACATTTTTGGTTATTGCAGTTTTAATTGTTATAGGCTTAGTTATGTTTAGTTGTTTGAGAAATATAATCAAGAAAATGATAAGCAAGCTAGCGGATGAAGCCTGGGTTGTCCAAAAAGAAAAAGGGGGATATGTAGAGGAATTTCTTGTGGAGCAGAGGTGCGGTATAACTTTAAAAGCGTGGACAACCCAGCTTAGGCCTAAACAGAGGCTCTGTCCTTGAAGCTGCCTTGGAACACAGGGAGGAGGAGGTTTTATCTGTTTTGTGAAGAGCCTTGCCAGGGGGAGAAAGGGGGGGTGAGAGCCGCTTGCATAGTGGAATGGCACTACCCAATAAAACGCTGGCGCGTGTGAACCTGTAACTGACCAACTCGGTTAAGGGGCAGGCGCGGGGACACTGCTGAACTGTATAGATTGAGCTGTCCGGAGCAATAAAGGGAGAACTACTTGTAGCCATATCGGTGGGATTTGTCGTTGTCTTGACCGGCTCTCCGACGGGACCCTCTTCACATCGCGGTCTTGCCTTGGCAGGGGCATGATCGGCTGCTCAAACTCTGGTCTCCGGTGCCCTTTTGGTCACACTCGGAACTCTCCTGCCTCCAGCTCTCCGGCTCCCAAATCGGCTCACGTCCGATGCTTCGGAGTCTTCCCACATTTAAGCAATCCGCATTTAAGCATCCATAGAGGGTCCCTTGTTCAGGCGCCAGATCTAGAAGGGTCCCTTCGGAGAGCCGGCCAAGTCAACGACCATCACACCAATATGGCTACAAGTCGTCCTCTCTTTATTGCTCCGGACATCTCAATATATACAGTTAAGCAGTGTCCCTGCGCCTGCCCCTTAACAGAGTTGGTCAGTCACAGGTTTACACGCGCCAGCGTTTTATTGGATAGTGCCATTCAACTATGCAGGCGGCTCTCACCCCCCCTTCTCCCCCCGGGGCCAGCACCTCCAGCCAAGCATCTCACAAAGCTCTCACAAAACAGATAAAACCTCCTCCTCTCCATCCCCCAAGGCAGCTTCAAGGACAGAGCCTTTATTTAGGCCTAAGTTGGGTTGTCCAAACCTTTAAAGGGACACCACACTTCTGTTCCACAAGAAATTCCCCTACAGGAAAGCAGAGAAAAGAAAAACTCAGATACAAGCTGCTGGCAGTGACTGTAGCCCAGGAAAATAACAGGGCTGGAGGAGGGTGTTATCAGGCTCTGAGAGGCAGGCAAGATCCTGGTGGAATGCTAAGGGCCAGAATGCTATTAGAAAAAGATCAGTGTGCCTTTTGCAAAGAGAAGAGGCACTGGAAAAGAGAATGCTTGTAACCAAATCAGTAGTGATTTGAAGGAATTCTGGGGCAAACAGCTAACGTGATGGTGGTGGGTTCAGACTGAAGGAAACTGAGGGTTATGAATTGGAACCTTCCCCAACAAAGCCCCTGGTTATAATAAGGTTGGGGAATGAGAAAATAAATTTTCTAGTAGATACAGGAGTTAATTATTTAGTAATAAACACATGTAAAGGGAATTCTAGTAAGCAGACTGAGTCAATTATTGGTGCCACAGGGCAAAGAGAAAAGCCAGACGGTTTTTGGTATTCTTTAGCCTTTGAAGTTTAGAACTGGCAAAGGGTGTTGCCCCATCAACCAGACTGCCCTGTGTCGCTATTGGAAAAAGGAAGAATTCAAGTTCATATTCTTGAAAATAAAGGTCTGGATGCCCAAGTTCTTATGTTACAGACAGAAGCCGTGCCGCAGGAGGTACTAGAGGGAGTAGAAAACACCGTAATGATTCTGATTTGGGCCTCAGAAACACCAGGAAGGTCTTGAGCAGCTGAACTGGTAACCACCCAAGTGAAGCCAGACGCCAGACTGGTAAGGTGACAGACACTTTTTCAGGCTGGCCAGAGGCTTTTCCTTGTTGCACCCACAAAGTAAGAGAGGTATCAAAAACATTACTTGGAGAAATAATACCAAGGTTTGGGGTGCCTATAGGACTATCTTTAGATACGGGCCCCTGTCGCGGGTTAGGGCTGGGCCGGCCACTAACGTGGACAGACGCTCTCTAACCCCCTCTTCCCCCCCCAAACCGGAAGAGAAAAGGGAATGAAGCAGAGAGACTTACAGATGAGAGAAGAAAAAAACTAGAACAGCTTTAATGAAAATAATAGAAATAATGGTAAAAAGATAAAAGTAAAGAACTATATACAACTATAGATAGTAGCCCTATATCAAACCTGACTCCCTCCCCTGATAGCAATCCCCACTGGTGCTGCAGAGCAGGAGGCACTGGGGAAACCCCAGGCTCAGCGGGGGCGGGAGCTGGATACAGGGAGCTGGATTCGGGAACTCAGGATCCGGATCAAAAGCAGGAGGTCAGATGGAGTCCTCTCTGGACACCGGCCATTGCAGAAAAAGACGAAACGAAGAAAAAAGGGCAAAAAGGGATGAAACTCTCGTGATCACTCAATTTATACTAGATATGACGTATATGGGATGGAATACTCTCGTTGGTCACCTGTCCTGTCTATTACCCCCCGGAGGTGCCACCTTTTACTTCCTTGTGCCCCCCTCTTACTACCCAGCACCCGCAGCGTGGCACACAAGAGCCAGCACTGGCCTTGGTCACTACAGGAATAAGTATCAGCAAGAGCCTTTCTGCATCCCAGTCCCAGGCAGTGACTGTAAACATCAGGTGTTATCACTGCCAGTAGCACACACTGTCTGCAAAAACATGCTGCTGACTTCAGAATGTGCAGCCCTTTTAGAAGACACTAAACTGCAGAGTAAAAGTCACTAAACAGGACTGGGTTTTCAGCTAAACCCAGGACAGCCCCACATGTCATAGCAGAAAGAACTCAGAATGTTTTAACACTAATTCCAGATAATAGGGGCAGGAGTCTGGATGAGGAAAATATTGAATTCTCTAGAGCTGATAAAGAATTAATAGAACAAATGAGAGGGCAGATTCCCTCCAAAGGATGGGCACGCCTGAGTAATGGCAGAATTATGGGGAACTGTCTAAGAGCACAATAAGGCACATTGGGGGGCAGACTCTCTGTATACATTTTTAAATCAGAAATGAGTAGGGATCACAGAATCACAGAATCACAGAATGTTAAAGGTTGGAAGGGACCTTAAAGATCATCTAGTCCAACCCCCCTGCCAGAGCAGGATCACCTACAGTAGAGCGCACAGGAATGCGTCCAGGTGGGTTTTGAATGTCTCAAGAGAAGGAGATTCCACAACCTCCCTGGGCAGCCTGTTCCAGTGCTCGGTCACCCTCACAGTGAAAAAGTTTTTCCTCATATTTTTCTGGAACCTCCTGTGTTCCAGCTTCCACCCATTGCCCCTTGTCTTGTCAGTGGATGCTGCTGAAAAGAGCCTGGCTCCATCCTCCTGACATTCCCCCTTGACATATTTATAAACATGGATGAGGTCACCCCTCAGCCTCCTCTTCTCCAAGCTAAAGAGATCCAGCTCCTTCAGCCTTTCCTCATAAGGGAGATGCTCCACTCCCTTCACCATCTTTGTGGCTCTACGCTGGACTCTCTCAAGCAGCTCCCTGTCCTTCTTGAACTGAGGGGCCCAGAACTGGACACAATATTCCAGATGTGGCCTCACCAGGGCAGAGTAGAGGGGCAGGAGGACCTCTCTCGACCTACTTGCTACTCCCCTTCTAATACACTCCAGGATGCCATTGGCCTTCTTGGCCATGAGGGCACATTGCTGGCTCATGGTCATCCTGCTGTCCACTAGAACCCCCAGGTCCCTTTCCCCTGCGCTGCTCTCCAGCAGGGCAGTCCCCAACCTATATTGGCACATGGGGTTATTTTTTCCCAAGTGCAAACTCTACACTCGCCCTTATTAAACTTCATAAGATTTCTCCCCGCCCAGCCCTCCAGCCTGTCTAGGTCTCTCTGAATGGCTGCACAGCCTTCTGGTGTGTCAACCACTCCTCCCAATTTCGTATCATCAGCAAACTTGCTGACAACATTCTCTAATCCCTCATCCAGATCATTGATGAATATATTAAACAGCACCGGCCCAAGCACTGACCCCTGAGGGACCCCACTAGACACAGGCATCCAGCCAGACTCAGCCCCATTGACCACAACCCTCTGGCTTCTTCCCTTCAACCAGTTCTCGACCCACCTCACTACTTGGTCATCCAGACCACACTTCCTCAGTTTACCTATGAGGATGCTGTGGGAGACGGTGTCAAAGGCCTTGCTGATGTCCAGGTAGACCACGTCCACTGCATGGCCACCATCCATCCACCTGGTTATGTCTTCATAAAAGGCTATCAGGTTGGTCAAACACGACTTCCCCTTGGCAAAGCCATGCTGACTGCCCCTAATAACCTTCTTATCCTTGATATGCCTAGAGACAGTGTCAAGGATAAGATGTTCCATCACCTTTCCAGGGATGGAGGTGAGGCTGACCGGTCTGTAGTTACTCGGGTCATCCTTCCTGCCCTTCTTATAGACTGGAGTGACATTCGCTTTCCTCCAGTCTTCAGGCACCTCACCTGTTACCCATGACTTACCAAAGATGATGGAGAGTGGCCTAGCAATGACTCCCGCCAGCTCCCTCAGCACCCATGGGTGCATCCCATCAGGGCCCATGGATTTATGAATGTTCAAGTGTTCAAACTGATCCTTAACCCACTCCTCATCAATCAGGACAGACTCCTCCTTTGTCATGACTTCCTCTGGGGCCTCAGGGGACTGAGGCTCCTGAGGACGGTCTCCAACAGTGTAGACAGAGGCAAAGAAGGCATTCAGCAACTCTGCCTTCTTTCTGTCCTCTGTCTCCAGGACACCCACCTCATTCAACAGAGGGCCTACATTGCCTCTAGTATTAGTTTTGTCAGCAATATATTTGAAGAAGCCCTTTCTGTTGTCTTTGACCTCCCTTGCAAGTTTTAACTCCAAGGAGGCCTTAGCTTTTCTGATTGCCTCCCTGCACTCCCTGACAGCTGCCCTGTACTCCACCCAAGTGGCCAGCCCTTCCTTCCACAATTTAAACACCCTCCCTTTCCACCTGAGTCTGCCCAGCAGATCCCTGGTTAACCAAGCAGGTCTCCTGGATCTCTTTCTTGATTTCCTACCTGATGGGATGCACTGATCCTGAGCCTCAAAGAAGTGGTCTTTGAATGCCAACCAACTCTCTTGGGCCCCTTTACCTTGCAGCTCCCTGTCCCATGGGGTTTTCCCCAGCAATTGCTCAAAGAGGCCAAAGTTGGCTCTTCTGAAGTCCAGAGTTGAGATCCTGCTTGGTATTCTGTTTTTACCGCACAGGATCCTGAACTCCACTATCTCATGGTCACTGCAGCCAAGATTGCCCTCAACCTTCACTGCTTCAACCAGACCTTCCTTGTTGGTGAACACAAGGTCCAGCAGCACTCCTCTCCTGGTTGGCTCATCCACCATTTGCATCAAAAAGTTATCATCAATGCACTGGAGGAACCTCCTGGACTGAGGATGGCTGGCTGTGTGGGACTTCCAGCAAACATCTGGGTAGTTGAAATCCCCCATGAGAACCAGGGCCTGGGACTGAGAGGCTGCTGTCAGCTGCCTGTAAAAGGCCTCATCAACTTCCTCCTCCTGATCAGGTGGTCTATAGTAGACACCCACCACAGTATCACCTAAGCTAGCCTGCCCCTTAATTCTTACCCATAAACTCTCTACTTGCTCCTCATCTGCCCCTGGATGGATCTCAATACACTCCAGTTGCTCTCTCACGTAAAGAGCAACTCCCCCACCTCGCCTCATCGACCTGTCTTTCCTAAAAAGAACATAACCATCAAGGCCCACATTCCAGTTATGTGAGCTGTCCCACCACGTCTCTGTAATTGCAATAAGATCATAGTTCTCCAGCTGCACATAGACTTCTAATTCTCCCTGCTTATTCCCCATGCTTCTTGCATTGGTATACAGACACTTCAGAGATTTAATGGAGCATCTATTACCGTTGCTTGTGCCTTTTACACCTAACCCTGGGATACTTCCCCTTGGCTCATGTGTAGAGACTCGGGTTTTATCCCCTTCCCCCTTCCAACTTCGTTTAAAGCCCTATCTATTAATCCCGCCAACTCTCCAGCAAGTATTCTCCTCCCTCTCTTAGACAGCTCTACACCATCTATATCTCTCATGCCCAGTACTGCATAAACTTCCCCGTGATCATAATACCCAAAACGTTGCTGGAGGCACCAGTCTTTGAGCCATGCATTAACTGCATGTACTTTTCTTTTCCTTTCACTATTCCTGTCACCTACTGAAGCGATAGATGAGAAAACTACCTGTGCCCCCGATCCTTTGATCACCTGGCCTAACAACTTAAAGTCCTTTTTAATTCTCTGAGTACTTCTATGATTGATCTCATCATTTATATGTTACAATTCAACAAGTGACTCATCAATGGGAAAGGTAACTGGGTGCAATTAGGAGGAATGCACCTGGGGACCACTGTCAAATTGATTTTTCTGAACTTCCAAAGAAAAAAAAAGGGAGATACAGCAATCAAAGTTGGGGAACATGCCTCACCATACTAACGTGAAGAAACTATCAAAACAATTTGTTCTAGTTGACCACGGACATTATTTTTTTTGTGGACTATTTAATACAGTTCATCTAGAGTGTTGTGAGCAACATGAAAACAATTGCTGTGACTTCCCCTGACAGAGTAAAACAAGTTAGGTTTGTGAAACAGGCCAAGAGTGTGGCCATTAGAATTATATAGATTATAACTCTTGCTTCTTTATTTTCTTTCCTCCCCCTCTATAACAGAGTTAAGTTTCAGAGTGGAAAAATCAGTGGGCATAGATATAGAATTGTGATAGATTTATTTTAACATTGGCCTTATTAAGTATATTAACTAAAAACATTTATTATGTATAAGGAATTAGCAACATGACTAGTTCTTGTTTATTTACTCTTGCTTATATTTGGGATAGCAATTTCTAGACCACACATGCGCTCTGGGCTAAGGCGCGTAGACCTTTGCAGACCCCCATTCTCTTGGCGAAGGCGCAGCGGCTGTAATGTGGTTACAAAAAGACAAATTATCCTGGATAGTGAGGTGATTGCTCTGTATGTTTTGGCTGGGATAACACTTGTTGCGGCATTTGTTTTGATGGTTTTTACTTGTTTGGTGTGGCGTTGTGGTGATCATTTTGGAGAATGTTGCGAGTTATATTGTTCTGATGAACAACAACCACCTGTTACTCCTCCTGCCCCGCCCCCTTCCCCAGTATTAGAAACAAACTTATAAACTTAGAATATTTGGTGTTGTTAAGACATGTTTTGATAGTTGTATTTGCTTGAGTTTTGCTATGTTATGGTTAGAACATTTAATGGTTTTGTAGTTAAATAGTTGGTGTTGTTAATGTAGTAGTTAAATGTCGGAACCGCGTTTTGGAATGTGTTGCGGGCCTTGCTGGCGCTATAACATTGCAGCCTGCGCTTGGGAAAATACCTTAGATTCTTTGATCCTCGAGGTCAGCCTTCTGATGATGTGCCTCCCTGAAGCAAACAAGTCACGGATCATTAAGGTCAGTCTGCCCTTGTTTTGCTTCCTTGAAGCAAAACAAGGTTACAAATCTTTCTTGTTTGTCACTGAGAACAAAGACACTGGACATCTGGAGGTGCAACGTCCTGACAGTTTAAGTGTAGGCATATTAGATGTAACCGCACCAATCAGTAACTGTTGTAGTAGATAGAATGTAGTAATAACCAATGAGATAACAGAAAGTGTAATGTACTGAGAGTTGAAAGAGTATAAATATTTGGTAGAAAAGAATAAAGTTGGATCTGTTTGTTCGCGCTCATATTGAGTCGTTGCCTGCAGTTCCTGTTTCTCCAGCATGAGGCTCCCCGCAGGAATGAGATCATGGAAAAGCATGGACTGAGCAATATACAAGAAGACACATGCTAGAACGCAAGATGGAGGGCACTTGGCAAACAAGAATCAAGATGGAAGACCATTGACGTTAAAGAATGATGGACTGATAAGAAGATGAAGATGAAGAAAGTGGAAAGTGTGGACTTCTGGAAAGGATTTTTGGGTATATCAAAAGATATTTGAATTTTTTATAAAGTCGATCTAATCTTGCATTGTGCATGCGTGATTGCTTCTCTTTCGTTTTTCCTTTCTTTCTCCCTTCCTCCTCTGCCTCTGTCATTCATACCACCACTCACCATGTAGAAGGAGCAGCAATGTCGAGCCACAGGGTACTGCCAGACTAGGAGTTCCCTGTCGTTGTGCACAAAGCAAACTCCCAGAAACCTAACCTAGCGTCAACACATGTGCCCAGACCCGGGGTCTGCTCCTCAAGGCCCCCGCAGTGACGGTATTGGGCATGCCTACCACCGCTGGTGGGAGGTGGACTTAAGCAAATAAGCTCTTGGAATATGCAAAAGATTCTCAAAAGAAACGTAATACATGATAAAAGTGGAAGAAAGGACTACTTTGGGCTTTTTCCCTCTACTTTATTTGGCTTGCTTTTTTGGCCCTTCCTTTTGGACTTCCCTCCAGCTCACCCTCAGCTTTTGCTTCCCTCCCTCTCTTTCTTTCTCTTTTCCTCCCTTTTCACCCTGGTGCACTAGTTGTTAGACATTGTTTGGGGGGTTTTTTGTAGAAAAAAAAAGTAGTAGAATTATTAAAGACGTAAAATCAAATTTGGGAACAAATGATAATTCCAAGAGCAAAGGGAGATCAGGAGGAGAAAATCAGGTTAATGATAACAAAACTTTGTAAAGACAAATACTGAAATAAGAAGAGGAGGGATTGAGAGAATAAGAAAGTAGAGTGTCCAGAAGGGGAGTTTGTAGGGTTTTTCTCCTTGTTAGTGATGGCACAAAGAGGAGGGAATGAATGAGGGAGTCCCAGGATGCAGCCTGCAGGAGAAGATAATGAGACACCTGGACCAGTAGGGCTGTTAATTAAGTCAACAGCAAGGATGCTCTAAACTTTTGAACTCTGAGAAAGAGTGCGCAGGCTTAAGAGGCCTATGAATATTAACTTCTCCACCCTGGGCGGCATAAAGTTGGAGTTAATGAAATATGCAATGTGTGTTGTTAAGGGGGGCACATGTTAAGGGGGAACAGGGAACAGGCGGATCGGGAAGTCTGTACCTCCTGAATGCCTCAGCCACTGGGGAAAGGGAGAGGGTTTCATGCAGCCGGGAAATTGGGATAAAAGGAGGAAATTGGGATAAAAGGAGGCTGCGTCCTCCGGCAATTTGAGAGACCTCACTGGGACTTGGCAACCCCGGTGAACTCTCCCTTTATTCGAATAAAGTTCAGACTCCTCTGTCTTCTTTGTGAACACCGACCACTGACAACACCATTCCTGATCCAGGCCAGGATGCCGTTGGCCTTCTTGGCCACCTGGGCACACTGCTGGCTCATGTTCAGCCGGCTGTCCATCCACACCCCCAGGTCCCTGTCTGCCTGGCAGCTCTCCAGCCACTCCTCCCCAAGCCTGTAGCACTGCTGGGGGCTGTTGTGGCCAAGGTGCAGGACCTGGCATTTGGCCTTATTGAATTTCATTGAGTTGGCCTCGACCCAGCGATCCAGCCTATCCAGATCCCACTGCAGAGCCTCCCTACCCTCCAGCAGATCAACGCTTCCACCCAGCTTGGCATCATCAGCAAACTTGCTGAGGGTGCACTCCATCCCCTGGACCAAATCATTGATAAAGATGTTAAACAGGAGCAGCCCCAGCGCTGAGCCCTGGGGGACACCACCTGTGACCGGCCGCCAACTGGATTTAACTCCATTGACCACAACTCTTTGGACTTGGCCATCCAGCCAGTTTTTCACCCAGCGAAGCGTGTGCCCGTCCACGCCAGGAGCAGTCAATTTCTCTAAGAGAATGCTGTGGGCAACAGTGTCAAATGCCTTACTAAAGTCAAGGTAGACGACATCCACAACCTTTCCTTCATCCAGCAAGTGGATCACCCAGTCATAGAAGGAGATCAGGTTTGTTAAACAGGACCTGCCCTTCACAAACCCATGCTGATTTGGCCTGATCACCTGGTTGTCCTGCATGTGCTGCATCATGGTACTCAGGATGATCTGCTCCATCAGCTTCCCTGGCACCGAAGTCAAACTGACAGGCCTGTTATTTCCTGGATCCTCTTTCTTTCCCTTCTTATAGATGGGTGTTATACTGGCTGACTTCCAGTCAGCCAGGACTGCTGATAAATGAAGGAGAGTCACCTGGTGAGCACCCCCCGGCAGCTCTCTCAGGACTCCAGGATGAATCCCATCTGGCACCATAGATTTATGGATATCGACGTGGAGGAGTAGGTCCCTGACCATCTCCTCATGAATTAGAGGGGGGACGTTTTTCTCCCAGTCCCATTCTCTTGGCTTGGGGGACTGGCTGCCCTCAGTACAGGTGTTACTTTTGCTAAAGACTGAGGCAAGGAAGGCTTTAAGCACCTCAGACTTATCCTCATCTTTTGTTACTATATTTCCTTCTGGGTCTAGCAGGGGATGGAGGCTCTCTCTGTTCTTTCTTTTGTTATTAATGTATTTATAAAAGCTTTTCTTACAGTCCTTTACTTTCAAAGCCAGATGAATTTCTAACTGGGCCTTGGACCTTCTAATAAGTTCCCTACATAACCTAACACTATCCTTATACTCACTATGAGTGGCTCGCCCTCCTTTCCGGAGGCCATAAACTCTCTTTTTTTTCCCCTGATCTTCAGCAATATGTCCCTATTCAGCCAGGCTGGTCTTCTATGCTGCCGGCTTGTCTTAAGGCATATAGGGATGGCCTGCTCCTGTGCCTTCAAGATTTCCTCCCTAAGTAGTGTCCAGCCTTCCTGGGCTCCTATATCCTTCAAAACCAAATCCCAAGGGATTTTATTAAGTAGCCTCCCAAACTACTTTTAAGTCTGCCCTTCAGAAGTCCCAAGTGGCAGTTTTGCTCTCACTCTTCCTAGTGTTTCCAAGAATAGAGTACTTGATAATTTCATGGTCACTGGTCCCTAGACAGCCTCCAACTGCCACATCTTCCACAAGACCTTCTCTGTTCACAAACAGGAGGTCCAGCAGGGCACCTTCCCTGGTCGGTTCACTTACCAGCTGTGTGAGGAAATTATCCTCAACATATTCCAGGAACCTCCCGGATTGTTCCTTCTCTGCTGTGTTGTATTCCCAGCAGATACCTGGGAGGTTCAAGTCCCCCACAAGAACAACGGCAAGTGACCACAAGATTTCTCCCAGTTGCTTATAGAAAGTTTCGTCTACCTCACTGCTCTGATTGGAAGGTCTATAGCAGACCCCCACAGCAGTATCAGCTTTATTGGCCCTTAAATTGACCCTTTATTGACCCTTAAATCCACCTCTCATAGATGATAAACAGCAGCACAGGGATTATATACAGCAAATGAGAGGTTACATAACGCAACTCTAAGAACAAGCACCACAACCTTAAGAGCACACTGTGACTACTAACTATTAAACTAACATAATGAATGCTTATAACAAATTCATTTTTACACGCTCTGGTCAGATCTTTTATGTCAGCCCTTCGTGCCCCACATTGGGTGCCAAAAAGGACCGCTGGCTGGGTTCAAATCACGACAGCTAAACAAACACCACTCAGCTGCTCACTTACCCTGGTGGATGAGGAAGAGAATTAAATGGGTAAAGGTAAGGAGACTCATAGGTTGAGAAAAAAACAATTTAACAATTCAAACAAAACAAAATAAGTTAATAATTATAGCAATAATAGAATATACAATTAAGTGATGCACAATGCAATTGCTCACCACCCGCTGACCAATACCCAGCCCATTCCCAGCTAGCAATCCTGGGCAGAGAAAATACTGAAACAACAGTCCCAGAAGAGAGAGCGCCAGCTTCCCGGCCAACCCTCATCTACATATTGAACACGACACTATATGATAGGGAATATTCCACTGGCCAATTTGGTTCTGTTGCTATGGCTATGCTCCCTCCCAGCTTCTGGGGCATCTGCACACTAGCAAGACACAGAGAGTTGAAAAGTCCTTAATTTCCTAGCAGCAAGTAAAAACATCAGTATATTATAAACATTCTTTTCATACCAATTCTCATACTGAATATAAATCATGGCACTATTATAGCTACTAGGAAAAATTAGTTCTACAGCAGCTGAAACCAGTACAATTTACATCATGGACAGCACTAATCTGCATTTTCAAGCTTCTAAATGCTTTGTTATAGAATCATAGATTCATAGAACAGTTCAGGTTGGAAAAGACCCTTGGGATCATCGAGTCCGACCGTTAACCCTACACTACAAGTTCACCCTTAAACCATATCACCCAACACCACATCTAAGCGAAACTTAAACACATCCAGGGATGGCGACTCAACCACCTCCCTAGGCAGTCTGTTCCAGTGTCTGACCACTCTTTCCCTGAAGAATTTCTTCCTAATGTCCAGTCTAAACTTGCCCTGTTACAACTTGAACCCATTCCCCCTGGATCTGTCCCTAATGACCTGTGAGAAGAGACCAGCATCAACCTCTCTACAATGTCCTTTCAAGTAATTGTAGAGCATGATGAGGTCCCCCCCTCAGCCTCCTCTTCCTCAAACTGAACAGTCCCAGCTCCCTCAATCGCTCCTCGTAAGGTCTATTCTCCAGGCCCTTCACCTGCTTTGTTGCCCTCTTCTGCACTCACTCCAACACCTCGATATCTCTCCTATACTGAGGTGCCCAAAACTGAACACAATACTCAAGGCGCGGCCTCACCAGTGCTGAGTACAGGGGGACAATCACCTCCCTGCTTCTGCTGGTCACACAGTTTCTAATACAAGCCAGGATGCTGTTGGCCTTCTTGGCCACCTGGGCACACTGCTGGCTCACATTCAGCCGGCTGTCGATCAGAACGCCCAGGTCCTTTTCCTCCAGACAGCCTTCCAGCCATCCTTCCCCAAGCCTGTAGCATTGCATGGGGTTGCCGTGACCAAAATGCAGGACCCTACACTTGGCTCTGTTGAAATGCCTGCAGTTGGCCTGGGCCCATCGATCCAGTCTGTCCAGGTCCCTCTGTAGAGCCTTTCTACCCTCCAGCAGATCGACACTCCCTCCCTGCTTGGTGTCATCTGCAAACTTGCTGAGGGTGCACTCAATCCCCTCATCTAGATCATTGATGAAGATGTTAAACAGGAGTGGCCCCAGCACTGAGCCCTGAGGAACACCGCTCGTGACTTGCCGCCAACTGGATTTAACTCCATTGACCACAGCTCTTTGGGCCCGGCCATCCAGCCAGTGTTTCACCCAGCAGAGTACGTGCCCATCCAAGCCATGGGCAGCCAACTTGGCCATAAGGATGTTGTGGGGGACAGTGTCAAATCCATGCTGACTGGGCCCGATCTCCCTGTTGGCTTTTAATTGTTCTGTGATGGCTCTTGAGATTATTCGTTCCATCACCTTTCCCGGCACTGAGGTAAGACTGACAGGTCTGTAGCTACCAGGATCCTCCTTCCTGCCCTTCTTGAAGATGGGTGTTACATTCGCCAGCCTCCAGTCCACTGGGACATCCCCAGTTAACCAGGACTGCTGAAAGGTGATGGAGAGTGGCTTGGCAACCACATCCGCCAGCTCCCTCAGCACTCTAGGGTGTAATCCATCAGGTCCCATAGATTTATGAGGATTCAGCTTATGAAGTAGATCCATAATCATTTCCTCGTGGATTATGTAGGTCCTATTCTGTTCCTCGTCCCTTTCTTCCAGCTCAGGGGTCTGTGTGCCCAGAGAAAAACTGATTTTACTGTTGAAGACTGAGGCAAAGAAGGCATTAAGCACCTCAGCTTTTTCCATATCCATGGTCACTGTGTTTCCCTCTGCATCCAACAAAGGATGGAGATTCTCCCTAGACCTTCTCTTAGTGTTAATGTATTTATAGAAGCCTTTCTTGTTATTCTTCACCACAGTGGCCATGTTTAGCTCTAGGTGGGCTTTGGCCTTTCTAATTTTCTCCCTGCACAGCTTCACTTCTTGTTTGTAATCCTCATAATTTGCCTGCCCCCTCTTCCATAGGCCATAAACTCTCCTTTTGTTCCCAAGATCCAGTCAAAGCTCTCTGTTCAGCCAGGCTGGTCTCCTTCCCCATTGGCTCATCTTCCGTGACTTAGATATAGGCAGTTCCTGCACCCTCGGTAAGTTCGCCAACAGCACCGAGCTGTGTAGTGCAGTTGACATGCTGGAGGGAAGGGATGCCATCCAGAGGGACCCTGAAAGGAATGAGAGGTGGACCCATGCAAACCTCATGAAGTTCAACAAGGCCGAGTGTAAGGTCTTGCACCTGAGTCAGGGCAATCTCAAGGACAAATAAAGGCTGTGCAATCAGTGGATTGAGAGCAGCCCTGCGGAGAAGGACTTGGAGATGCTAGTGGGAGAAAAACTGAATAGGAGCTGGCAATGTGCGCTCGCAGCCCAAAAAACCAGTCATGTCCTGGGTTGCATTAAGAGAAGTGTGGCCAGCAGGTCAAGGAAGATGATTCTCCCCCTCCCCTCTACTCTGCGGATCCCTACATTTCACAGCTAGCTGTGCTGGCAGCACTGTGTTGCAGAATTAAGACTTTCATCCTTGAGCTCTTTTCTAAACAAGTGCATAACTCTTGCTTGCTAATAATGAAAAGGGACCGTGACCAGCTGAGTACAGCTCATGTTGGGAGTTTGTCCGTAAGAATGGACAGATAAGACACTTCTTGTACACCAGATGTGCATGGGAGTGAATGGGAGAGTGTGATCAAAGCAGGCCTGGGAAAGTCTTTTCTCCCTGTGTGATAAGAGAGTGATTGAAGGAGTACATGAGCGAATAACAACCCTGGCTGCATAGTCTGGTCTCCTGTTTGTAACCCATAAATAGTGCTTCTTGCTTCTTTGTCTTAGCTTCTCTCAAGGGCTGAGTCCGTGCCTTTCAGCCCGCTGCACTACTCTGTTCTGTTCTGGGGAGATCCCACCTGGAGTACTGTGTTCAGCTCCAAGGCCCCCAACATAAAAAGGGCATGGACCTGCTCAAGCAGGTCTGGAGGAGGGCCATGAAGATGATCAGAGGGATGAAGCACCTCCCTTATGAGGACAGGCTGAGAAAGCTGGGGCTATTCAGCCTGGAGAAGAGAAGGCTCTAGGGAGACCTTACAGCAGCCTTCCAGTACTTAAAGGGGGCCTACAGGAAAGGAGTGACTCTTTATCAGGGAGCATAGTGATAGGATGAGGGAATAACAGTTTCAGCTGAAAGAGGGGAGATTTAGATTAGATATTTGGAAGAAATTCATTTCTATGAGGGTAGTGAGGCACTGGAACAGGTTCCCCAGAGAAGTTGTGGCTGCCCCCTCCCTGGAAGTGTTCAAGGCCAGGTTGGTCAGGGCTTTGAGCACCCTGGTCTAGTGTAAGGTGTCCCTGCCCATGACAGAGGGGTTGGAACAACATGATCTTTAAGGTCCCTTCCGAGCCACATCGTTCTGTGATTCTATAGATGTAAGTATTGCTTGCTCTCAAACACTGAAATGGGGAAAAAAAAAAAGAAAGAAAAAAAGGATGACATCTTTCTCTGCCACATAATATAGATGACAAAGTTTTATAATTTTTTTTTAATAATTTTATTGCCAAGTTAGGAAGTGAGAAACACTGTATTTTTAAATTGAAACCAGAAAAAAACGATGTTGGCTAACTGCATAAGGTTCCAAATAGATAAACTGACATTTGCAATACGGATTAAATGAAACATACCCATTTTAGCTTCTATGTTACAATACATATTTTAAAAGAATCAGAAGGCTATGGTCTTCATCTGCATAGGAACTGTAGATTTTAATCGAAAGTACTTCTGAGATGCAATAAAGATGACATTTGTTATTTTTGTTTAAGTATTTATAATTAGAATTATTTAAAAATAAAACTAACATATGCGTTGTAAAATGGTTTTACCAAAATGTAGTATTCTTCAACTACCTATACTCTTTTAGCTCTTAGGAAAATATACTGTTCAAGTGTTACAACAAATTACATACTTTTAATGTGCTTCCATGTTTAGCATGAGATGAGAAGCTAGTGACTTCTCATGGTTTATCATATTATCTCAGAAAACTAGAATGAAAAGTAACTTCCTGTAGAATCTGTAAAAAGAATTAACAAGCACACAGATACTGTACATCTGTCTTTCTGTTTCATGTATTAGTATTCCCAGTAATCACAAAATTATAAGTTTCACCTATTAAATTCATCAATGAATTTAAATACTCAAACATAGTAAGTGATGGGAGGATTATAGAAAAAATTAGCTGATGATTGTATTCAAACAGAGGTAGAGATACTGATTAATTACATGGATTGTTAAGCTGTTCTTTGATAGTAGTTGAGCATTGTAGAAACCCATTGGAGCAGTTCAAGACCAGTTGATACCAGCCCCGCAGTTTGGATGGAAGCCGAAAGATGACTGAGTCTGCGCAAGGAGCTAAAGGTGAAAAGTGCATAGCGAGGAAGACTACGAGCCTTCCTCTAGAAGACCTCAACAACCACCACCAGGAGGCACTATGCAGGCGCAGACAGGAGGAGATTATGGAAATGACTCATTTTAATACGAAGCGGGACAGGTTATGCATATGTATAGGCGTATTGTGAAACTTTATGAATATGTAACACTTTAATGTATATAGTCAAGACAGGTGCCGCGTTGAGGCACGCACGGCTTTGACGGGTGACCGAACGTGCGTCCAGAGCTGAGAATAAACATACCTACTTTACAATCTAATTGATTGTGGAGTCTGCATTCCGCAAGTCAGTTTTGGTGAGCCAGCCAGGAGGGCCTCTGCTCGGCTGCAGCATCGACTGTGGAGCGGACGCCCCTAGGCGCGCCCCAAGCCTTTCCTCGGAGGAGCCTCCACTGCCAGCCGCTCACTGTGGGAGTAGACAAGAACCTCCTGAGCCCGCGGAACAAAACGATATGTTTAATTAATACAGGAAGCCTGTAAGTCATATGCGTGGTCGGGGCAGCTGGTAAATCGCGCAGAGACGTCTGGCGTGCAGCACAGTCCCCATAAGGGAGGGTACCCTGAGGGAAGGGAATTTGCTCATTGGCAGGCTGCCCGAGACCGCTTTTAAGGGTTGACTGAGCAAATTCGAGGTTGCCGCTGTATTCCAGTGGTGGAAGCCAGGACGGACCTGCTAATGATTGTATAAGAAGCAGGTGAAGGGTAAGCGGACCTCTTGTGATTTTATTATTCTTAAGTTTGCTACCTCATGTGAATTTGTTAATTTTAACTTTGCTGCTGATAATTTTGATTTGTATGATTGTATGAAAGGATGAGTGACTGAGACGTAGTCTGACTACGAAGCGAGTGTGGAGTTCTGATCCGCGATTCCGTGTTCTCCGCGAGGAGAGCGGTCGGAGACGAACGAAGCGTATGAAATTTTATCCTTGTTATTGTAATACGGGTTTTTAAGGCTGACGGGGGGGAATCACTTGTCAGGTGGCTTGAACTTGAAAGTGCCTTCCTCAAACCCCTAACAGGTGTGTTAGGAATTTGAGATAATTTAATTAGCGTGTAAGAGAGAGAATTTGATCCCTGATCTCTGGAATGTGTGGGAGGAAGGTTGGGAAAAAACTGTAAAAGTTTGTAAGAAACGGTTTGTGTGGAAGCTTGAGAAAAGGCAGAAAAACAAATAGTTGTAGATTTATAAACATATTAAAAGATGGGTAACACTCAAGGAGAAATTTTGAAGAAAAGCCCCTTAGGCTGTGTATTAGCGCACTGGAAGGACATTAACGGGACAGGGGGCACAGAGAGTAAAAAGACTCTTATTAAATATTGTGATCAGTTGTGGCCACTTTATAAACTGGAAAATGATGCCAAGTGGCCTCTTAACGGATCTTTAGAATATAACAATCTTATACAGCTGATGCTGTTTTTGCGGCGAGAAGGGAAATGGGATGAGGTTTCATATGTGGATATGTTTTTTGCTCTCCGACATCATCCAGAGTGGCAGAGGGACTGTGGGATGGGCCCACCACAGGACCCCATGGTGCTTGCATTAGAGAAGGAAAATAATAAAGATCCCAAAGCCAGATTGAAGCGGTGTTTCTCGGCATGCAGTATTGGCCAGAGATGCATTAGAATAGATAAAGTGCATCAAGCCTCAGAACAAGACTTAACAGATTTGTTTGCACCCCCTCCTCGACCACAGGAACAAGATGTAGACTCGGATACCACTCCTACCCCCCCCGGACAGCCCTCTAGCCTCCCATACTAGACAAAAATGCGCCTCAGTAATTTTACAGGTGCCCCTTCGAGAGGCAGTAAGGCCTGACGGTGGGACAATGTTAATTACAGTGCCTTTTTCCACTACTGATTTAGGAGAATGGAAAAGGGTTGCCAAGGATTACAGGAGCGATCCAGTGATGGTATCTAAACACTTTCAGTTTATAGTCAAACAGCATAACCCTGATTGGAATGATATACAGTTATTGCTAGAATATGTGACCGAGACAGAAAAGCAGCTGATTTTAAAAACAGCAGGAGATCTGGCTGAAGACCGTTATAAAACAATGGGGGGGACACGTTAAAGAACATTTCCCCCTCCAAGATCCAAAATAGGATCCGAATAGGTCCGCCCACATGGAAAGGCTGCAGGTCTATCAGGAATGGATTTTTAAGGGAATGGAAAGAGCAATTCCCAAAACCATAAACTGGTCAGCCTTATATGAAGTGAAACAGGGTCCTTCCGAGTCCGCATCTGAATTCCTGGATCGACTGAGGGATGTAATGCACTGTAGCACACCATTGGACCCTGGATCAGAGGTTGGGATACAACAGTTGGTTTCCTTATTTTTAGGACAAGCCACTAAGGATATTAGGCGTAAGCTTCAGAAGTTGCGCCCTACAGAAAGCCCGAATTTAGAGGTGCTGTTAGATGAAGCATGGAGAATATTTAGTAACCAGGAAGAGGAATACAGGCGAGGACAGAAGAAAATAGCAGCACTTGTTAGGGAAGAGGGAGAGGGGAGGCCTCGACGAGGGCCACCCCGATTGGGCAAGGACCAGTGTGCATTGTGTAAGCAAACTGGTCACTGGAAGAAGGACTGCCCAAAGTATAAAGAAAAAGGACAGAACCGTCAGGGAGAAAAAATAATAGCGCATGTAAAAGAAGATTGACGGGAACCTGGGGAATCTACCCTAGCAGATCCACTGGTTATAATGAAGCTAGGGAACGAACAACAGGAAGTAGAATTTTTGGTTGACACAGGAGCAATGTATTTGGTTTTAAATCAAGCATTGATACCTTTGAAAAACTATTATATCACAGTAACAGGGGCAACTGGTCAAAGTGAAAAGGCGTATTTTTGCAAACCATTAAAGTATAAATTGGGAAAGCAATGGGGCATACACAAATTCTTGTATATGCCCAACTCACCAAAGGCCCTTTTGGGAAGGGATTTATTGGAACAGTTGGGTGTGAAAATTAGATTTAAAAGTGGGGAAATTACTCTGGAGGTAAAGGACCAACAATATATTCAGATACTGAGTCTATTTTTAACTAGTTTTCCCACAGAGGGAAGGATTGGACCGAGGAAATTCTGGACCAAGTATATCCTGGGGTTTGGGCTACTGATGTACCTGGAAAAGCGAAAAATGCTCCATCTGTTGAAGTTAGACTTAAGGAGGGTAGAAAACTAGTAAGAATTAAACAATATCCTTTGAAGAAGGAAGACAGGGAAGGAATTCGACCAGTCATAGAGAAGTTTTTACAGTTAGGATTAGTAAAGGAATGTGAGTCTAACTTTAACACCCCTGTTCGTAAACCTGACGGGTCATATCGGGTAGTTCAGGTTTTCTCAAATGATTCACTATTTTTCTCCATTGCTTTCTCAATTGACTGATTGGTTTTCTCAATTGATTGGTTGGTTTTCTCCATTGCTATCTCAATCGCTTTCCCAATTGATTTCTCCAGTGATCTGTTGTTTTCCTCAATTATTTTCTCCATGGCAGCAATCTGAATTTGTTGGGGATTGGCAGTACTGTCTTCATACTGTCGTGCTTTGTTGGCCACTTCACTCACAGTTGGTACCCGACCATCTCCATCTAATGCCCAGACCATTGTTGACAAGGCGTGCTTATACACTGGTGGGGCACTCCTCACAAACATCTGAATAACGGGTTTGTGGCAGGGCATTTTGTCAGGGTTTAAAATTGTTTGTGGATCGCTGTAAATCACCTCCCTCACTGCTAGTTCTCTCAGGAACTTAATGCCTTTCTCCATGCTGGTCCAGTTGGTTGTGTGGATAGGAAGATCGTCCTTGTGGGTATACCGGTTCTTAATAGCTGTCAAGAGTCGTCTCCAGAGGCTGAGACTGTTGTCGTCTTTCGCAAGTTCACGATGGCCATAGTCCTTTATCACATCTCTCATGCCCCTCAGAGTTAAAGGTTTGACAGCTGCCTCCGTTTGTGGCTTCGAACCATCTGATGACTTCGATTGGGAAGGACCCTTTCCTGGATCAGAGTCATCTGATGTTGGATGACTTGCCTTCCAGGCAGTAACTAACCTTTCTAATACTGAATCTGTCAGGGGACCAGCCTTCTTTCCTGAGTCTGAATCTGAGTCATCTGATGGTGCTACTTTAGGAGGCCTTTGTCCTGGAGTTGTGTTATCTGCTGGTAGGGCAACTGACTTTTTCTGATGTTTCTTTCTAGTCACAGGAGCGACATTTGCTGATACAGACTGAGTGTCAGAGGCCACAGTGTCTGTCATTGTCCCACACCAATGCTTACTTAACCACCAAAACATAAACAGATTTGAAAAAATCAGCATTAACATCAATATTAATAATAAAATCTCAGCCTTTCGATTAAGATAACTGCATTCACATCCACAATCACAATCATTAAAATCTGGTAGATGCAGATTAGTGAACAAATGAGTATAATTTCCTAAGGTGAAATTGAAAATGTAGTTAAAACCAAAATTCATTATTGTGCTCTTAAGGTATTCAGGTATGCCGATCACCCAAATTACTGCAGAATACACCGACCCAAAAAAACCCAACACAGTGAAAATTCTCGTTTTTAAATCAGAACAGGCAAACCACAGAACGATATACCAAATCACACTCGAGAGCTTGGACAAAATTTTGACACCCAATGAGGAACCCACATTTAAAAGAACATGACATAACATTTCACCGACCGATAACATGATGTGAGCTGTCTGGTTTTTTCTCCTCTAACCCTTCAGAACTCTCAAAGAAAAGATCTGATATGCTCTCAACTGCGCCGGATGGAATTTAAACTATGCGGGCAATATATCAGAGCCC
Source organism: Trogon surrucura (assembly GCA_020746105.1). Taxonomy (NCBI): domain Eukaryota; kingdom Metazoa; phylum Chordata; class Aves; order Trogoniformes; family Trogonidae; genus Trogon; species Trogon surrucura. Next base: position 589,837 of record JAJGST010000022.1, read on the forward strand.
AGTCGTATCTAAATAGCTGGTAAAATATTCTGAGCCTGATTGGTGTTTGTTTTCCTGCCCCACGTTGGGCGCCAATAAATCTGTCGTGGGTTAGGGCTGGGCCAGCCACTAACGCGGACAGACGCTCTCTAACCCCCTCTTCCCCCCCCCAAACGGGAAGAGAAAAGGGAATGAGGCAGAGAGACTTACGGGTGAGAGAAGAAAAAACTAGAACAGCTTTAATGAAAATAATAGAAGTAATGTTAAAAAGATAAAAGTAAAGAACTATATACAACTATAGATAGTAGCCCTATATCAAACCCGACTCCCTCCCCTGATAGAAATCACCACTGGTGCTGCAGAGCAGGAGGCACTGGGGAAGCCCCAGGCTCAGCGGCAGCAGGAGCTGGATACAGGGAGCTGGATTTGGGAACTCAGGATCCGGATCAAAAGCAGGAGGTCAGATGGAGTCCTCTCTGGACACCAGCCATTGCAGAAAAAGGGCGAACAAAAGGGCAAAAAGGCCGAAAAAGGCCGAACAAAAGGGGAAAAAAGGGACGAAACTCTCGTGATCACTCAATTTATACTAAATATGACGTATATGGGATGGAATACTCTTGTTGGTCACCTGTCCTGTCTGTTACCCCCTGGAGGTGACACCTTTTACTTCCTTGTGCCCCCCTCTTACTACCCGGCACCCCCAGCGTGGCACACAAGAGCCAGCAGTGGCCTTGGTCACTATAGGAATAAGTATAAGCAAGAGTCTTTCTACATACCAGTCCCAGGCAGTGATTGTAAATATCAGGTGTTATCACTGCCAGTAGCACACACTGTCTGCAAAAACATGCTGCTGACTTCAGAACGTGCAGCCTTTTAGAAGACACTAAACTGGAAAGTAAAAATCACTAAACAGGACTGGGTTTTTAGCTAAACCCAGGACACCTGGTAATAAATTCAGTACTAAAGAGCAGGTGTTGCAGATGATATGATATGAAAAAAAAATATAAAATCAACAGACTGTGATAGTGCCTAAAAAAAAAAGCAAGACAGCAACGATACAGAAGATGTCAATTCGTAGAGAGAAACTATGAAAATGAACAGTATCAAAGCAATGCTGTCTTCAGCAACTTTTACATAGATCAGCCGTTCTAGATGTTATCCTGATCTTTAAAAAAATCCCTATATTGTTCAAAACTATACAGAGCAAACACCCAGGAAAATAAAAAGTCTTTTTTTTTTATTTTATGACACCATATTGCTACAATTCACAGCATCATAGAACAGTTCAGGCTGGAAAAGACCCTTGGGATCATCGAGTCCGACCATTAACCCTACACTACAATTTCACCCCTAAACCATATCACCCAACACCACATCTAAGCGACACTTAAACACATCCAGGGATGGCGACTCAACTACCTCCCTAGGCAGTCTGTTCCAGTGTCTGACCACTCTTTCCCTGAAGAATTTCTTCCTAATGTCCAGTCTAAACTTGCCCTGTTACAACTTGAAACCATTCCCCCTGGTTCTGTCCCTAATGATCTGTGAGAAGAGACCAGCACCAACCTCTCTACAATGTCCTTTCAAGTAATTGTAGAGCATGATGAGGTCCCCCCTCAGCCTCCTCTTCCTCAAACTGAACAGTCCCAGCTCCCTCAATCGCTCCTCGTAAGGTCTATTCTCCAGACCCTTCACCAGCTTTGTTGCCCTGTTCTGCACTCACTCCAACACCTCGATATCTCTCCTATACTGAGGTGTCCAAAACTGAACACAATACTCAAGGTGTGGCCTCACCAGTGCTGAGTACAGGGGGACAATCACCTCCCTGCTTCTGCTGGTCACACAATTTCTAATACAAGCCAGGATGCCGCTGGCCTTCTTGGCCACCTGGGCACACTGCTGGCTCATATTCAGCCGGCTGTCGATCAGAACACCCAGGTCCTTTTCCTCCAGACAGCCTTCCAGCCATCCTTCCCCAAGCCTGTAGTGTTACATGGGGTTGCCGTGACCAAAATGCAGGACCCTACACTTGGCTCTGTTGAAATGCCTGCAGTTGGCCTGGGCCCATCGATCCAGTCTGTCCAGGTCCCTCTGTAGAGCCTTTCTACCCTCCAGCAGATCGACACTCCCTCCCTGCTTGGTGTCATCTGCAAACTTGCTGAGGGTGCACTCAATCCCCTCATCTAGATCATTGATGAAGATGTTAAACAGGAGTGGCCGAGCCCTGAGGGACACCGCTCGTGACTTGCCGCCAACTGGATTTAACTCCATTGACCACAGCTCTTTGGGCCCGGCCATCCAGCCAGTGTTTCACCCAGCAGAGTACGTGCCCATCCAAGCCATGGGCAGCCAACTTGGCCATAAGGATGTTGTGGGGGACAGTGTCAAAGGCCTTACTTAAGTCCAGGTACACTACATCGACAGCCTTTCCCTCATGCACTAAGCAGGTCACCTCGTTATAGAATGAGATTAGATTGGTCAAGCAGGATCTGCCCCTCATGAATCCATGCTGACTGGGCCCGATCTCCCTGTTGGCTTTTAATTGTTCTGTGATGGCTCTTGAGATTATTCGTTCCATCACCTTTCCCGGCACTGAGGTAAGACTGACAGGTCTGTAGCTACCAGGATCCTCCTTCCTGCCCTTCTTGAAGATGGGTGTTACATTCGCCAGCCTCCAGTCCACTGGGACATCCCCAGTTAACCAGGACTGCTGAAAGGTGATGGAGAGTGGCTTGGCAACCACATCCGCCAGCTCCCTCAGCACTCTAGGGTGTAATCCATCAGGTCCCATAGATTTATGAGGATTCAGCTTATGAAGTAGATCCATAATCATTTCCTCGTGGATTATGTAGGTCCTATTCTGTTCCTCGTCCCTTTCTTCCAACTCAGGGGTCTGCGTGCCCAGAGAACAACTGATTTTACTGTTGAAGACTGAGGCAAAGAAGGCATTAAGCACCTCAGCTTTTTCCATATCCGTGGTCACTGTGTTTCCCTCTGCATCCAACAAGGGATGGAAATTCTCCCTAGACCTCCTCTTACTGTTAATCTATTTATAGAAGCCTTTCTTGTTATTCTTCACCACAGTGACCATGTTTAGCTCTAGGTGGGCTTTGGCCTTTCTAATTTTCTCCCTGCACAGCTTCACTTCTTGTTTGTAATCCTCATAATTTGCCTGCCCCCTCTTCCATAGGCCATAAACTCTCCTTTTGTTCCCAAGATCCAGTCAAAGCTCTCTGTTCAGCCAGGCTGGTCTCCTTCCCCGTTGGCTATATTAATATATTAATATACAAAACTTCTGAACTCCTCAGACATGCAACAAAGGGAGAGAAGTGCATTTGTAGAGACCTGTGTGGGCCAAAACAGGCAGGACTGTCATTGTTCAAGCCAACTGACCAGCAGGGAGAGACAAAGGAACCACGCGGAGAGACAAAGGAACCACGCAGTCGCTCCCTCGCTCGCTCCTCCCCTACTGGGAGTGAGGAGGAGAACCTGGAAGGAGCCGCAGGCAGAGCCTCGTGGGGTTGAGATAAAATCAGTTTGTTTTAATGGTGAAACATAAATGATAACAATAACAGCGAAATAACAGTTTAACCACATGTAACGTGAGTGATATGTAACGTGGATGTCTCACCACTCGGAATCCAGCAACACGAGTTCTCAGATGGAGAGGTGGAAAAGAGAGAGAGAGACCCCCGCCCCAGCCAGCTCCCTCTATATACCCCGAGCATGACGTCATGATGGTATCAAATATCCCCTTGGCCAGTGGCTAGTTTGGTTCAGCTACCCCGGCTATGCTCAGCCCCCAGCCTCCAGTGAAAATAAACTCCATCCTAGCTGAACCCAGTACAAGGACGCAGGAACAACGACAACCTTCCGTTGCACCCCAAGAAGAACCATGACATTCACCAGAATGGCAGAGCACTGTTAATAATTTACAAAATATGCAAACATTCCTCAGATAAATAAAACCAACTCCTGAATTACAGATCAATGACTACAGACATTCCAGTATTTAAACTTCATATTTTGTATAAAATTTGTATACAATTTGTCATAGTACTACAAAATGACAACTTAAGTGGCCACCATTCTCATGATTAACTAATAAGAGACTGTAAAATCTAGTTTTAGTTAGGTACAAAATATTTTCACAGAATCGTAGAATGGCCTAGGTTGGAAGGGACCTTAGAGATCATCTAATCCAACCTCCCTGTCATGGGCAGGGACGCCTCTCAACTAGATCAGGCTACTCAAGGCTCTGTCCAACCTGGCCTTGAACACCTCCAGGGAGGGGGCATTCACAACATCTCTGGGCAATTTATTCCAGAGTCTTGCCACCCTTGGACTGAAGAATTTTTTCCTAAGATCCAGTCTAAATCTATTCTCCTTCAACTTAAATCCATTTCCCCTTGTCCTATCAGTGGATGCTCTTGTAAAAAGTCCCTCCCCAGCCTTCCTGTAGGTTCCCTTCAGGTATTGGAAGGCAGTGATAAGGTTCCCCCCGGAGTCTTCTCCAGGTTGAACAATCCCAGCTCCCTCAGCCTGGCCTCGTAGCAGAGGTGCTCCAGCCCCTAGATCATCTTTGTGGCCTCCTCTGAACACGCTCCAACAGTTCTACGTCTCTCTTATGGTGGGGACATAGTATTCGAGGTGGGATCTCACAAGAGCAGAGTAAAGGGGGAGAATCGCCTCTCTTGACCTGCTGGCTACGCTTCTCCTGATACATCCCAGGATGCAGTTGGCCTTCTGGGCTGCACAAGCGCACTGCCGACTCATGTTGAGCTTCTCATCTATTAACACCCCTAAGTCTTTCTCTTCAGGGCTACTCTCAACCCACTCTGTGCCCAGTTTGTATTTGTGCCTGGGACTGGCCCGACCCAGATGCAGGACCTTGCGCTTTGACTTTTTGAACCTCGTGCAGTTTGCACTGGACCATTTCTCAAGCCTATCAAGCCCTCTGATTACTACCCCTTGTTAGTTGTCCAGGTTGGTAGTGATGAAGTTGTAGAGAGACATCCAAATGCGATCAAAAAGGACTTTAAGGCATTGGCGCAATGAGTACATGGATTGGGTGCACAAGTGGTGTTTTCATCAATCCCTCTAGTGGAAGGGAAAAACACTAAAAGGAGGTGGAAAATACACTTGATCAATGCGTGGCTCAGAGACTGGTGCCACCACTGGAAATTCGGATTCTTTGATCATGGGGAAGTTTACATGGCACCGGGTATGCTAGCAACAAATGGAATACATCTGTCCCAAAGGGGGAAAAGGATTCTAGGACAGGAGTTGGCAGGGCTCATCGAGAGGGCTATAAACTAGGCTCAAAGGGGGGAGGGGACAAAACCAGGCTCACTAGAAATGAGCCTAAGGATGGCCTTCAGTCTGCCATCCCACTTGAGGTGGATAGTGGTGTCATATGTGACAAACCCAGGGCTGCTAGGGATAAGACTCAGGATGACATACCGGTGTTGGAGGCAATGTCTATACCACAGCTCAAGTGCATATATGCCAATGCCCGAAGCATGGGAAATAAGCAGGAGGAATTAGAATCTATTGTACACCAAGGAAACCATGTGGTCTAGACTCTCGGGTAGTGAGGTGGACTGTGAACTGGCTGAGGGGAAGAAGCCAAAGAGTTGTGGTCAATGGGGCAGAGTCTGGTTGGAGACCTGTATCCAGTGGAGTGCCTCAAGGGTCGGTACTGGGACCAGTATTATTCAATATATTCATCGATGACTTGGATGAGGGACTAGAGAGTACTATCAGCAAATTTGCTGATGACACCAAGCTGGGAGGAGTGGCTGACACACCAGAAGGCTGTGCTGCCATCCAGCGAGACCTGGACAGGCTGGAGCGTTGGGCGGGGAAAAATTTAATGAAATATAACAAGGGTAAATGTAGGGTCTTGCATCTGGGTAGGAACAACCCCAGGTTCCAGTATAAGTTGGGGAATGACTTATTAGAGAGTAGTGTAGGGGAAAGGGACCTGGGAGTCTTGGTGGACAGCAGGATGACCATGAGCCAGCAGTGTGCCCTTGTGGCCAGGAAGGCCAATGGCATCCTGGGGTGTATTAGAAGGGGGGTGGTTAGTAGGTCGAGAGAGGTTCTCCTTCCCCTCTACTCTGCCCTGGTGAGACCCCATCTGGAATACTGTGTCCAGTTCTGGGCCCCTCAGCTCAAGAAAGACAGGGAACTGCTGGAGAGAGTCCAGCACAGGGCAACTAGGATGATTAAGGGAGTGGAGCATCTCCCTTATGAGGAAAGGCTGAGGGAGCTGGGGCTCTTTAGTTTGGAGAAGAGGAGGCTGAGGGGTGACCTCATTAATGTTTACAAATATATCAAGGGTGAGTGTCACGAGGATGGAGCCAGGCTCTTCTCGGTGACAACCACTGATAGGACAAGGGGTAATGGGCTGAAACTGGAACATAAGAGGTTCCGCTTAAACTCGAGAAGAAACTTCTTCTCAGTGAGGGTGACGGAGCCCTGGAACAGGCTGCCCAGAGAGGTTGTGGAGTCTCCTTCTCTGGAGACATTCAAGACCTGCCTGGACACGTTCCTGTGTGGCATAGTCTAGGCATTCCTGCTCTGGCAGGGGGATTGGACTTGATGATCTTTCGAGGTCCCTTCCAATCCCTAACATTCTATGATTCTATGATTCTATGATTCTATGATGTAATTGCCATCACAGAAACGTGGTGGGATGATTCGCATAGTTGGAGTGCCACAATGAATGGCTACGGGCTCTTTAGAAGGGATAGGCAAGGAAAGAGAGGTGGTGGGGTAGCGTTACATGTTAAGGAGTGCTTTGACTGCCTAGAATTCAAATGTCAGGCACACCAAGGTGGAGTGTTTATGGATAAGGATAAAAGGGGAAGGCCAATGTGGCTGTTATCCTAGTGGGAGTCTGCTACAGACCACCTGACCAGGATAAAGACACTGATGAGGCATTCTTCCAACAACTTGGAGATGTCTCGCGTTCACTAGCCCTGGTTCTCGTGGAGGACTTCAATTTATCAGATGTCTGCTGGAAGTACAGCACAGCAGAGAGAGGGCAGTCCAGGACGTTTCTGGAATGTATGGATGACAGTTTCCTGTTGCAGCTGGTCAGTGAGCCTACCAGGGGTAGTGCCCTGCTTGACCTACTGTTTACGACTGGTGGAAGATGTGGTGGTCGGAGGTCATCTTGGCCACAGCGACCATGATATGATAGAATTTTCAATATGTGGTGAAGGTGGGAGGGTCGCCAGCAAAACTTCTACCTTGGACTTCCAGAGGGCTGACATTGGACTATTCAGGACGCTGGTTCGAAGAATCTCTTGGGAATCGGCCTTTAAAAACAAAGGGCCCCAGGAAGGCTGGGCTTACTTTAAGAATGAAATTATGAAGGCACAGGAGCAAGCCGTCCCTATGCGCCGTAAAATGAGCCGTCGCGGAAGGCCAATGTGGTTGAGCAGGGAGCTTTTGCAAGAACTCAGAGGGAAAAAAGAATGTATCAACTCTGGAAAAAGGGGCAGGGGAATCAGGAAACATTTAAGGATATTGTAAGGTCATGCAGAAAGAGAATTAGAGAAACGAAAGCTCAGTTAGAACTCGAAGAGGGTCCCTTTGGAGAGCCGGCCAAGTAACGACAATCCCACCAATATGGCTACAAGTCGTCCTCCCTTTATTGCTCCGGACAGCCCAATCTATACAGTTAAGCAGTGTCCCCGCGCCTGCCCCTTAACAGAGTTGGTCAGTCACAGGTTTACACGCGCCAGCGTTTTATTGGGTAGTGCCATTCAACTATGCAGGCGTCTCTCGCCCCCCCCCCCCCCCCCCCCCCGGGGCCAACACATCCAGCCAAGCATCCAGTAAGGCTCTTCACAACACAGCTGCATCTCCTCCTCTCGGTGCCCCAAGGCGAGTCCAAGGACAGAGTCTTTGTTTAGGCCTAAGCTGGGTTGTCCAAACCCTTTAAAGGGATACCGCACCTCTGCTCCACAAAAAATTCCTCTACAAGAACTTAATCTGGCCGTCTCTGTAAAGCATAACAAAATGTACTTTTATAAATACACGCATAACAAAAGAAGGGTCAGGGAAAACCTCTGCTCCTTATTGGATGAAGGTGGGAACACAGTAACAGAAGATAAGGAAAAGGCTGAGGTACTTAACACCTTCTTTGCCTCAGTCTTCAACAAGAAGACTGGCTGTCCTCAGGGCAGCTGGGCTCCTGAGTTGGTAGACAGGGACTGGGAGCAGAATACGCCTCCTGTAATCCAGGAGGAAGTAGTTAGTGACCTGCTGTGCCACTTAGATCCCAACAAGTCCATGGGTCTGAATGGGATTCATCCTCGAGTGCTGAGGGACCTGGCAGAAGAACTGGCTAAGTCGCTCTCTATCATTTATCGCCCATCCTGGTTAACTGGGGAGCTCCCGGATGATTGGAGGTTGGCCAATGTGACGTCCATCCATAAGAAGGGCCAGAAAGAGGATCCGGGGAACTCCAGGCCTGTCAGCCTGACCTCGGTGCCTGGCAAGGTTATGGAGCAGATCATCCTGAGTGCCATCAAGCGGCAGGTAGAAGGCAACCAGAGGATCAGGCACAGCCAACATGGGTTTAGGAAAGGAAGATCCTGCCTGACCAATCTCATCTCCTTCTATGACTGGGTGACCCATCTAGTGGATGAGGGGAAGGCTGTGGATGTGGTCTACCTTGATTTTAGCAAAGCCTTTGACACAATCTCCCACAGCATCCTCCTGGAAAAGCTGGCAGCCCAGGGCTTGGATGGGTGCACCCTTTGCTGCGTAAAAAAATGGTTGGCTGACCGGGCCCAGAGAGTGGTGGTGACTGGTACTGCATCCAGTTGGCGCCCAGTGACCAGAGGTGTCCCCCAGGGATCAGTACTGGGCCCAGTCCTGTTCAACATCTTTATTGACAACCTAGATGAGGGGACTGAGTCTACCCTTAGAAACTTTGCAGATGACACAAAGTCGGGAGGCGGGGGGGGAGTGTCGATCTGCCAGAGGGTAGAAAGGCACTGCAGAGGGACCTGGACAGGCTGGGTCGATGGGCTGAGGCCAACGGGATGAAGTTCAACAAGAACAAGAGCAGGGTCCCACACTGTGGCCATAGTAACCCCCTGCAGCGCTACTGACTGGGGGAGGAGTGGCTGGGGAGCGGCCCAGCAGAGAGGGACCTGGGAGTGCTGGGTGACAACCGGTTGAACATAAGCCAGCAGTGTGCCCAGGTGGCCCGGAAGGCCAATGGCATCCTGGCTTGTATCAGGAACAGTGTGGCCAGCAGGACCAGGGATGTGATTCTGTCCCTGTGCTCAGCACTGGGGAGGCCTCATCTCGAGCCCTCTGTGCCGATCTGGGCACCTCACTGCAAGAAAGACACTGAGGTGCTGGAGCGGGTCCAGAGGAGAGCAACGAGGCTGGGGAAGGGACTAGAAGGAAAGTCCTGTGAGGAGAGGCTGAGGGAGCTGGGGGTGTTTAGCCTGGAGAAGAGGAGACTCAGGGGGACCTTATCCCTCTCTACAACTTCCTGTAGTCAGGTGGGGGTCGGGCTCTTCTCCTGGGCAACCAGTGACAGGACAAGAGGGCACGGCCTGAAAACTGTGTCAGGGGAGGTTTAGGTTGGATCTCAGGCAGCCCTTCCTCACGGAGAGGGTGTTCAGGCACTGGGATGCACTGCTCAGGGAAGTGGTGGAGTCACCATCCCTGGAAGGGTTTAAGGAGAGGCTGGATGTGGCACTTAGTGCCATGGTCTGGTTGATGTGGTGGTGTTGGGTCATAGGCTGGACTTGATGATCTCAGAGGTCATTTCCAGCCTCAACAATTCTGTGATTCTGTAATTCTGTCAAGGTCCCTTTGGATGGCATCCCTGCCCTCAAATGAGTCCACCACACCACACAGCTTGGTGTCGTCGGCAAACTTGCTGAGGGTGCACTCAATGCCGTCATCCATGTCGCTGACAAAGATGTTGAACAGCACTGGACCCAGAACAGAGCCCTGAGGAACTCCCCTTGTCACTGGTCTCCATGTGGACATCGAGCCATTGACCACAACTCTTTGAGTGCGACCATCCAGCCAGTTCTTTATCCACCAAGTGGTCCATCTGTCAAATCCGTGTCTCTCCATCTTAGAGACAAGGATGTCACGTGGGACAGTGTCAAACAGCTTGCACAAGTCCAGGAAAATGACATCCGTTGATTTTCCCATGTCAACCAGCGCTGTAGCTTTGTCGTAGAAGGCCATTAAATTAGTCAGGCACGACTTGCCCCTGGTGAAGCCATGTTGGCTGTCACCAACCACTTGATTATCTTTTATGTGCCTTAGTACAGCTACCAGGAGAACCTGTTCCATGATTTTACCTGGCACAGAGGTAAGGCTGACTGGTCTGTAGTTCCCCGGGTTGTCTTTGGTTCCTTTTTTAAAGATGGGGGTTATGTTCTCCCTTTTCCAGTCTGTGGGAACCTCACCAGACTGCCAGGACCTCTCAAATATGATGGCTAGTGGCCTAGCAACTTCAGCTGCCAGTGCCTTCAGGACCCATGGATGTATCTCATCAGGTCCCATGGACTTGTGCACCTTCAGGTTCTCTGGGTGTTCCCGGACCTGATCTGCTCCTACCCTGGGTGGTTCTTCACTCTCCCAGATCCAGCCAGCACTCTCTGTGATTTGGGTGGTGTGGTTTGAGTGGTTGCCAGTGAAGACTGAGGCAAACAAGTTGTTGAATACTTCAGCCTTCTCCACGTCCTCAGTAACCAGGTCACCTGTATCATTCTGGAGAGGCCCCACATTCTCTCTCATTTTTCTTTTTTCTCTTACGTACCTGTAAAATCCTTTTCTGTTATTTCTAATATCTCTGGCCAGATTTGACTCTGTCAGGGCCTTAGCTTTTCTAACCTGGTCTCTGATTACACGAGCAACTTCCTTGTAATCATCCCAGGTTACCAGTCCCTGCTTCCACGCTTTGTGAGTTCCCCTTTTGTATTTGATTTTCACCAGGAGTTCTCTGTTCATCCATATAGGTCTCCTGGTGTTTTTGCCTGATTTCTTCCTCCTAGGGATGCAGTGCCACTGAGCTTGGAGGAGATGATCCTTGAAAGTCAACCAGTTTTCCTGGGCTCCCAGTCCCTCCAGGGCTTTATCCCATGGCACACTGCCAAGGAGGTTCCTGAAGAGGTGAAAGTCAGCTCTTCTGAAATCAAGGGTATCAAGCTTGCTGAGCTTCCCCCTCTTAGCTGCCCTTAGGATCTCAAACTCCGCCATCTCACGGTCACTGCAGCTGAGGCTGCCCATGAGCTTAACATCACCCACCAGCCCTTCTCTATTTTCACAAATAACAGTCTTCTGTTGTCAAAGTTAAACTCAAACTTCTCTCTCCCTTTTGGGCTGCAGTGTGTCAGAGATTTCTGGTTTAAACAATTCACATGTAACTTAACCTTGAATTTTACTTCACAAGTTTACATGCAATACATGCAATCCATGACATTACAAATCAACAATTCCTATAGATAGAACATTAAATATGTTTTCTCAAAGACCAGTTAAATATTTAGGAACAAAAAAGTCTACCTACCAAATTCAGGTTTTATTCCTAATGTTTTTTCCATAATATATTCTGGTAATGTATGTTATTATGCAATCTTAAAACTTAATTTGCAAGAGAATATCCAAGAGAATTACATAATATCCAAGAGAATTACATAAATTTAGGTTTAAAGGTAATCCATCGCAGAGTTCCTAGATATAATCCTCAGGTTACATTCGGAAAAGATTATGAAAAGAACAGCTGCTACAAGTCTAATGTCTGATCTCAACAGAAAATTGTGCCTTTTTTTCTGGAAAGCAAAGACAAATTTAAGTTCAAGGCTTAAACAATCAATCAAAACAAACAATCAAAACAATCAAACAAAACAATCAAACAATCAAAAAAAAAAGAATTTATACCTGTTTATCCTCCAGCAGTTACTGAAATTGTAAAAACAGTAGCCAAACCTAACTTTCTGCATTCGTCTACCCCACTTCTTACAGCCGAAATAGAGAAAATAGTTCTTGCAAAGAAAAAGAAATTGATCCAAAGTGCTTTCCTGAAGTTAAAAAAAATACCAGAGTGAATTACTAAAAAAACCCACTCTAAATTCTTAATATATTTATTTGATCATTATATACCATGATTCATTCTCAGACCAATTGCTGAAATTATTTATCCTCAGTAAAATATGGAAGACTTTATATTCTAGAATGCAACATTTTAAAGAAGGGCAGAGAATGGTTACCTTTTAAAAATAAACTTATAATAAAATAAAACAAACATTTCCCATTTTAACCATGCACAGCTGCAGAAGAGACAAACATGCTGTGTGCGTTTTGATCTATGTTTTCAGGGAATATATTAAGTGACTGGAAAATAAATTACAATCAAAAAGAACCATCATGACTTTTTATATTTCTCTACATTCGGTTATCCTTGAACACATTCTGAGCTGCACTGGTTGCTGCTGTTGATGCAGTGTTGGCTGCAGCAGTTTGCACAGTTTTGTTGGACATCACTTCCGTTGCAAACTCCTGCTGTGCTTTCTCAAAACTAGCACCAGTTGTGCGGTAGAGACCATGCACCTAGGGAGGTGGAAAAGCAGTGAAAAAAGTGTCTTCCAATTCTTGGTAGAATAATAGCAAAGTCTCAAACACAAAGCAAAGCTGTATGGTGGTGTTTTGCTCATATATTTGGGAGGATCCAGAAATGAGTAAACATACTTCATCCTACAACTTCTGATTGCCCTGCTGTGCATGCACAGTTTAACTGTAGGGATACCTGTATCTTTTTGCAAGTTCAGAGGGGTCTTGTATGTCTTCACTAAAATGTGTGTGGTATCTACTGTCTGAGATAATATATTTAAATATACAAACAGGCTAAATATTTAGCATAACACAGGACTCAGCCTGCAAAAGCATCTTCTGTCTTAATTTGTATACACCTTGGCATACTCATTAAAAGAGTTCGTAAGTGTGCATGTTAAAAGAAACAGCAGGAAACAAAATCAAAAAAGTATTTTTGAATCTACTGTGTCAATAATATTCTGGTGAACTTTTTCCTACATCAATTTTTTAGAAACATCTTAATTACTCTGATTGGCATGGCTACAAGAACCTATTAAACTAAGCTATGAGTGAACATTAAAAAGTATAAAATATCCCAATAATACAGATAAATATCTGCTAAACTAGTATGATGACCATTTGTTCTGCATAATAAACAAAGGTATTAAACAGTATGGGTTAAAATCTCTAGTACAACAAAAACAAATCCTGAGTAATTTCCAAGTACCTGAGTATTAAAATTAAAATGCTATTACTGATTGATATTCAATCAAGTCATGATAAAGTTGTCAAATAATATTACAAAGTCATTTTCATTCAAGTGTAGCAGGAAAATTCATGTTGTAACTTTTTTCTTTGTTATAAATATGACTATTTCTCATCCATACAGATACACTGGGTCATATCTGAGTATGCATGCTTTTTTGAAAAGAATCCAGATGGATGTGGTAGAAAGAGTGCAAAAAAATACAGACTACATTTTTTCTTGTTTGTTTCTTTCGACTGAATCTGAGCATTTATGCGGAAAACAAATAAGAAGGGACATCTCTAGGCTATGCTTAAAATTTCTAGCTTACTGTAAATAGGCCAGAAGAGTTTGGGTACGTGAAAACCTTTAGGCATAACTGAGGTTGAATTATTAGAATTGCCAGCACATCATCATCAGAACTGTCAGTTACATTTAATCAAAACAACAACAAAAAACCACAAGCCCCCCCCCCCATACTAGCACATTAGTATCTAAAACCTAGGCCTTCTGGGTGGAAATTCACAAAAAGGAACCAAGGAAGAAAAGCATCTTTCTTTGAGCTTTTATGCTATACAATCATTAATTAACATTAAGTGTTAATTAAGTGTTAAAATAATATAAGCAGAGAAATAAAATTCCTTTCCTGAGGTGTCAGGCATCTAACTCTCCTGTCGATTCTAATGGGAATTATTTTAATAAGAGCTGAAACTTAGCAATCCTTTGAATCATGCTTCACTCAGTCTGATGAATCACCACAGATTTGAAAATTGCAACCTGGCATCTACAGGTCCTACCTTAGTGTCCAGTGCATTCACCTACCCTTTCATTGTGGGCTTACCTCCCAACTTCTCTTATTCAAAGCTACCCTTCCCCATTTTAGTTTGCAGAAATAAGTGCAATGTAAAAATAGCATTTCATAATTCCATAACATTATAAGTAGAAAAGTATTATAGAAGCACAGTTGTTAAAAGGTAAGGCACATCCCCAAGAATATAATTTAATCCCCATTATTCTGTGAGAGTACCTCAAGCAGGAAAGCAAAATCCAGATCAAACATAAGAAATGGAATAATAAGTAACTTACCTTTTTAAACATAATTAATGAAATAACAGCAGATGCTGTGAAAAGTGCAGCTACAGTTATCATCATAATTCCAACAGGGATACTCTTATTAAGACCAGTAAGAGATGAAATCCACCCACTGAAGGAAAAAGAAAAGACAAACATTACTAGCACAGAACATGAATCATTCAACCACAGGTATCCACATCAAGGGAAACTTTATAACCTTCTGGTTCTGATCAACTGAATATTTTTGAAGAGAAAGTCATGGAAATAATATACGAGCATATTTCTGTTCTGTAATAAGCTTTTAAAGCTTAGCTGTCATTTCCCCCAAGCATTCAGTTTAAAGATAAGGAAAATTTTAGCAAAGATTATTACCATTGAGGCGAGTTGGGAAGAAATTAAGAAAGCCATTAGAGAATTGCTCATCAACTTTCTGGGCCTTTTTGGCCATACTGTCATTTCAGAATAATTTAAGACTACGTGACTTTGTGGAAGAGAAAATATCCCTAAAAAGATACCTTCTAACTTCTTAAAAAATAAAACAAAAACATGCCACGCTGCATTGGGTCTGTATGGCTAGGTTTTGGTAGTGGGGGAGCTGCAGAGATGGCTTTTGCGAGAAGCTGCTAGAAGCTTCCCCTGAGTCTGACAGAGCCAATGCCAGCTGGCTCCAAAGAGGGACCCGCCGCTGGCCAGGGCTGAAACTATTGACGACGGTGGTAGCACCTCTGTGGTAACATATTTAAGAAGGCAGGGGGGGAAATCCTATGGCACTTGAAGAGAGAGAGAGTGAGAATCTGTGAAGACACCAAGGTCAGTGAAGAAGGAGGGGGGGGGGGGAGGATGAGCTCCAGGCGCTGGAGCAGAGAGTCCCCCGGGCCGTGGTGAAGACCATGGTGGAGCGGGTTGTCCCCCTGCAGCCCATGAGTGTGATGGGGTGTAGATGTCCACCTGTAGCCTGTGGAGGACCCCACGCTGGAGCAGGAGGATACTTGAAGGAGGCTGTGACCCCATGGGAAACACATGCTTTTGCAGGCTCCTGGCAGGATCTGTAGCCCGTGGAGAGAGAGAAGCCCATGCTGGAGCAGGTTTGATGGCAGGACTTGTGACCCTATGGGGGACTCACGCTGGAGCAGTCTGCTCCTGAAGGACTGCACCTCCATGGAAAGGACTCACGTTGGGACAGTTCATGAAGAACTGTCTCTCATGGGAAGGACTCATGTAGGAGAAAGTTTGTGAAGAATGGTCTCCCATAAGAGAGACCCCCACACTGGAGCAGGGGAAGAGTGAGGAGCTCTGCCCTGGAGGCAGAAGGAGCAGCAGAGACAACATCAGATGAACTGACCACAACCCCCATTCCCCATCCCCCTGCACTGCTCAGGGTGAGGAGGTGGAGGAATCGGGAGTAAAGTTAAGCCTCAGAAGAAGGAAGGGGTGGTGGGGGGGAAGGTGTTATTTTTAAGATTTGGTTTTATTCCTCATTGCCCTTCTCTGATTTGATTGGTAATAAATTGAATTAATTTCCTCAAGTTGAGTCTAGTTTGCCTGTGATGGTAATTGTTGAGTGATCTCCCTGTCCTTATCTTGACCCATGAGCCTTTTGTTATATTTTCTTTCCCCTGTCTAGTTGAGAAGGGGGAGTGAAAGAGCAGCTATGGTGGCCAATCTGCCCTCCACCCAGCCTATTTGTCCTTGGGATTGCCTCGACCCAGGTGCTTACACTTGGCCTTGTTGAACTTCCTCAGGTTGGCCTGGGCCCACCTCTCCAGCCTGTCAAGGTCCCTCTGGATGGCATCCCTGCCCTCAAGTGTGTCAACCACTCCACACAGCTTGGCGTTGTCGGCAAACTTGCTGAGGGTGCACTCAGTGCCACTGTCCATGTCACTGACAAAGCTGTTAAAGAACACTGGTCCCAGTACTGATCCCTGAGGGACTCCACTCGTCGCTGGTCTCCATTTGGACATTGAGCCATTGATCACGACTCTTTGAGTGCAACCATCTAGCAAATTCCTTATCCATCAAGTGGTCCATCCATCAAACCCACATACTTCCAGTTTAGAAACCAAGATGACATGTGGGACAGTGCCAAATGCTTTGCATAAGTCCAGGTAGATGACATGCACTGACGCTGTAACACTATCAGTTGGCTGCCACCAATCACCTCCTCTATATCCATGTGCCCTAGCAGCTTTTCCAGGAGGACCTGCTCCATGATCTTGCCAGGCACAAAGGTGAGACTGATGGGCCTATAGTTCCCCAGATCTTCTTTTCCCCTTTCTGAAGATGGGGGTGATGTTTCCTCTTTTCCAGTCAGTGGGAACCTCTCTAGACTGCCGCAGTTTCTCAAATATGATGGAAAGTGGCTTAGTGACTTCATCTGCCAGTTCTCTAGAACCCACGGATGGATCTTCTCAGGTCCCATGGACTTGTGCACCTTCAGGTTCTTTGGATGGTTCCGAACCTGGTCTTCACTCACAGTGGGGGGTTCTTCAGTACCCCCACCTCTGCCTGTCCTCTCTGCAACTGGGGCAGTGTGGCTGGAGCCCTTGCCAGTGAAGACTGAGGCAATAAAGTCATTGAGCACCTCTCAGCCTTTTCAATATCCTGCGTGACCAGCTCCCCTGTTTCCTTCCAGAGTGGTCCTACATTTTCCCCAGTCTTCCTTTTGTCGCTGACAGATCTATAGAAGCCTTTCTTATTGTCCTTGACATCCCTAGCCAGATTCACTTCCAACAGGGCTTTAGTTTTCCTAACCTGATCCCTGGCTACTCGCTCAACTTCTCTGTAATCCTCCCAGGTTTCCTGTCCTCTCTTCCATGCCCTGTAGGCTACTTTTTTGCATTTGAGTGTGTCCAGGAGCTCCTTGTTCATCCATGCAGGCCACCTAGTGTTTTTACCAGCCTTCCTCTTTGTTGGAATGCATAGCTCTTGGGCTTGAAGGAGGTGATCCTTGAATGTTAACCAGCTTTCCTGGGCCCCTCTTCCTTCCAGGACTTTATCCCATGGAATTCCACCGAGCAGATCCCTTAGGCCATCAAAGTAATATCTGTAAACCCAAACAACTTTAAAACATTCCTCTACCTTTTTCAAATTGCTTTGATATTTCCTATGTCCAACTGGAGTCTACCACAGAACTCCAAAATCAAAACTGTAATTAGTGTCTTCTGATGATCTGACTACTTTTCATATCACTTCCCCAAGTATTCTTAAAAACACACTCCACATACTTGGAGAGTTGGCCCTCTAAAATTACTTTTTTTACTTTGTTCATGTCAATCAAGGTATCTGTGAAAAAGCAAAATACTGGATTTGAGAGCAAAAAAAACCCCAAACCCACAGGATTTTTCCTTACATTTCAGTTCTGATGCAATGATGCTTTGTCTGCCTTACTTTCATTTGGAGATTAGCAGAAAGCCACTGATACACAGAAATGTCATTACCCAGGTATATTACTGCCAGTCATAGCTCTCTGTGCTATCAGCTGGCTACTGCAATCATGGTTTTTGTTAATTCAAGTTTGCTTGTTTTTTTTTTTCCCAAGAAGGGGGACTGATCCCCAGTAGCTTTTCCTTGTAAAATCTAAATATTAGACCTTGAAGCTTCAAATAAAAGCTATATATACAGAAAAGCTTCAAGTGAAATCTTATATACTTATAAGCATCAAAATGAAAAATCAACTATAACAGAATAAGAAACTGACTTGGACAAATGAGCTTTTCAAATAATATCAGATATACCACTATATTCACCCAAATACAATGTTGACTCATTCTTCAAATTTTAGCCATAAATTTCATTAGTAACTATTAATATAATTAGAAATAACTACTGATACAAAATAATACTCAAACAGTATATTATTACAAGCTAAATTATTCTCATTTTCTGTAAGTTTTTCTTATTTCTGTCTCCTATATATAGAGCAAACATCTTCACACACCACTAAAATAGTAGTTCAAAGTGGCTTACATTGAAAGATAAAATTTTGACCAGTCTAATAACAGAAGTACCTCACAATCTTGGGATGTTTCACACACTTTTCCTAGTTAAGAGCACTCCAAAAATGCTTTTTAGAGTGCTAAATATAACAATTCCAGTGAACACAAGATTTTTTTTTAAAAAATCACAGACTGTATTGCAGTTGCTATATTAAATATGAGTGTTTGTCTTACAGATAGTACAATGCTAGAGAAAACAGAATACTCACCAGTTTCCCCATCTTTGAAATCCTGCAGCTTGAAGTACATGTACAGCAAACTGACAGATATATACAAAGAAGAAGACAAAGAACCTGAATGAACTGTCACTCCTGAAAGAGGGGGGGGGGGGAAAATTAAAGCAGCCAGGAAATTTATGATTTTTACAAATACTGTAGTACCAATCTATTTTCTTTTCTTCATTAACTAGAGGAAAAGTGCTTTGATTTATTGATGGTGACTTGAAATATCAATAATTCTGTGGTTTTGTAGAGTGTTTATTTACAAGAGTTGCTGCTTCTTCTTTAATCTAGTATTTTTTGCCACTTGCACCTCTAGTAGAGGTGAGAATAGCAGTAGGATATTATTTCTTAGTGTTCTGTTCAGCACACAGCAGGGCCTCTTAGACTAAACATACAACTTTTGCTACAATGCATGAAGAACAGAAGTTCACAGTGCTGATGAGAATACTGAAGTAGCTGTTTAAAAACAAAACATACAAAATATGTTTGCTGTTTAAATTACTAAAATTTCAGCCTGACAAAGAGGGAAAAGTGTTAAAAACCTGTCAGAAAAACACAAATATAAACATACAGGCAAAATCTCAAAGACCTCAAGGCATAACTGTCAAAACTAATGATTGCATGATATGCTTCCTACTAAATATCGAAAGGAAGTAAAAATCACTTTACCAGTAATAGCTCTTTCTGCAGCAGAATATTTGTTAATTTCTATTTATTCGACCAGTTCAGTTCAATAAATGTTTAGTTATCAGCTGAACAAGTGACTTAAAGTTGAATATGCAAGTAGCGGTTTTCCTTTTCCAAACAATAAATAATCACTAAGACATGCTAAGAATTTACTAGATCTAAAATCCTGAAAGATAATGTGACACTGAACTCCACCAACTCAGGCAAAATAATAATTTCATATAAAACACCACTACTAAGAGAGTATGTAAGATTTATAATTAATTAAAGTTGCCATTTTAAAAGACTGGCAATTCTTTGTATTATTAATTTATCTCAAGTTGTACCCATATTGTAACCCAAGTCATAAAAACCAGACTATTAAATGAAAACTACTCTTCTCTTTTCTAGCCTTAAGGTGCAAGAATTTAGTGTATGAGCAAATACAAGTTAAAGTATGTGATTCCTCAAAGGTGTGGGTACAGCAATATCTCCTTGGTGAGCAAAAAGAAGCATCTCATTTAGCCTAAAGGTTATGCTCAACTGCAATTTATGGCTATCAATCTTTCTCTACCAAAATTATAACATTTAAACTGAGACCATTTTGATTCATTTCAATGTAAAAAATAATCCACAAGAAATACAATAAGAGTACAGGAATTTAGAATTTCTACATGCTAATTTTTTCCAAAGAAAGTTAATTTTTGCATGTAAACCACACCTTCTATTTTAAAGACTAAGATACGTGGTGCTTGAAACACCAGAGGTCGCGGGTTCGATTCCCGTTCGGTTCTCACGTGTTGCCTGACCTAGTCGGGAGGTGGCGTCCCTGCCCACAACAGGGAGGTTGGATTAAAATGATCTCTGAGGTCCCTTCCAGCCTAGGCCATTCTATGATTCTATGATTCTATAATACCACACCTCAAGCTTGTGAAGTCTGTAAAATATAGATTGTTGAAAGCTAGGAAAAATACTGGAGTTTGATTACTATATATCTGGTCTACTCATTCTTAAGAATCTCAGTATACTTCAATTACAGACACTACAGGTCACTTAACAATATAAGATTTAAGTGTAGAGTTTTACGAAGTTCATTGAGGAAGTCAAACATTGAAGACACCCTTAACTATTAACCTGCCTGGGAAGAGACAGAGATTTAATGAGAATTTTCCTTAAAATTGTTATCTCTGCTGAACAGTCTGTAACCCTCCATTCCAGCACTCCAGTCATGGGAGTCATTCCTCCAAGTCTTGTTAATAACAGTGATACAGCTCTGGAAATTGATCAACACTTCCAGTTAATCCTGCTTGTTTCTCATACTGTGTGCATTGGTTTACAAGCATTTCAGATGTGCTCTTGAAACTTCTGTGTTTCCAAGAGTAAATATTTTTAAAATATTTTAAAGAATATTCTAAGATTTTCCTATCTGTTGCTATAGACATTTCAAATACAGCAACCAAATGATGGCAAACATTCTACTTGCTTCTAATAAAATCATATTAAATAATGTCCTGGTTTAAGCTAAAACAGAACTAATTCTGTTCAGTGATTTTTTACTTTCCAGTTTAGTGTCTTCTAAAAGGCTGCACGTTCTGAAGTCAGCAGCATGTTTGTGCAGACAGTGCCTGCTACTGGCTGTGATAACACCTGATGTTTACAGCCACTGCCTGGGACTGGGATGCAGAAAGGCTCTTGCTCCTTATAGTAACCAAAGTCACTGCTAAATCTTGTGTACCACACTGAGGGTTGCCAGGAATTAACAGGGTCTCAAGGAAGTAAAAGTTCACACCTCCGGGGAGGAACAGACAGGACAGGTGACCCAAACCTGACCAACAAAAGCACTCCATTCCATATATGGCACATTCAGTATAAAGCTGAGGGATCACAGAGGTTAAGACCTGTTCTTAAATGGCTGGTGTCCAAGGAGGACTCTGTCTGATTTTCTGCCCTTGATCCCAATCCATGAGTTCCTGAATTCAGCTCCTGTATCTGGTTCCCCTCTGCGGCTGATTCTGGGAATTCCTCAGTGCCTGCCTGCTCTGCAGCATCTGTGGGGATTGTTACTGGAGGAGGAGTTGGATTCGATATTGATCTGGTATGTATTTGTATATATTTCATTATTTTCATTATTTCCTTATTAGTACTATTATGATTTGGGTTGGAAGGGACCTCAAAGATCATCTAGTTGATGTTCTTACCTGAAAGCTCCATAAAGTGGTCTGTACCAGCAGACAAAAGAACAAGGAGTAAAAAACAAGAACCAGAGGATACTCAAGCCAAAATCAACCCCTCGTGTAGCATCGATGTAAAACCAGGCCAAACATCCAAAGATATTAAGAAACAGTGTCACTGTATGGACTGTAGAAGTAAAAGAAAAAAGAAGTATTAAGTTATGTTCACATAATAACTTATTATAATTTTTAAATTAATACCCAACCTGTGAATTTTTAAACAAGTCACAAACATGACAATAAATCAATACCCTCTCTCAGCAATAAGCTGATTTTGATAGTTTCCTAACTTTCAGGTTAAAGCCAGTATTCACAAGAGAAAGTACTGAACATGAAAATTCAAGTAGTAACAGGTATACAGCAAAGAAAAAAAATCCACCATAAAAATATTTTCAAAACTAAAATGATGAACAAAAAAGT
The DNA here is from genome assembly GCA_020746105.1 of Trogon surrucura. Taxonomy (NCBI): domain Eukaryota; kingdom Metazoa; phylum Chordata; class Aves; order Trogoniformes; family Trogonidae; genus Trogon; species Trogon surrucura. The sequence goes on from JAJGST010000022.1 coordinate 611,756, forward strand.
TTGCAGCTGTAAAATAATTGATATTTCTACAGTAATTAATGCATACAGATGTTTGCAACTTTTTTTAACATGCAGGTCATTTATTTTCTCTTCTAATCAAGCAAATAAGTGTGGGACTGTCAGTCTTAATATTCCAAATACAAAACTACTGAACTTTTATTTTTAGAGAAAGCTTATAAATTATTTAAAACACATAATAAATTCAGCACTGAACACATTCTATTTCAAAGGAAAACTTTGAAAAAAGGTATATTTCAATGAAAAGCTGTCTTAAACATAATAGGAAAAAAACCAAAACTACGCAGCAAAAATTTCTCAGCAAAATAAGATCTGCAAGCAGCTGTTCTAGATCCTGTCATACATATTGCATATTCAAATATTTCTTATAACATTGGTCTTAAACATCTGCTTTTTGATACTCTGTTCTTTGCTCAATACTGACATTTTCTCATTGGCAGACCTTGTTACAGGTTAACTACTGAATTTCTGCTAAAGAAAATACATTGACACAGTTTATTTTAAACATATTTACATATTGGAACAGTACAACAGTAGAAAGAAATGTTACAATTACTACTTTCATGCTATCTGGCACAGAAGTTAGCTCTGCCAGACTTAGAAGATCTTAGAATCATAGAATGGTTTGAGTTGGAAAGGACCTTAAAGATCATCTAGTTATGGTTGGGTTCGAGCTAAACAGAACCAATTCTGTTTAGTGATTTTTACTTTCCAGTTTAGTGTCTTCTAAGAGGCTGCACGTTCTGAAGTCAGCAGCATGTTTGTGCAGACAGTGTGTGCTACCGGCAGTGATAACACCTGATGTTTACAGTCACTACCTGGGACTGGGATGCAGAAAGGCTCTTGCTGATACTTATTTCCATAGTGACCAAGGCCACTGCTGGCTCTTGTGTGCCACGCTGGGGGTGCTGGGTAGTAAGAGGGGGCACAAGGAAGTAAAAGGTTGTACCTCTGGGGGGTAATAGACAGGACAGGTGACCAATGAGAGTATTCCATCCCATATATGTCATATCTAGTATAAATTGAGTGATCACGAGGATCAGGTTAGGAAAGCTAAATCCCAGATAGAATTAAATCTAGCCAGGAACATCAGGGGTAACAAGAAAAACTTTTATAGGCATGTCAGTGATAAAAGGAAGGCTAGGGAAGATGTGGGCCCTCTCCGGAAGGGAACAGGAGAACTGGTCATGAGGGATATGGAGAAGGCTGAGATTCTCAATGACTTCTTTGCCTCAGTCTTCACCGGCAAGGGCTCTAGTCACACTGTCCAAGCTGTAGAAGCCGAAGGCGGGGGCTGAGAGAAGGAAAATCCACCTACTGTAAGTGAAGATCAGGTTCGAGACCTTTTAAAGAACCTGAAGGTGTACAAGTCCATGGGACCTGATGAGATCCATCCACAGGGCCTGAGGGAACTGGGAAATGAAGTTGCTAGGCTGCTTTCCATCATATTTGAGAGGTCACGGCAGTCTGGTGAAGTGTCTGCTGACTGGAAAAGGGGTGTACTGGGTTCAGCTGGGATAGGGTTAATTCTCAGTAAAAGGGTTAGTCGGAAAATAGCTGAACCAAACTAGTCGCTAGCCAAAGGGATATTCAATACCATCGTGATGTCATGCTCGGGGTATATAGAGGGGGCTGGTCGCGGTGGGGGGCTCTCTCTCTTTTCCAGTTCCCGGTCCGGGCGCGTCCGGGTTTCTGAGATCCGCGTTACATGTTACTCGCGTTATATCTGGTTAAACATTACTGTTACTTCACTGTTATCGTTATCATTTATGTTTACCATTAAAACAAACTGTTTTTATCTCAACCCTACGAGCCTCCGCCTCCTGCTCTCTCCGGGCTCTTCCCCTCACTCCCGGAAGGGGTGAGCGAGTGAGGGAGCGACCACATGGTTCTTTGTCTCTCCCGGCCGGTCACTCGGCTTAAACCACAACATCTTTGGTGCCCAACGTGGGGCAGGGGGGTTGAGATAACAGCAGATTTAACAAAGGGGTGTTCAAAACATAATTTTGTTAGATTGATTTTTGCACATTAGTCAAGTAGTTGGGGGTCATAATGTTGTTTTATTTATTTACACTGTGGCATTGGTTGAATCCTTATGTATTATATATATTTACTGCGATATTATTTATCAACTGTGGAAAAGGGATCAAAAGTATGATTCTTTTGTACGGGCTGCTGACAGCTTATAATATGATTGTATCACTGGCCATGAGGGTAAGCTGGTATTTGTATGAGGCACTATTATCATTCCCATGCCTTGGGCGCCTCCTCTCTGAATTCATTAGTAACGGCACCGAACCCATGAGGGAAGCAGAGGAGAATATTCTCTCCCGTTTGTCCTTCAAGCTGATCACAACAGTTTTTGAAAACTTTGAATATTCTTGGAATACCCAATTCAACATGGTTCTCGTCCTGTGTCTCCTGGTTTTCGTCCTGTGTCTCCTGAATGTGTGTCAGATCTTGCTTGGGGTCACACCAAAATTTTCTAAGGATATCACTCAGAGACCTGTCCTGAAGCCAGATAACTATGAGTGGCAAGGTGTGTGGGAGAATATGGGCAAGCTCCTAGGACAATGGTCATCTCCAGTGTTTTGGAATTTCACCCCTGAACATATACAGAATCCTAGAAAACTAGTAGAGTACCTGGAGAAAGTATGCTGTCAGCCTGACCACTCCAAAGAAGCCCAAATCACTGCTGTGTGCTGGGGTCTGGCCCATGCCTACCGAGCCATTTTCAATGTCACCCATTATTCCCAAGGGAAAGAGGAGGCCTCTGGACCTGAAAAGAAACCAGTAGATGATGTGGCTGTTCCAGTCTCTGCAATGAACTCTGCAGCTGCTCCGACCCCTGTGACAGGCGCCTCGGCTGCTCCGACCCCTGTGACAGGCACTGCGGCTGCTCCGACTCCTGTGACAAGCGCTGCGGCTGCTCTGACCCCTGTGACAGGCGCTGCGGCTGTTCCGACCCCTGTGACAAGCGCTCCAGCTGAACCAGAAAACCAGACTGTGCCAATATCGGTTGCTCCAGTACAGAAGAAGAAGTACACGAAGAAATCGGTTCGCTTGGTGACATCCCTAAGATGACAGGTTTTTTTTCAAGCTTCAGACCGTGGGCACAGACCGTGCAAAAATACAGCGTGAGTTTTGGACGAAGTATACCACAATCAAGCACCATTCTCTCCTACCCTAAAGAACTGTTACAGTGAATGGAACCTCAAAGCCATGAACCCAAGGGATGTACTGGAAGGAGTGTATAGATTAAGAGAATGATATCTGTGTATATGTGCATGTATATATATATATAACAAGAAAGCTAATGATAATTGTAAAGTGTAGGATCTGAGCATGACGTAGATGGTATAGAATAAGGGGTGGATAATGTACTGGGTTCAGCTAGGATGGGGTTAATTCTCAGTAAAGGGGCTAGTCGGGAAATAGCTGAACCAAACTAGTCGCTAGTGAAAGGGATATTCGATACCATCCTGACAGTCATGCTCAGGGTATATAGAGGGGAGCTGGTCGCGGTGGGGGGCTCTCTCTCTTTTCCGGTTCCCGGTCCGGGTGCGCCCGGGTTGGTGAGATCCGCATTACATGTTATTCGCGTTATATCTGGTTAAACGTTACTGTTACTTCACTGTTATCGTTATCATTTATGTTTACCATTAAAACAAACTGTTTTTATCTCAACCCCTGGAGCCTCCGCCTATTGCTCTCTCCGGGCTCTTCCCCTCACTCCCGGAAGGGGTGAGCGAGTGAGAGAGCGACCACATGGTTCTTTGTCTCTCCTGGCCGGTCACTCAGCTTAAACCACAACAACAGCACAGCACAACCACAACCACAGCAAGAGGACTCAGTAAAAATCTCAGTTTACCTAGAAGAAAATCTGTCATCTTACTATAAGAATACAAGTCGTATAAATTTTGAAATACTATAATGTCACTGCTTCCTTTATTTATTGCCATAAGAAGGAAAAAGAAAGGCATTATTAATACTCCAATTCTCACTGTCAACTTCACCTTGTGTTTGAAACATATGGCACTTTTAGAACTCAGTTACTAGTTCTGACCATTTGCAGGACTATCTTAAAAATTTTGGAGTACTTGATCTTAGATTTCATATGAAGTGAAATTCACTTGTTTTTTCAATTACATGGTTCAAACCAAGTAATAAAATGACAGGTAAAATTATGCAAATTTGCTAACTAAATCTGGAGCCTTGAAAAAAAAAATACAGAAGAGTTGTGAAATTCATATCCCGTTAGTATGCTAAAAATACATTAATAGCATCAGAGCACCTAAATCTTTGGAATTTCATCAGTCTCAGTAATTATTAGGTTTCAGCACATTGAACAAGGCAAAAGAAACAAATTACATTTGGGTCATTCAGCATTTCTCTAATCAAAATAAAGCACCTGAATGAAGCCAAAATTAACCCCACAAAGACTATGCTTGGTATACAAAGGAAAGCTGTAACATGGACTGATTCTTCAGCTCATTTACTTTACACTATTTTTTTAGATAGACTAAAAGTCTCCAGTATAGACTAAAACTATGTTAAACTATATAAAACTATGTATATTATAAAACCAATGTATATTACCCTTAAACTCACAAGTATTAACATTGATTTTGAATTATATTTCTTAATACATATAAGGTGATTTTAAAAACAGTAAAATTATTTCTAATAAAAATAAATGGTCAAAGCTCATTTTACAAAAGCAGGGATATTTAAAATAGAAAACTGCAATATACTATAACCAAACTGCCTTAGGGTAATCCTTCCCCTTTTTTTTCTACAAAAGTTTCTATGAAATAATACAATACTCTTAAAACTGAAGCTAACAGAGATTTCACTTCAACATTTGTCTTCTGGATTTAAAAGAATTTCTCATCATAGATGTTGCAAAAGCCAAAGTACCAGGTATGCATCATCAAGTTTGAATAGACACTTTTTCTTTAATAAAAAAAAATACTTACACATCCACAAATAGTACATAATCTTTACTGTCTTCTGGAATTGTACAGGAATGTCTACAGAAAAGTCCTGGTAGAAACATGGACCCACTGGAAAATTCTCAGGAAGAGGTGGCCAGTTATTTTTTCTATCTGCAAATCAGAAAGAACAAAAGAACTAAAGTGCTTTATAATGCAGTTTTAATCTCTGTATGCTAGAAAGAGATATGCATTTGGTCTTGTTCAAGTTGGTTTATGCCCAAGTTTCATAAGCATATTCATAACTTAGGCTACCAAAACCCAAGAGTTTTATTAGCAATCCTCACACAATACTGAAAATAAACTTCAGAAATAAAATACAACAAAGTGCAGACAGATCAAGGAGAGTAAAATATTTTATGTATGCAAAAGACTAGGTGGGTATCTGACAATTCCTATAAAGTAATGAAAAAAAGAGAATTCTTTACAGAACAATTTCTCAGAGTTCCTTGACTTTTAAATGCACATTTCCCTAAGTCTCACCATACTCAAATAGTTTGTGGAACACAAAGAGTGTGGTCTGAAAAGCATTCTCCATTCTCAGAATCCTGATATTTGTAACACCTGGATATCTCTAACACACTGAATTAATTCCCAATCCAGTTTACAGTTAAAGCTTTACCTAAAAGCCCCTAAGTCTGAAAAAAAAGCTATTTAAATGGTCTAAGCTACATTTTGTTACAATAAGATGCCCTACAGCATCAATATATTTTGATACAGTTGTGTGACCAGAGTGAGGACACCAAAGGACAACATAGTACCAGACACTTAGATTTCCTGTATGCTCATCTGCTCACAGACTGGAGTATACATTCTGCCAAACACGTCATACCAAGCATAGACTCAGAGGACTGGCCTGAAGCCAGCAGTGTTCCCTGGGAGTCAATACCAGGTCTGGTCTTGTTATACATATTGATCAATGACCTGGATGAAAGGACAGACTATACGATAGGTGTCAGGAGGACAGGGTCAGTCTTTTTTCAATGGTGTCCAGTGACCAGACAAGAGGTAACGGGCACAAATTTGCACATAGGAAGTTCCATCTAAATACGAGGAGAAACTTTTTCACTGTGAGGGTGACAGAGCACTGGCACAGGCTGCCCAGGGAGGTTGTGCAGTCTCCTTCTCTGGAGACATTCAAAACCCACCTGGACACTGCATCAAGAGGTGTGTGACCAGCAGGGCGAGGGAGGTGATTCTGCCCCTCTGCTCTGCCCTGGTGAGACCCCACCTGGAATACTGCATCCAGCTCTGGAGCCCCCAACACAAGAAAGACATGGAGCTGTTGGAGCGAATCCAGAGGAGGGCTACCAAGATGGTCAGAGGGCTGGAACACCTCTCCTACAAGGACAGGCCAAGAGAGTTGGGCTTGTTCAGCCTGGAGAAGAGAAGGCTCCGGGGAGACCTTATAGCAACCTTTCAGTACCTGAAGGGGGTCTACAAGAAGGCTGGAGAGGGACTTTTTACAAGGGCCTGTAGTGACAGGATGAGGGGCAATGGGTGGAAGCTGGAAGAGCGTAGGTTTAGACTAGATCTAAGGAAGAAGTTCTTTACCCTGAGGGTGGTGAGGCACTGGCACAGGTTGCCCAGGGAGGTTGTGGATGCTCCATCCCTGGAAGTGTTCAAGTCCAGGTTGGATGGAGCCTTGAGCAACCTGATCTAGTGGGAGATGTCCCTGCCATGGCAGGGGGGTTGGAACTAGATGATCTTTGAGGTCCCTTCCAACCCAAACCATTCTATGATTCTATGATTCTATGATTCTATGATTCTACAGTTCTATGATTCTACAATTCTATGATTCTATGATTAAGGACTCTTCTTCAATGGCCAGCACCCGAAGAAAACTCCGTTCCATCTTCCACCTTTGATCCCAGTCCTGAGTTCCTGAAACCACTTCTCCTCTGCCACTGAGCCTGAGGCTTTCCCAGTGCCTGCCTGCTCTGCAGCATCAGTGGGGATTGCTATTGGAGGGATAAGTTATGTTTGATATTGGTTCTAAATAGATTTGTATATATTTCCTTATTTCCTTACTGTCATTATTTTTTTATTAGTACTATTATGTCATTAAAGCTGTTTTAGTTTTCCAGTCCATAAGTCTCTGCCTTATTCCCTTTTCTCTTCCCCTTTGGGGAGGAAGAGGGATTAGAGAGCATCTGTCATTTGTTTAGTGGCTGGCCCAGCCCTAACCCTTGACTAATTCCAAACCCCTGCCAGGGGCAGTGTCATGGGTTTGAGTCTGGTGTTTTCTTTTTTTTGTAAAAGCGGGGATAGAGTCATGTGAAACTTCAAGAGCCTTCCCCACTCCCAGGTAGAAGTCAGACCTGCCTCTGGTCAGGGCCAGGCCAAGCACTGCCTCTGCCATCAAGGTATTTAAGAGGCGACCCCATTGTTCTCTTTCTCTCTTTTGGTCTCGTCTTGTTTTGAGCTGTCCTGTCTTTAAGGTTGGGTAGTTTCTCTGTTGGAGGAGGGGAAGGTGAGAGGAGAGCAGAAGAACTTCGGCCTGAGAAGAAAGAGGGGGAGAAGAGTCCCAGAAGAGAAGGAAAGGGAGAAGGCTGCCAGAGTAGGACCTTTTCCTGAAGCTCCATGGTGGTTGAGATGGCAGGAAGGTGATTGCCTGGCAACTGAGGGGACTGACGGCAGCGAGAACATCCAGGATGCGATGGCACAGGCAGAGCCCGATATGAGAGGGGAGAGAGACCGAATATCAGAGAATCAGTGGGGGACGCGCCCAAAGCAATCCATGGCCCAGAGGGACTCATGGGGAGGAAGAGGATTGCCTCCCGTGAGGTGGACACCACTCGTCAGGAAGGAGAGACTGCGAGGAGCCCTCTTTCTCAAGGAGGAGGAGGTGCCATGGGCGATGAGTAGTGGCCAGACGGACCGCACCCCCCATCCTCTGCCCCCCTTGCACTGATGGGGGAGAGGAGGTAGCCGGGAAGATGGGAGGTGTGTTGGGGGGGTGAAGTATATTTAAGATCAGGTCGTATTTATTGATGTATTTCTCTCACTATCCTACTTCGTAAATGGTGGTGGTGAATTAAATCTACATTTTTCTCCCCAAGTCACCCTGGTTCTTTACCCGTCATCTTAAATGGTAGATTATTACCCTCCCTGTCCTTAATCTCAAACCCTTGAGCCTTTTTAGTTGAATTGTCTCCTTCCACATCACTGTGGAAATGGGGGTGGCGGGGAAGTGAGCTGGAGACTGCGTGGTTTTTTTGTCCCAGTCAGCTTGAACCATGACAGGCATGACCTTCCACAAGATGACATTGTACAAAACCCCATCCAACCTGGCCTGGAACACTTCCAGGGAGGAGGCTTCCACAAATTTTTTGGGCAACCTCTACCAGTGTCTCACCACCCTCACAATAAAGAATTCCCTACTAATATCTAATTTAAGTCTACCCTACCCCCATTTAAAATCATTAATCCTTGTACTATCACTACACTCCCTGATAAAAAGACCTTCTCCAGCTTTCCTGTAGGCCCCCTTCAGGTACTGGAAAACCACTATAAAGTCTCCGCAGATTCTTCTCCAGGCTAAACAACCCCAACTCTCTCAGCCTGACCTCAAAGGGAAGGTGCTCCAGCTCCCTGATTATCTTTGTGGCCCTCCTCTGGATCTGTTTGAGCAGGTCTATGTCTTTCTTATACTGGGGGTCCCAGAGTTGGACGCAGTACTCCAGGTGGGGACTCACAAGAGAGGAGTAGAAGGGCAGAATCACCTCCCTCAAATCTGCTGGCCACACTTCACAGAATCATAGAACAGTTTCGGTTGGAAGAGACCTTCAAGATCATCGAGTTCAACCTTTGTCCCAGCCCTATCAACACCACTAACTCATGTCCCTCAGCATAACCTGTCTCTTAAACTCCTCCAGGGATGGTGACTCAACCACCTCCCTGGGCAGCCTGTTCCAATGGCTGACAACCCTTTCAGTAAAGAAATTCTTCCTAATACCCAACCTGAACCTCCCCTGGTGCTACCCAAGGCTGTTTCCCCTCGTCCTATCACTCTCCACTAGGGAGAACAGACCAACCCCTGCCTTGCTACAACCTCCCTTCAGGTAGTTGTAGAGAGCGATGAAGTCTCCCCTCAGCCTCCTCTTCTCCAGGCTAAACAGACCCAGATCCCTCAGTCTTTCCTCATACGACTTATGTTCTAAGCCCTTAACCAGTTTGGCAGCCGCCTCTGTACCCTCTCCAGCACCTCAATGTCCCTCTCATAGTGAGGGGTCCAAAACTGGACACAGCACTCAAGGTGGGGCCTCACCAAAGCCGAGTACAGGGGCATGATCACTTCCCTGCTCCTGCTGACAACACCATTCCTGATCCAGGCCAGGATGCCGTTGGCCTTCTTGGTCACCTGGGCACACTGCTGGCTCCTGTTCAGCCAGTTGTCCAGCAACACTCCTTTTGATGCAACCCAGGACGCAATTGGCTTCCTGGGCTGCGAGCGCACATTGCTGGTTCATATTCAGTTTTTCATCCACCAACACCCCAAGTCCTTTTCCGCAGGGCTGTGCTCAATCCACTTATCACCCCAGCCTGTATTTGTGGTTGTGATGGCCCTGTACCAGGTGCAGGACCTTGCACTTGGCCTTGTTGAGCTTCAAGAGGTTTGCGCAGGCCCATCTCTCCAGCCTGTCAAAGTCTCTCTGGATGGCATCCCTTCCCTCCAGCGTGTCTACTGCACCACACAGCTTGGTGTCATTGGCAAACTTGCTGAGGGTGCACTCAGTCCTGCTGTCCATGTTCCCAACAAAGATGTTAAACAGCACGCCAACACCTGAGGAACGCCACTCATCACTAGTCTCCAATCAGACATCAAACCATTCACTACAACTCTTTAAGTGTGTCCATCCAACCCCTTCCTTACCCACAAATTTCTCTGTTCAGCAATAACCAGTGATTCAGGAGTGATTTTGCTATCTCAGAGGAGAATTTCTATCCATGTAGACCAGGATCAAGTAGAGTAGAAATAGTCTAGCCAGCAGGACTAGGGAAATGATTGTCCCCCTGTACAGGGCACTGATGAGGCTGCACCTCAAATCTTGTGTTCACTGTTGGGTCACTCACTACAAGAAAAACATTGAGGTGCTGGAGCGTGTCCACAGAAGGACAATGAAGCTGGTGAAGGGTCTTGGGAACAAGTGTTATGAGAAGCGATTGAGGGAGCTGGGGTTGTTTGGCCTGGAGAACAGAAGGCTCAGGGGAGACCTTATCACTCTCTACAACTACCTGAAAGGAGGATGAAGCAAGGTAGGGGTCCATCTCTTCTCCCAAGTAACAAGTGATGGGACAAGAGGAAATAGCCTCACATTGCATCAGGGGAGGTTTAGATTGGATATTAGGAAAAATTTCTTAATGGAAAGGGTTGTTAAGCATTGGAACACACTGCCCAGGGAAGTGATGGAGTCACGGTCCTTGGAGATATTTAGATGTGTAGATGAGGTTCTTAGGAACATGGTTTCCCTCATCCACTAGGCGGGTCACCTGGTCATAGAATGAGATCAGGTTGGTTCTCCAGTACCGAGGTCAGGCTGACAGGCCTATAGTTCCCAAGACCCTCCTTCCAGACCTTCCTGTAGATGGGTGTCACACTGGCAAGCCTCCGGTCATCTGGGGCCTCCCCTGTTAACCAGGACTGCTGGTAGATGATGGCGAGTGGCTTGGCAAGCTCCTCTGCCAGCTCCATCAGCACTCTCGGGTGGATCCCATCTGGCCCCATAGACCTGTGAGTGCCCAGGTGGCATAGCAGGTCCTTAACTGCTTCCTCCTGGATTATGCAGGGTTTATTCTGCTCTCTGTCCATGTTGCCCAGCTCTGGAGGCTGAACACCCTGAGGATAACTGGTCTGACTATTAAAGTGTGAGGCAAAGAAGGCATAAAGTACCTCAACCTTTTCCTCATCCTTGGTGGCAATGTTGCTCCCTGCACCCAGTAAAGGGTGGAGATCCTCCTTGGCTCTCTTTTTCTTGTTAATCTGCCTCTTCATCCTGGCTGAGTGGTCTATAACAGACTCCCAACAGGATATCTGCCTTGTTGGCCTTCCCCCTCATCTTTACCCATAAGCACTTGACCTTACCATCACAGTCCTTGAGCTCTACACAATCAAAACACTCCCTAACATACAGAGTCACCCCCATCGCCTCTCCCTTCCAAAGAGCTTATAGCCATCCACTGCAGCACTCCAGTCAAGGCAGTCGTCCCACCATGTTTCTGTGATGGCAACTATGTCATAGCCATCCTGCTGCACAGTGGCTTCCAGCTCCTCCTGCTTGTTGCCCATGCTGCGTGCATTGGTGGAGGTGCACCTGAGCCGGGCTCTCGATTTCACTGGGATGCCACCCCTTGGCTCATCTGTAGTGAGACTAGTAAGAGTGGCTGGAGAGCTGCCAGGCAGAAAAGGATCTGGGGGTGCTGATGGACAGCCGGCTGAACAGGAGCCAGTGCCCAGGTGGCCAAGGCCAACAGCAGCCTGGCCTGTATCCAAAATAGCATGTCTAGCAGGCGTAGGGAAGTGATCAGGCCCCTGTACTCGGCACTGGTGAGGCCACAGCTTGACTGCTGTGTTCAGCTTTGGGCACCGCAGCATAAGACATCTAGGTGCTAGAGCAGGTCCAGAGAAGGGCAAAAAAGTTGGTGAGGGGTCTAGAGAATATGTCTTATGAGGAATGGCTGAGGGAGCTGGGATTGTTTAATCCAGAGAAGAGGAGGCTGAGGGGAGACCTCATTGTTCTCTACAACTACCTGAAAGGAGGTTGTAGTGAGGCGGGGGTTGGTCTCTTCTCCCAAGTTACCAGTAATAGGACAAGAGGAAATGGCATCAAGTTGTACCAGGGGAGGTTTACATTGGATATTGGGAAAAAATTCTTTACTGAAAGAGTGGTGAAGCATTGGAACAGGCTGCCCAGGGAAGTGGTGGAGTTGCCATCCCTGGAGGTGTTCAAAAAACATGTACATGTGGCACTTAGTGGTTATGGTAGCGTTGGGTTGACAGTTGGACTAGATGATCTTAGAGGTCTTTTCCAACCTTTATGATTCTACAGTTTAAAGGTAGACCTGGCACTGCTAGATTAACAGTTGGACTCCATTATCTTAAAGGTCTTTTTCAACCTAAATAATTCTATAATTCTATTTATAAATTGCAGTGTACAAACAGCTCCTTAATGCAATGATTTTTTATTTAAGTCCAGAGAAACATTCTAGCTATTCTACTGCTAGGTAGGCTTAATAGAACCACAGAACAGTTTGCGCTGGAAGGGGCCTTTAAAAGTCATCTAGTCCAACCCTCCTGCAACAAGCAGGGAAATCTTCAACTACATCAGACTGCTCAGAGCCTCATACAATCTGACTTTGAATGTTTCCAAGGATGCAGTATATACTACCTCTCTGGGTGACCTGTGCCAGTGTTTCACCATTCTCATTTGTAAATAAATGTCTTCCTTATATCTAGTCTAAATCTACTCACTTTTAGTTTATCCCATATCACAGAATCACAGAATGTTAGGGGTTGGAAGGGACCTCAAAAGATCATCAAGTCCAATCCCCCTGCCAGAGCAGGAACGCCTAGATTATGCTACATGGGAACGTGTCCAGGCAGGCCTTGAATGTCTCCAGAGAAGGAGACTCCACAACCTCCCTGGGCAGCCTGTTCCAGTGTTCCATCACCCTCACTGAGAAGAAGTTTCTTCTCGAGTTTAAGCGGAACCTCTTATGTTCCAGTTTCAGCCCATTACCCCTTGTCCTATCAGTGGTTGTCACCGAGAAGAGCCTGGCTCCATCCTCATGACACTCACCCTTGATATATTTGTAAACATTAATGAGGTCACCCCTCAGTCTCCTCTTCTCCAAACTAAAGAGCCCCAGCTCCCTCAGCCTTTCCTCATAAGGGAGATGCTCCACTCCCTTAATCATCCTAGTTGCCCTGTGCTGGACTCTCTCCAGCAGTTCCCTGTCTTTCTTGAACTGAGGGGCCCAGAACTGGACACAGTATTCCAGATGGGGTCTCACCAGGGCAGAGTAGAGGGGAAGGAGAACCTCTCTCGACCTACTAACCACCCCCCTTCTAATACACCCCAGGATGCCATTGGCCTTCCTGGCCACAAGGGCACAGTGCTGGCTCATGGTCATCCTGCTGTCCACCAAGACTCCCAGGTCCCTTTCCCCTACACTGCTCTCTAATAAGTCATTCCCCAACTTATACTGGAACCTGGGGTTGTTCCTACCCAGATGCAAGACTCTACACTCACCCTTGTTATAGTTCATTAAATTTTTCCCCGCCCAACCCTCCAGCCTGTCCAGGTCTCGCTGGATGGCAGCACAGCCTGCTGGTGTGTCAGCCACTCCTCCCAGCTTGGTGGCATCAGCAAACTTGCTGATAGTACTCTCTAGTCCCTCATCCAAGTCATTGATGAATATATTGAATAATACTGGTCCCAGTACCGAGCCTTGAGGGACTCCACTGGATACAGGCCTCCAACCAGACTCCGCCCCATTGACCACGACTCTTTGGCTTCTTCCCCTTAGCCAGTTCACAGTCCACCTCACTACCCGAGAGTCTAGACCACACTTCCTCAGTTTAGCAGCAAGGATGCTGTGGGAGACTGTGTCAAATGCTTTACTGAAGTCAAGGTAGACCACATCCACCACTCTGCCATCATCTATCCACCTTGTTATATCCTCGTAAAAGGTTATGAGGTTAATCAAGCACGACTTCCCCTTGGTGAAGCCATGTTGACTGTCTCTAATGACCCTCTTATCCTTGATCCAGCAGATCCCTGTTTAGCCACGCAGGTCTCCTGGCTCCCTTCCTTGACTTCCCACGTGTCGGGATGCTCTGATCTTGAGCACGGTAGAAGCAGTCCCTGAACACTAACCAACTATCTTGGGCCCCTTTACCTTCAAACAGCCTTGCCCATGGGATTTTCTCTAGTAATTGCTTGAAAAATCCAAAGTTTGCCTTGGCAAAGTCCAGGGTTGCAATTCTGCTTGCTATTTTGTTTCTGCTACATGAGATCCTGAACTCCACCATTTCATGGTCACTGCAGCCAAGGCAGCCCTCAACCTTTACTGCTTCAACCAGTTCCTCCTTGTTAGTGAGGATGAGGTCCAGCAGTGCTCCTCTCCTAGTCGGCTCCTCCATGTCCTATCACAACAAGTCCTGTTAAAAAGATTGTCCCCATCTTTCTTATAGGCCCCCTTTAAGTATCGAAAAGCTGCAATAAGTTCTCCCTAGAGCCTTCTCTTCTCCAGGCTGAACAATCCCAACACTCTCAGCCTGTCCTTCTAGCAGAGGTGCTCCAGCCTCTCTGATCATTTTTACGGCCCTCTGCTAGACTCGCTCCAACAGGTCCATGTCTTTCTTGTACTGAGGACTCTGTAGCTGGACACAGCACTCCAGGTGAGGTCTCACCAGAGCAGAGGGGCACAATCACCTCCCTCAGCCTGCTCACCATGCTTCTTTTGATGCAGCCCCTGATATGGTTGGCTTTCCAGGCTGTGAGTGCACATTGCCAGATCATATCCAGCTTTTCATTCACCATTAGCAACAAATGCTTCTCCACAGGGTTGGTCTCAATTCCTTCATCCCCCAGCTTGTATTGATAACAAGGACTGGCCAGACCCAGGTGTACTTAGCCTTTCTGAACCCTCATGAGGTTCACATGGGCCCACCTCTCCATTGTCCAGGTCCCTCTGGATGATATCCCATCCCTCAGGCATGTCAACCATACCACTCTGCTTGGTGTCATCTGCAGATTTGCTGAGGGTGCACTCAGTTCCACTATGTCCCTGATGAAGATATTAAACAGCACTGGTCCCAGTGCGGACCCCTGAAGGACACCACTCACCACTGATCTCTATCCAGATATCAAGCTGTTGACCACTACTCTCTGGATGCAACCATCCAGCCAATTTCTCATCCACTGAACTGTCTATCCATCAAATCCATATCTCTCCAATTTAGAGAGAAGGATGTTGTAGGGGACCGTGGCCAAAGGCCTTACACAAGTCCAGCTAGATGACATCCATTGCTCTTTGCTTGTCCACTGATGTAGTCACTCCATCACAGAAGACCATTAAGTACGTCAGGCAAGACTTACTTGCCCTTGGTGAAGCCATGCTGGCTTTATCAAACCACTTCCCTGTCTTCCATATGCCTTAGCAGAGCTTCTAGGAGGATCTGTTCCATGATCTTCCCAGGCACAGAGGTGAGGCTGACATGTCAGTAATTCCCTGGGTCCTCCTTTTTACTGTTTTTTAAAATGGGTGTAATGTTTCCCTTCTTCCGCTCATCAGGGACTTCACCTGATTGCCGTGACTTTTCAGATATCAAAGAGAGTGGCTTGACAACTACATCAGCCAATTCCCTCAGGACTCTGGGATGCATCTCATCAGGTCCCACAGACTTGTGTATGTTCAGGTTCCTCAGGTGGTCACAAACCTGATCTTCTCTTACAGTGGGAAGGATTTTGCTCCCCTGGTCCATCCACTCAAGAGGTGTGGGAACAGAGATTGCCAGGGAAGACTGAGGCAAAAAGTTGTTGAGTACCTCAGCTTTCTCATTTGTTGTTATCACCTCTCCAGTCTTGTTCATCAAGGGGTGGGGGGGGTCACACTTTCTTTAACCTTCCTTTTCTGGTTCACATACCTGTAAAAGCCCTTCTTGTCATTCTTCACATCCCTTGCCAAGTTGAGCTCCAGCCATGCCTTGGCCTTCATGACCCCATCTCTACACATCTGGGCAGCGTCCCTATACTCTTCCCAGGATACCTCTTCCTACTTTCACTGCCTGTGCAGTTTCTTCTTGCCTTTTAGTTTGATGAACTGGTCTCAATTTAGCCATACTGGTCTCTCCCCTTCCTTATATGATTTCTTACACCTGGGGATTGAGAGCTCTTGTGCTCTATGGAAAGCATCCTTAAAGACCTGCCAGCTCTGTTCTGCTCCCTTGTCCCTGAGGACCATTTCCCAGGGGGTCCTACTGACCAACTCCTTGAAAAGCTGAAGTTTGCTTTCCTAAAATTCAGGGTCCTAACTATGCTCCTCATCTGACTTGTGAACTCCACCAGTGCATGATCACTGCAGCCCAGGCTGCCTCCGATCTTGATATCCCTGATGAGCTCACTTGCATTGGTGACCAACAGGTCCAGTAACACAATCCCTCTGGTAGGGCTGTCTGTTACCTCACCTAAGAGTTTATCCTCAATGCACTCCAGGAGTCTCCTGGATTACCTACAGCTCACCGTGCTACTTTTCCAGCAAATGTCAGCATGGTTGAAGTCCTCCAGCAGGACAAGAGCCTGTTATGTGATGCCTCTTATTAGTAGGAGCAAAAAGGCTTTGTTAATAGGTTCCTCTTGATCTAGTGGTCCGTAGCAGACACCAATCACAAGGTTCTCTTTGTTGCCTCAGTCTCTAATTCTTACCTATAAGCTTTTATCCTGCTTGTGGCTATTCTTCAGAGAGAGATCTTCACATTCTATCCATTTCCTGATGTAGAGGGCAACCCTTTCCCCCTTCCTTCCTTACCTGTTCCTTCTGAACAGTCTGTAGCCTTCAATAGCCACTGTCAAAGGTTAGGGCTGGGTCAGCCACTGAATGCTTATAGATGCTCTCTAACCCCTCTCCCTCCCCAAATGAGAAAGGAAAGGGAATAAGGCAGAAAGACTTATGGACTGGAAAAGAAAACTAAAACAGCTTTAATAAAACAATAATAATAATAATAATAATAAGGAAATAATGAAAATAATGAACTACATACAAATATGGACAAACCTGATATCAAGCCTAACTTCCATGGGTGTTTTGGTTTGGCCTGGCCGGATTTTGGCAGCAGGGGGGGGAGCTGCAGGGTGGCTTCTGCAAGAAGCTGCTAGAAGCTCCCCAAGTTTGATAGAGCCAATGCCAGCCTATCAGTAAAGTGATAGCAGAGGAACGCCTCTGTGAAAAGCATATTTAAGAACGGGGAAAAGAACTGCGCTATAACAGCTGGCACAGAGATGGAGGAGTGAGAATCTGTGCAGACACCAAGGTCAGTGAAGAAGGAGGGGGGGAGGATGAGCTCCAGGCACCGGAGCAGAGAGAGTCCCCCGGGTCTGTGGTGAAGACCATGGTGAAGTGGGTTGTCCCCCTGTAGCCCATGGGTGGGGTGTAGATGTCCACCATGGGGCAGAGGATCCCACACCATGTGGGTGGATGCCTGAAGGGGGCTGTAGCTCGTGGGAAGCTCGCTTCAGAGCAAGTCACTGCCGGAACCTGTAGCCCATGGAAGAGAGGAATGCCCAGGCTGGAGTAGGTTGGCTGGTGGGACTTTTGGGACGCTGCGGGGGACTCATGCTGGAGCAGGTTCCCCTGAAGGACTGCGCCTCAGACTCACGAGGGGTGGGCTGCCCCTCGTGAGGTGTCTCCCGTTGGGCAGTTTGTGATGAATTGCCCTTCGTGGGATGACTCACGTCGGAGAAGAGAGCGTGAAGCTTGTCTCCCGTGAGAGGGACCCCACAATGGTCCTGGGGAAGAGTGAAGAGTCCTCCCCCGGAGTGAAGAAGCAGTGGTGGAACTGACGTTGGATGAACTGACCGCAACCCCCATTCCCTGTCCCCCTGCGCTCCTCGGGGGGAGGAGGTGGAAAAACTGGGATCGATGTTAAGCCTGGGAAGAAGGGAGGGATGGGGGGAAGGTGTTCTGTTTGTTAAGATCTGTTTGCTTTTTTTCTCATTTCTCACTACTCCTCTCTGATTGGTTTTCTCAATAAATGTGATTAATTTCCCCAAAATCGAGTCTGTTTTGCCCAGGACGGTAAAAGAGAGTGATCTCCCCGTCCTTATCTCGAACCCCGAACCCTTGGAAATATTTTCTCCCCCTGTCTAACAGTGAAGGGGGAGTGAGTGAGCGGCTGTGTGGGTACCTGGTTGCCGGCCAGGATCAAAACACGACAACCAGAAAGGGGGAACCGTTACCACCGCCCCGCGCCCTGACAACATGCCACGCCCCGTTTCCCTGCTCTGGCTTAGGGCGCAGGAGTGCTCACTGTTGCTGTGGCAACGCCCACGCCTCGCCCGCCTCTCTCGCGAGAGCTGCCGGCTCCCGCGGGGCGCTCGTTTTTTTGCGGGTCTCCCTGCTTCGGGAAAATCCTCTGTACACCGAGATCTGCCGCTCCGCCGCGGGTCGGACCGGCTCCGAAGCGGCTGATCTCGGCCACCGAGTGCTAGGTCAATAAGAGATTAATAATAGAATAAAAATAAATGTTTGTGCTATTTGCATAGAATACCATGTCTGTAACATAGCTAAATATAAGAAAACATTTCAAAACAGGAAAGTTCCATCAGTATTTATAGCTGTAGGAGAAGATACATCAGAGTTGTTACTTATGAAGTTATTTTTATTCTCAAACTGCTCCATTCCTATTCAGTAGTATTACTTGGATATTAACCTAGAACACAAATAGCTGTTAGCAGAGAGTAACATGCAACAAGTCACATTTAAAATTTTTGCTCTGAAAATTTGCACAGGCCAAGCCAGTTTTTATTCACTGTATGCATCATCTCAAAAGCAATTATAATCTCTTTCGGAAAAGAAAATCCCTTCAGGAAAAGATTTTAAAAAATTTAAAATCATCTGTTTCACAATGTCACTGTAAAACTAAAACAGTTTCTAGGAAAAAGTGAAATTTCTGCAATATATTTTTTTTTTTTCCACACATACCCCTTTGCCAATTAAGACTCTGCATTTCCCTTTCTCTGCGATCTAGTTCAGCTGCTTTTCTTTCCAGTTCTTCTTGACGCTTTAACAGCTCTGCCTGGGCCAAGGCATGCTCCTGAAGAAAACAATCATCATTACATATTGATAAAAAAATACAAATACAAAATAAATCTTCCAAGTCTATTTTCCTTAATTAAGCATCTCCAGTTATGGATGAAGACTGATATAATACATGAATTCATGCAGTAATTGATTACTTAAAGGCAGTATTAATTTTCATAAATCATCAGGAAAGCAATACTTACTTATAAAAGACACTACTCCAGAAGTGTATTTATACAATTATAATTGAAAGGAACCTAGTGTCTGAAAACTATAGACAAACCTTTGCAATCTCTGTGTAAGCAGGTGGTTCTTCTGTCGGTTTCATTATTGCTGGCTGGGTACTGGGTACATTAGGCATTTTCACATTTCCTGGAGGAGGCTAAGAAAACAAGAGAATTATAGGGAAACAGTCGCCTATTCTAACAAATATCTATTTCTTAGAATATCTATTTGCTAGAATATCTATTCTAAGAAATATTCTAAAAAATAATCAAGTGGTTGGTGACAGCCAACATGGCTTCACCAGGGGCAAGTCGTGCCCGACTAATTTAGTGGTCTTCTACGACAAAGCTACAGCACTGGTTGACATGGGAAAAGCAATGGATGTCATTTTCCTGGACTTGTGCAAGGTGTTTGACACTGTCCCACCTGACATCCTTGTCTGTAAAATGGAGAGACACAGATTTGACAGATGGACCACTCGGTGGATAAAGAACTGGCTGGATGGTCACACTCAAAGAGTTGTGGTCAATGGCTCAGTGTCCACATGGAGACCAGGGACAAGTGGTGTTCCCCAGGGGTCTGTTCTGGGTCCAGTGCTGTTCAACATCTTTGTCAGCAACATGGACAACGGCATCGAGTGCACCCTCAGCAAGTTTGCCGACAACACCAAGCTGTGTGGTGCCATGGACTCACTTGAGGGAAGAGAAGCTCAACATGAGCCGGCAGGGCACTCATGCAGCCCAGAAGGCCAACAGGTCAAGAGAGAAGGGATTCTCCCCCTTTACTCTGCTCTTGTGAGACCCCACCTCGAATACTGCATCCAGTTCTGGTGTTCCCACCATAAGAGGGACATAGAACTGTTGGAGTATGTTCAGAGGAGGGCCACAAAGATGATCCAGGGGCTGGAGCATCTCTGCTATGAGGATAGGCTAAGAGAACTGGGATTGTTCAGTCTTGAAAAGAGAAGACTTCAGGGGGACCTTGTCACTGCCTTCCAATCATAGAATCATAGAATCATAGAATGTTAGGGATTGGAAGGGACCTCGAAAGATCATCAAGTCCAATCCCCCTGCCAGAGCAGGAATGCCTAGACTATGCCACACAGGAACGTGTCCAGGCAGGTCTTGAATGTCTCCAGAGAAGGAGACTCCACAACCTCTCTGGGCAGCCTGTTCCAGGGCTCCGTCACCCTCACTGAGAAGAAGTTTCTTCTCGAGTTTAAGCGGAACCTCTTATGTTCCAGTTTCAGCCCATTACCCCTTGTCCTATCAGTGGTTGTCACCGAGAAGACCCTGGCTCCATCCTCGTGACACTCACCCTTGATATATTTGTAAACATTAATGAGGTCACCCCTCAGTCTCCTCTTCTCCAAACTAAAGAGCCCCAGCTCCCTCAGTCTTTTCTCATAAGGGAGATGCTCCACTCCCTTAATCATCCTAGTTGCCCTGTGCTGGACTATCTCCAGCAGTTCCCTGTCTTTCTTGAACTGAGGGGCCCAGAACTGGACACAGTATTCCAGATGGGGTCTCACCAGGGCAGAGTAGAGGGGAAGGAGAACCTCTCTCGACCTACTAACCACCCCCCTTCTAATACACCCCAGGATGCCATTGGCCTTCCTGGCCACAAGGGCACAGTGCTGGCTCATGGCCATCCTGCTGTCCACCAAGACTCCCAGGTCCCTTTCCCCTACACTACTCTCTAATAAGTCATTCCCCAACTTATACTGGAACCTGGGGTTGTTCCTACCCAGATGCAAGACCCTACATTTACCCTTGTTGTATTTCATTAAATTTTTCCCCGCCCAACCCTCCAGCCTGTCCAGGTCTCGCTGGATGGCAGCACAGCCTGCTGGTGTGTCAGCCACTCCTCCCAGCTTGGTGGCATCAGCAAACTTGCTGATAGTACTCTCTAGTCCCTCATCCAAGTCATCGATGAATATATTGAATAATACTGGTCCCAGTACCGAGCCTTGAGGCACTCCACTGGATACAGGTCTCCAACCAGACTCTGCCCCATTGACCACAACTCTTTGGCTTCTTCCCCTTAGCCAGTTCACAGTCCACCTCACTACCCGAGAGTCTAGACCACACTTCCTCAGTTTAGCAGCAAGGATGCTGTGGGAGACTGTGTCAAATGCTTTACTGAAGTCAAGGTAGACCACATCCACCTCTCTGCCATCATCTATCCACCTTGTTATATCCTCATAAAAGGCTATGAGGTTAGTCAAGCACGACTTCCCTTTGGTGAAGCCATGTTGACTGTCTCTAATGACCCTCTTATCCCTGATATGCCTTGAGATGGCACCAAGGATAAGTCGTTCCATCACTTTCCCAGGGATGGAGGTGAGGCTGACCAGTCTATAGTTACCCGGGTCCTCCTTCTTGCCCTTTTTGAAGACTGGAGTGACATTTGCTTCCCTCCAGTCCTCAGGCACCTCTCCCGTCTCCCAAGACTTGGCAAAGATGATGGAGAGTGGTCTAGCAATGACATCAGCCAGCTCCCTCAGCACCCGTGGATGCATCCCGTCTGGACCCATGGATTTATGGATGTCCAGATTGCTTAATTGGTCCCTAACCCAGTCCTCATCGACTAAAGCAAACTCCATTTCATGGTCACTGCAGCCAAGGCAGCCCTCAACCTTTACTTCTTCAACCAGATCCTCCTTGTTAACGAGGATGAGGTCAGGAAGGCTGGACGGGACTTTTTACAAGAGCGTCCACTGATAGGACAAGGGGAAGGGTTTAAGGTGAAGCAGAATAGATTTAGATTAGATCTTAGGAAGAAAGATCTTCAGTCCGAGGGTGGCAAAACTTTGGAATAAGTTTCCCAGAGACATTGTGGCTGCCCCCTCCCTGGAGGTGTTCAAGGCCAGGTTGGACAGAGCCTTGAGTAGCCTGATCTAGTAGAGAGGCGTCCCTGCCCACAACAGGGAGGTTGGATTAGATGATCTCTAAGGTCCCTTCCAGTCTAGGCCATTCTGTGATTCTATAAGAACCCATCCAGTTGTTTTAAAGAAGTGTTACTGATAAACTGAAAATCTGATATGCTGCCTGCAATATTTATAAGGAAAAAGAAGATAAGTATATTGTCGTGCAGCATTTTGCTTGCTTGTTTTTATGCTGCATTAGACATAAATACACGGAATTTTATGGATCAGTAGAAAGTAAGTAGATTTCTTTTTTTCAAATATGAATAAGGACAGCTATTGTTTAAGAGAATTGCAGAATTTAACAGTGACCTATTAATATTCTCAAACACGATGTCATTTATCAGTAATGGCTTCCAGGGCTTCCTACTTAACAAAGGCTTATATCACCTGGTTTAGTAGAGAAGCAATGTACTATTAAACTTTCCACGTGAGGATCCATAATCTATTGGTTAACTATTCCACTGTATGTAGTGTAGTACCTAGTTTCAAATACCACTAGCAATTTGGTCATGTGGTTATTACCTAGAAGAACACGTCTTACAAAAAGCTTCTAATAACCAGGTTTTCTTTTCAATTTTGTGTTTGTTTGGTTTTTTTTATTCCTCTCCTGCTTACTCCTGTTTGTAATCTCTGACTATCTCCACATCTCTGTCATATACAATATTAAACAGTACCTAAGAAACCAAGGAAATTAATACTGCCTCAGTTAAAGTTATCGACTCAACTTTACCAAGGCAGACCAGTATAGCCCTACTATGATGTTATTTTATTCTTATATATACTTGGAAAAAACCTTACAATTCACATCTCTTGTTTTGAAAGACTTCCCCATTCAATGATCTTTTAATACAGAGAACGATTTCTTCCTAATAAGACTAAAATCTAGAACAAAAATATCCTGAGAAGCATAATGTTTTAAATTCAAAAGCATCTTAAAACAAAGCAGGAATCAACTGAATAGACTCATTTAGCAAATCATGACTCGGCCCAGCTTATCTGTATCCTTTCCAGCTCTGGTAGTTTGACCCTGGTTGGGTGGCAGGTACCTGTCACAGATGCTCTATCACTCCCCCTTCTCACCTAGACAGGGGAGAAAAAATATATAATGAAAAGTTTGTGGGTTGAGATAAGGGCAGGGAGATCAATCAGTAATTACCATCACAGGCAAAATATATGCAATTCAGGGAAAATTAATTAATTACCAATCAAATCAGAGTAGGATAATGAGAAATAACGAGGATAACGGTATGAAGTTCAACAAGAACAAGCACTGTGGCCACAATAACCCCCAGCAGCGCTACTGACTGGGGGAGGAGTGGCTGGGGAGCAGTCCGGCAGAGAGGGACCTGGGAGTGCTGGGTGACAACCGGTTGAACATGAGCCAGCAGTGTGCCCAGGTGGCCCGGAAGGCCAATGGCATCCTGGCTTGTATCAGGAACAGTGTGGCCAGCAGGAACAGGGATGTGAATCTGCCCCTGTGCTCAGCGCTGGGGAGGCCTCATCTCGAGCCCTCTGTGCAGATCTGGGCCCCTCACTGCAAGAAAGACACTGAGGTGCTGGAGCGGGTCCAGAGGAGAGCAACGAGGTTGGGGAAGGGACTAGAGGGAAAGTCCTATGGGGAGAGGCTGAGGGAGCTGGGGGTGTTTAGCCTGGAGAAGAGGAGACTCAGGGGGACCTTATTCCTCTCTACAACTGCCTGAAGGGAGGGTGCAGTCAGGTGGGGGTTGGGCTCTTCTCCTGGGCAACCACTGACAGGACAAGAGGGCACGGCCTGAAACTGCCTCAGGGGAGGTTTAGGTTGGATCTCAGGCAGCCCTTCCTCACTGAGAGGGTGCTCAGGCACTGGGATGCACTGCCCAGAGAATCACAGAATCACAGAATGTTAGAGGTTGGAAGGGACCTCAAAGATCATCTAGTCCAACCCCCCCCCCCGCCAGAGCAGGATCACCTACAGTAGAGCGCACAGGAACGCGTCCAGGTGGGTTTTGAATGTCTCCAAAGAAGGAGATTCCACAACCTCCCTGGGCAGCCTGTTCCAATGCTCGGTCACCCTCACAGTAAAAAAGTTTTTCCTCATATTTTTATGGAACCTCCTGTGTTCCAGCTTCCACCCATTGCCCCTTGTCTTGTCAGTGGACGCCACTGAAAAGAGCCTGTCTCCATCCTCCTGACATTCCCCCTTGACATATTTATAAACATTAATGAGGTCACCCCTCAGCCTCTTCTTCTCCAAGCTAAAGAGACCCATCTCCTTCAGCCTTTCCTCATAAGGGAGATGTTCCACTCCCTTCACCATCTTTGTGGCTCTGCGCTGGACTCTCTCAAGCAGCTCCCTGTCCTTCGTGAACTGAGGGGTCCAGAACTGGACACAATATTCCAGATGCGGCCTTACCAGGGCAGAGTAGAGGGGCAGGAGGACCTCTCTTGACCTACTTGCTACTCCCCTTCTAATACACCCCAGGATGCCATTGGCCTTCTTGGTCACGAGGGCACACTGCTGGCTCATGGGCATCCTGCTGTCCACTAGAACCCCCAGGTCCCTTTCCCCTGCACTGCTCTCCAGCAGGGCAATCCCCAACCTATATTGGCACATGGGGTTATTTTTTCCCAAGTGGAAAACTCTACACTTGCCCTTATTGAGCTTCATAAGATTTCTCCCCGCCCAGCCCTCCAGCCTGTCTAGGTCTCTCTGAATGGCTGCACAGCCTTCTGGTGTGTCAACCACTCCTCCCAATTTCATATCATCAGCAAACTTGCTGACAACATTCTCTAATCCCTCATCCAGATCATTGATAAATATATTGAAAAGCACCGGCCCGAGCACTGACCCCTGAGGGACCCCACTAGACACAGGCATCCAGCCAGACTCAGCCCCATTGACCACAACCCTCTGGTTTCCTCCCTTCAACCAGTTCTCGACCCACCTCACTACTTGGTCATCCAGACCACACTTCCTCAGTTTAGCTGTGAGGATGCTGTGGGAGACGGTGTCAAAGGCCTTGCTGATGTCCAGGTAGACCACATCCACTGCATGGCCACCATCCGTCCACCTGGTTATGTCTTCATAAAAGGCTATCAGGTTGGTCAGACATGACTTCCCCTTGGCAAAGCCATGCTGACTGCTCCTAATAACCTTCTTATCCTTGATATGCCTAGGGACAGTGTCAAGGATAAGATGTTCCATCACCTTTCCAGGGATGGAGGTGAGGTTAACTGGTCTGTAGTTACTCGGGTCCTCCTTCCTGCCCTTCTTATAGACTGGAGTGACATTCGCTTTCCTCCAGTCTTCAGGCACCTCACCTGTTGCCCACGACTTACCAAAGATGATGGAGAGTGGCCTAGCAATGACTCCCGCCAGCTCCCTCAGCACCCGTGGGTGCATCCCATCAGGGCCCATGGATTTATGAATGTTCAAGTGTTCAAACTGATCCTTAACCCACTCCTCATTAATCAGGGCAGACTCCTCCTTTATCATGACTTTCTCTGGGGTCTCAGGGGACTGAGGCTCCTGAGGACAGTCTCCAACAGTGTAGACAGAGGCAAAGAAGGCGTTCAGCAACTCTGCCTTCTTTCTGTCCTCTGTCTCCAGGGCACCCACCTCATTCAACAGAGGGCCTACATTGCCTCTAGCGTTAGTTTTGTCAGCAATGTATTTGAAGAAGCCCTTTCTGTTGTCCTTGAACTCTCTTGCAAGGTTTAATCCCAAGGAGGCCTTAGCTTTTCTGATTGCCTCCCTACACTCCCTGACAGCTGTCCTGTACCCCACCCAAGGGGCCAGCCCTTCCTTCCACAATTTATACATCCTCCCTTTCCACCTGAGTCTGCCCAGCAGATCCCTGGTTAACCATGCAGGTCTCCTGGATCTCTTTCTTGATTTCCTACCTGATGGGATGCACTGATCCTGAGCCTCGAAGAAGTGGTCTTTGAATGCCAACCAACTCTCTTGGGCCCCTTTACCTTGCAGCTCCCTGTCCCAAGGGGTTTCCCCCAGCAATTGCTTGAAGAGGCCAAAGTTGGCCCTTCTGAAGTCCAGAGTTGTGATCCTGCTTGGTATTCTGTTTTTACCGCACAAGATCCTGAACTCCACTATCTCATGGTCGCTGCAGCCAAGATTACCCTCAACCTTCACTGCTTCAACCAGACCTTCCTTGTTGGTGAACACAAGGTCCAGCAGCACTCCTCTCCTGGTTGGCTCATCCACCGTTTGCATCAAGAAGTTATCATCGATGCACTGGAGGAACCTCCTGGACCGAGGATGACTGGCTGTGTGGGACTTCCAGTAAACATCTGGGCAGTTGAAATCCCCCATGAGAACCAGGGCCTGGGATTGAGAGGCTGCTGTCAGTTGCCTGTAAAAGGCCTCATCAACTTCCTCCTCCTGATCAGGTGGTCTATAGTAGACACCCACCACAGTATCACCTAAGCTAGCCTGCCCCTTAATTCTTACCCATAAACTCTCTACTTGCTCCTCATCTGCCCCTGGATGGATCTCAATACACTCCAGTTGCTCACTCACGTACAGAGCAACTCCCCCACCTCGCCTCATCGACCTGTCTTTCCTAAAAAGAACATAACCATCAACGCACACATTCCAGTTATGTGAGCTGTCCCACCACGTCTCTGTAATTGCAATAAGATCATAGTTCTCCAGCTGCACATAGACTTCTAATTCTCCCTGCTTATTCCCCATGCTTCTTGCATTGGTATACAGACACTTAAGAGATTTAATGGAACATCTGTTACCGTTGCTTGTGCCTTTCATGCCTAACCCTGGGATACTTCCCCTTGGTTCATGCGTGGTGACTTGGGTTTTATCCCCTTCCCCCTTCCAGTGGTGGAGTCACTGTCCTTGGAGGTGTTTAAGGAGAGGCTGGATGTGGCACTTAGTGCTGTGGTCTGGCCGATGTGGTGGTGTTGGGTCATAGGCAGGACTTGATCTCAGAGGTCATTTCCAGCCTCAGCAATTCTCTGATTCCGTGAAATAAAACCACATTAAAAAAAAAATAACCAAAAAACCAACAACTTCTGCCACCTCTCCCTTCTTCCAGGGCTTAACTTTATTCTGAATTTCTGTACCTCCTCTCCCCGAGCAGTACAGGGGGAGAGGGAATGGAGGTTTCTGTCAGTTCATCACATGTTAGAATCATAGAACAGTTTCGGTTGGAAGAGACCTTCAAGATCATCGAGTTCAACCTTTGTCCCAGCCCTATCAACACCACTAACTCATGTCCCTCAGCATAACCTGTCTCTTAAACTCCTCCAGGGATGGTGACTCAACCACCTCCCTGGGCAGCCTGTTCCAATGGCTGACAACCCTTTCAGTAAAGAAATTCTTCCTAATACCCAACCTGAACCTCCCCTGGTGCTACCCAAGGCTGTTTCCCCTCGTCCTATCACTCTCCACTAGGGAGAACAGACCAACCCCTGCCTTGCTACAACCTCCCTTCAGGTAGTTGTAGAGAGCGATGAAGTCTCCCCTCAGCCTCCTCTTCTCCAGGCTAAACAGACCCAGATCCCTCAGTCTTTCCTCATACGACTTATGTTCTAAGCCCTTAACCAGTTTGGCAGCCGCCTCTGTACCCTCTCCAGCACCTCAATGTCCCTCTCATAGTGAGGGGTCCAAAACTGGACACAGCACTCAAGGTGGGGCCTCACCAAAGCCGAGTACAGGGGCATGATCACTTCCCTGCTCCTGCTGACAACACCATTCCTGATCCAGGCCAGGATGCCCTTGGCCTTCTTGTCCCCCTGGGCACACTGCTGGCTCCTGTTCAGCCGGCTGTCCATCTACACCCCCAGGTCCCTCTCTGCCTGGCAGCTCTCCAGCCACTCCTCCCCAAGCCTGTAGCGCTGCTGGGGGTTGTTGTGGTCAAGGTGCAGGACCCGGCATTTGGCCTTATTGAATTTCATTGAGTTTGCCTCGGTCCAGTGATCCAGCCTGTCCAGATCCCTCTGGAGAGCCTCCCTACCCTCCAGCAGATTGACACTTCCACCTAGTTTGGCATCGTCAGCAAACTTGCTGAGGGTGCACTCCATCCCCTCGTCCAAATCATTGATAAAGATGTTAAACAGAAGCAGCCCCAGCACTGAGCCCTGGGAGACACCACCTGTGACCGGCCACCAACTGGATTTAACTCCACTGACAACACCTCTCTGGACTCGGCCATCCAGCCAGTGTTTCACCCAGTTGTCACTGCCACTCCTTCCTCCTCAGGGGGAAGACTCCTCGCACCCTTCCCCTGTTCCATTGTGGGGTCCCTCCCACAGGAGACAGTCCTCCATAAACTTCTATAACTTGATTCTTTCCCACGTGCTCTAGTTCTTCAGCTGCTATAATATGGGTCCTTTCCATGGGGTGCAGTTCTTCAGGAGCAGACTGCTCCAGTGTGGGTCTCCTGCAGGGTCACAGGTCCTGCCAGGAGCATTCTCCAGCACAGGCTTCACCCAGGATCACAGCCTTCTTTGGGCAAATTCACCTGTTCTAGTGTGAGCTTTTCCAGAGGCTGTGGATGAACATCTACTCCACCATTAACCTCCATGGGCTGCCTCACCATAGTCTTCATCGCATGTTACCGGGTAATCTCTGCTCTGGCACCTGGAGCACCTCCTTCCCCGACCTTGGTGTCTGCAGAGTTGTTTCACATAATCTCACTCTTTTCTCTGGCTACAGTTGCTGTTAAGCATTAACTTCACCCCCTTCTTAAATATGTTACCACAGAAGTGCTACCATCATTGCCGAGTCTCAGCCTTGGCCAGCAGCGGGTCTGTCTTGGAGCCAGCTGGCATTGGCTCTGTCGGATATAGGGGAAGCTTCTAGCAGCTTCTCACAAAAGGCACCCCTACAGCCCCCCCACTACAAAAACCTTGCCATGGAAACCCAGTACACCAATCATCTTTTGAGATGCACAAATGCAATGAACTGAGGAAAAAACATCGTGCCTGAGTAAACCCCACCTATGTGTGTAATATTGCAGCATCTCAGCAACATCAGACGATTACAGTAAGTTTTGGTTCGGGGCCGAATGCCCAGCAGGAACCGTGCGGTTGCTCACTCCTCCCCCGCCGGGAGTGAGGAGGAGAACCCGGAAATGAGCAGTAAGTAGAGCCTCGTGGGGTTGAGATAAGAACAGTTTTTAATAGTAAAACATAAAAACAATGTAAGGAAGGAAAGAAAAGGTAACAGTGGCAACAATAGTATTAATTATCTCACCATCCGGGACCCGATCGCCCGGCGCCGCCGCGTGGGTGTGGCGAATCCCCAAGAGAGCTTTGCTGGCCAGCTCCCTATATACACCCCCCCATGACGTCACGGTGGTATCGACTATCCCCTCGGCTAGCGGCTGGTTCCCTTCGGCTATCCCGGCTGCGCCCCCTTCCAGCTCCTAGTGAAAGATTAACCCCATCCTAGCCGAACCCAGGACACAGTATTTTAAAATTATCTTTCCACCTTATATGTCAGCTAACTCCTAACAGAATACTAAAATATCAGAGAAGTCTCATTTCTCAGAAATACTTAACGATTTAAGCTTTTCATCATAAGAAAGATTACTCAGTGTTCTAGGATAAAAAAAAAGTTGGTTATAGAGAGTTAGTACTGCTGTTCCTTATGTCAGAGCATTCTGTGATAAGGACAAATGTCTCTTGTATGAGAACTGCAAAAACTAGACAACCAGCAAGAGTCTTATCTGCTTCAAAGATAAGATACAAACCCTGCACCAGAGTAACAAATAGCTACTGAACAAAAACTCTATGCATTATGCATTCTAAGTCAGAGCAATGCTACAAAAGCCCAAAAGCTCTGTGGCTACAGTAACAATAGCTCTGAAAGCATAACTGCTAAGTAGCTGCCTGTTAGACTAATGAGCAAGACTGCCCACAATGTTCAGTAAGGACTCCAGTAGCCCTTCACAGACATTGTAATAGTGTTCAAAAGTAGATTGGCAGAATAGAAAATATTTGAACAATGAATTCAAAGATACTTATCCTTGAAAGACACTTTGTCCAAATAGCTTGTAGTGTTGCTAATGACTGGAACATGCATATATGCTTATGAATAAAGGAATTAATCACAAAATTCATTACAGATACATAAGTAGAGATGCTAGCCAACAGCACATATGATAGATAACATTACATAAAGAACTAATTAAGCACAGGATTCTCTGAATTCAGATTTCTGTATTGTTTAGGCTCCACTATATGCTAGCTGGCCACCTATACAGTGTTAGAATTAGAATCATAGAATTGTCAGAGTTGGAAGGGACCTTAAAGATCATCTAGTTCCAATCCCCCGCCATGGGCAGGGACATCCCCCACTAGATCAGGCTGCTCAGAGCCCCATCCAGCCTGGCCTTAAAAACTTCCAGGGATGGGGCTTCCACCACCTCTCTGGGCAACCTGTGCCAGTGTCTCACCACCCTCATGGGGAAGAACTTCTTCCTCACGTCCAATCTGAACTGATCCATCTCTAGCTTCAATCCATTCCCCCTAGTCCTACCACTACCCGACATCCTCAAAAGCCCCTCACCAGCTTTCTTGTAGCCCCCTTGAGATACTGGAAGGCCACAATAAGGTCTCCTCTGAGCCTTCTTTTCTGCAGACTGAACAAGCCCAGCTCTCTCAGTCTGTCTTCACAGGAGAGGTGCTCCAGCCCTCTGATCATCCTCGTGGCCCTTCTCTGGACATGCTCCAGCACATCCAGATCTTTCTTGTGCTGTGGGCTCCAGAGCTGGACGCAGTACTCCAGGTGGGGTCTCAGGAGAGTGGAGTAGAGGGGGAGAATCACCTCCCTCAACCTGCTGGCCACGCACCTCTTGATGCAGCCCAGGACACGATTGGCTTTCTGGGCTGCAAGTGCCACTGACGGCTCATGTTGAGCTTCTCGTCCACCAGTACCCCCAAGTCCTTTTCTTCAGGGCTGCTCTCAAGCCAGTCCCTGCCCAGCCTATATCGGTGCTTGGGATTGCCCCGACCCAGATGGAGGACCTTGCACTTGGTCTTGTCGAACTTGCTGTCCACTATGCACATGCCTAGGTAAGAGCCTGTGCTCCCTAGAAGAGAGACTGAAACAGTGATTTGTACCAGAGGTTCTGTGTCCTGGAATCCTAAGAAAGTCAAGAGGGGCTGGGGGACAACAGCTGTTAAGAGATGTTATAAAATCTTCTTCTCCCAGTGGACTCTCATACCTGGGGACTCCATCTTTCCAACTTCTGGAGCCTAGTCCAGCACACCTTCAGACCCTCTGAGGGCTTTCTGTCTCAGTCTGATAGATACAGCTGCTGCTTTTCTGTTTCCAGGTTCAGCTAGTAGCACGGTTGAGTTCTTATCCCAGAGATGCACACAAATACACACACAATTGTATGTACCAAGGAGACTAGCACATCCAGCTACTCAAGCTGCTACAGACAGGGCACTGCCTTTAACAACACCCCCACATAACACTACCAGAACTACATATAAGTACACAGAGTCGTGTCCCATTCCTCCTCTCCAGCACTCAAATTCACTATTGAAAAACACATGCCTCACTCTCTAGATTTAGAAGTACACCAGCTGCAGATCCCTCAGATATAAGCATGGGCCCTCAGCTTGTCTGATATATCTGCCTGGATTCAAGGCCCTGTTACCTGGTATACAGGTTTCCTCCTGTTTGCCAGTTAGCCCAGCTTGACGTTCACTAGCAGATTCATGCACTCAAACACTAGTCTCGCAAGCATCCCCCAACCCTCGCAGCTCCCTCAGACACCAGCACAGGCTCACAGTTTGCTATATATCTAGGCCCAGATCCTGGACTCCCTTACTTTTGGCTCAGACTTTGAGTCTTCCCAGAGACAGGTTTTCCTTCTATTTGCCAGCTTATCCAGCTTGAAGTTCTCTAGTGAATTACACATGTACACACAGAAGAAAACACACACACATATATGTTACACATATGCACATATAGGAAAACACACTGGTCTCTCCAGTTGCTGGCACCCCAAACACATAGGTTGAAATGCTCAGTTGTTGACACTGCAGACATACAGACCACTACTACCTGGGGTCTGATCAGATTGCTGGCACCTAATTCACTCACTCCAGTCTCTCCAGTTCCTGGCACCTAGACTTTCCAGCACTCACAGATGGCACAGAGTGAAATTTCACAGAAAGACAGTTAAGAAAGGATTTAACAATAACTGCATAGCTGTGTGCCGTGGTTAGAGCGGAGTGATCGACAGGAAGGAAACAGAGGAACCAGGTGGTCGCTCCCTCGCTCGCTCCCCCCTACCGAGAGTGAGGGGAAGAGTCCAAAAGGAGCCGCAGGCAGAGCCTCCTGGGGGTGAGATAAAACCAGTTTGTTTTAATGGTGAACATAAATGGTAACAATAACAGTGAAATAACAGTAACGTTTAACCAGATATAACGCGAGCAACATGTAAAGCGGATCTCACCACCCGGAACCCAGCGACGCACCCGGACCAAGAACCGGAAGGAGAGAGACCCCCACCTCGACCAGCCCCCCCTATATATCTATACCCCGAGCATGACGTCACAATGGTATCGAATATCCCTTTGGCTAGCGACTAGTTTGGTTCAGCAATTCCCGACTAGCCCCCCCCGCTATTTAAAATTAACCCTATCCCAAATGAACCCAGTACATTATCCACCCCTTATTCTATACCAGCTACGTCGTGCTCAGATCTTACACTTTATATTTATCATTAGCTTTCTTGTTATATATACACATATACGCACACATGCACATATACACAGATATCATTCTCTTAATCTATACACTCCCTCCAGTATATCCCTTGAGTTCATGGCTTCGAGGTTCCATTCATTGTAACAGTTCTTTAGGGTAGGAGAGAATGGTACTCGATTGTGGTATACTTCGTCCAGAACTCACGCTGTATTTGGCACAGCCTGTGCCCATGGTCTGAAGCTTGAAAAAAAACCTGTCATCTTAGGGATGTCACTGGGCACCACCTCAGGTTCCCTTATCGCTGTCCTTCCCTCGTTTTCATCATAGTCTATCCTTTGCTGGTCTGGGTCGTTCTTACTGTAATAGTAATCGACATGACACATAACAACAGCAGCAGTGATGACATACATTGGCAGGGTAATTTATCAGTTAACATCACATGATTTAGTCCACTGGCTATTCTCTCCCAAAGTTAAATCTCCTTGGGGTACACACCGAACATCCCCATCCTTCTGCATCACCCATCAAGTGCACCCAGGTCCCTGAGCAAAAGCAACCCCATGGATGGGTTTGCCTTTGCCTGAGGCAGGGCTAGCCCACACCGTCTTCCCCAACATGTTCCTCATACGCACAACAGGGACTTTATCCCCATCCACAGTAGCTGGGAGTTTTGACTGAGCAGGCCCGGCTCGATTGGAAGATCCTCTATTATTTACTAACCATGTGGCCTTTGCTAAATTTGTGTCCCAGTGTTTGAAAGTCCCATCACTCATTGCTCTCAATGTACTCTTTAGCAGTCCATTGTGCCGTTCAACCTTTCCAGAGGCTGGTGCATGATATGGGATGTGGTACACCCACTCAATTCTGTGCTCTTTGGCCCAGGTGTCAATGAGGCTGTTCCGGAAATGAGTCCCATTATCCGACTCAATCCTCTCCGGAGTGCCGTGTCACCACAGTACCTGCTTTTCAAGGCCCAAGATGGTGTTCCGAGCAGTGGCATGGGGCACAGCGTATGTCTCCAGCCATCCGGTGGTCGTCTCCACCATTGTGAGTACATGGTGTTTGCCTTGACGGGTTAGTGGGAGCTTAATATAGTCAACCTGCCACGCCTCCCCATATCTGTATTTCATCCATCACTCTCCATACCACAAAGACTTTACCCGCTTGGCCTGCTTGATTGTAGCACACGTTTCACATTCATGGATAACCTGTGCGATAGCATCCATGGTCAGGTCCACCCCTCGATCACGAGCCCATCTGTGTGTCACATCCCTTCCCTGATAGCCTGAGGAGTCATGGGCCCACCGAGCTATGAACAATTCACCCTTGTGCTGCCAGTCCAAGTCCACCTGAGACACTTGGATCTTAGCAGCCCGATCTACCTGCTGGTTGTTTAGGTGCTCTTCCGTGGCTCGATTCTTGGGTATGTGGGCATCTACATGACGTACTTTCACAATCAGGTTCTCCACCCGGGCAGCAATATCCCGCCACAGTTCTGCAGCCCACATAGGCCTACCCCTGCGTTGCCAGTTATTCTGCTTCCATTGCTGTAACCACCCCCACAGAGCATTTGCCACCATCCACGAGTCAGTGTAGAGACAGAGCACTGGCCACTTTTCCCGCTCAGCAATATCTAAAGCCAGTTGAATGGCTTTTACCTCTGCAAATTGACTCGATTCACCCTCCCCTTCAGTGGTTTCAGCAACTTGCTGGGTAGGGCTCCATACAGCAGCCTTCCATCTTCGATGCTTTCCCACAATGCAACAGGACCCATCAGTGAACAGAGCGTACCGCTTCTCATCCTCCGGTAGTTCGTTATATCGTGGGGCCTCTTCTGCACGTTTCACTTCCTCCTGCTGTGACACTTCAAAGTCCTTGCTTTCTGGCCAGTTTGTAATTGCCTCCAGAATTCCTGGTCAATTAGGGTTCCCCATTCGGGCCCATTGCGTGAGCAGTGCCATCCACTTACTCCACGTGGCATCAGTCGCATGGTGTGTAGATGAGGCCCTCCCTCTGAACATCCAACCCAAAACTGGAAATCGGGGTACCAAAAGGAGTGGTGCCTCAGTACCAATTACTTCTGAGGCAGCTCGGACTCCTTCATACGCTGCCAGTATCTCCTTCTCAATGAGAGTGTAGCGGGACTCAGATCCTCTGTATGCCCGACTCCAAAACCCTAAGGGTCGGCCTCGGGTCTCCCCTGGTGCCCTCTGCCAGAGACTCCAGTCAGGGCCATTCTGCCCAGCTGCAGTATAAAGCACATTTTGAACATCTTGTCCTGTCCGGACTGGTCCAAGAGATACTGCACAAACAATCTCTTGTTTTATCTGCTCAAAGGCTTGTTGCTGTTCAGGGTCCCATTTAAAATCATTCTTCTTCTGGGTCACCTGGAAAAGAGGGCTCACAATCTGGCTGTAACTTGGGATGTGCATCCTCCAAAACCCCACTGTGCCTGAGAATGCCTGTGTCTCCTTTTTACTAGTTGGTGGAGACATAGCTGCTATCTTGTTAATCACATCCATGGGAATTTGGCGGCGTCCATCTTGCTACTTTACTCCCCAAAACTGGATCTCCTGTGCAGGCCCTTTTACCTTACTGCGTTTTATGGCACAACCGGCTTTCAGAAGGATTTGAATTATCTTCCTCCCTTTCTCAAAAATTTCTTCCGCTGTATTGCCCCATACAATAATGTCATCAATGTACTGCAGGTGTTCTGGAGCTTCCCCCTGTTCCAGTGCAGTATGGAATAGTCATTGGCAAATGGTGGGGCTATGTTTCCACTCCTGGGGCAGTCGATGCCAAGTGTACTGGATGCCCCTCCAAGTAAAGGCAAACTGTGGCCTGCACTCTGCTGCCAGAGGGATCGAGAAAAACGCATTGGCGATATCAATGGTGGCAGATCATTTGGCAGCCTTCGATTCTAGCTCATATTGAAGCTCGAGCATATCTGGCACGGCAGCACTCAATGGCGGCGTAACTTCATTCAAGCCACGATAATCCACTGTTAGTCTCCATTCCCTGTTAGATTTTTGCACTGGCCATATGGGGCTGTTAAAGGGTGAGCGAGCTTTGCTAATAACCCCTTGGTTCTCCAGCTGACGGATCAGCTTATGGATGGGAACCAGGGAGTCTCGGTTGGTGCGATATTGCTGCCGATGCACCGTCGAGTTAGCAATTGGAACCTGTTGTTCTTCAACCCTCAATAAACCCATCACAGAAGGGTCCTCTGAGAGACCAGGCAAGGTGGGCAACTGTTTAATTTCCTCTGCCTCCAAAGCAGCTATGCCAAAGGCCCACCGGTACCCCTTTGGATCCTTGAAGTACCCGCTCCTGAGGAAGTCTATACCAAGAATGCACGGAGCCTCTGGGCCAGTCACAACAGGGTGTTTATGCCACTCATTTCCAGTCAGACTTACTTCAGCTTCCAATACAGTCAGTTGCTGGGACCTCCCTGTCACCCCAGAAATACAGATGGGTTCTACCCCTCTATATCCTGATGGCATCAAAGTACATTGCGCGCCTGTGTCTATTAGAGTCTTGTATTCCCGTGGAGCTGACGTGCCAGGCCATCGGATCCACACAGTCCAGTAGACCCAATTGTCCCTCTCCTCCACCTGGCTGGAGGCAAGGTGCCTCTATTCTCGATTGGAGTCACTCACTTCTTGTGAGTATGACTTAGAGGTTCCTTCAAGAGGATCAGAGTCAAAATCTGTTTTCCTGTTTCGTTTGGAGGGCTTTCCACTGGAAACTGGGGCAATACTTTTCTTATGATGATCCTTCTTCTTTGCCGCTTCCTTTCACAACTCATGCACACGTTCATCTATGACTGAAGTTGGTTCTCCATCCCACTTCCTCATGTTCTCTCCATGGTCACGTAGGTAAAACCACAGAGTATTCCAGCATGTTTGTTTTCCATGTTCTCTCTCTTGAGCGGAGGAGTGCCTAGTCCTAACAGCTGAGACACGTGCCCATGTGGGTGTAGAGCAGGACATATCCACTTTGAGCTGCTGGAACTCCCGGGACAGTTCCTGCACAGCCAAAACAGAAGCCTGTAGGGATGAAGACAGACTTCCTTTATAATGTCAGAGCCGGCGGGCCAGTTCATCCACAGTTTGTCCCTCACCTTCTCTCCAGGATATCAGTGCCAACGAGTTTGTGTATGTTTGCGGTGCACTTCGTAGGAACTTCCGCCACATGCCTTGTGTGCATCGGACTTCATCTGGATCAGTGGGTGACTGCTCGTTATCTGGATTATTGTAAATCACCTCCAGCACAGCCAGTTCCCTCAGGTACTGGATACCTCTCTCCATTGAGGTCCATCTACCTGGGTGGTATGCAACATCTTCCTTGAGGAGGTAACTTTCCCTCATGCCTGACAGAAGGCGCTTCCAGAGGCTGAGGGTTTGTGTCTGCCTCCCAAGCACTTTGTCAATGCCCCCTTCCCTAGAGAGGGATCCCAGCTGTTTGGCTTCTTTACCCTCCAGTTCCAGGCTACCGGCTCGACTGTCCCAGCATCGGAACAGCCAGGTAATAATGTGCTCACCTGGATGGTGGCCAAAGACCTTTCGCATGTCTCGCAGCTCACTGAGAGATAGAGACCGGGTGATTATCTCTGGCTCTACCTCCTCTTCTTGTTCTCGTGATGGCCCTGCTTCATTTTCATCCCTCACTAAGCGAACCGATTTCTTTGTGTACTTCTTCTTCTGTACTGGAGCAACCAATACTGGCACAGGCTCATTTTCTGGTTCAGCTGGAGCGCTTGTCACAGGGATCGGAGCAGCCGCAGCGCTTGTCACAGGGGTCGGAGCAGCCGCAGTGCCTGTCACAGGGGTCGGAGCAGCCGAGGCGCCTGTCACAGGGGTCGGAGCAGCCGCAGCGTTCGTTGCAGAGACTGGAACAGCCACACCATCTACTGGTTTGTCTTCAGGTCCAGAGGCCTCCTCTTTCCCTTGGGAATAATGGGCGACATTGAAAATGGCTCGGTAGGCATGGGCCAGGCCCCAGCACACAGCAGTGATTTGGGCTTCTTTGGAGTGGCCAGGCTGACAACATACTTTCTCCAAATATTCTGCCAGTTTTTTTGGATTCTGTATATGTTCAGGGGTGAAATTCCAAAACACTGGAGATGACCATTGTCCTAGGAGCTTGCCCATATTCTCCCACACACCTTGCCACTCATAGTTATCTGGTTTCAGGACAGGTCTCTGAGTGATATCCTTAGAAAATCTTGGTGTGGCCCTGAGCAAGATCTGACACACATTCAGGAGACACAGGACGAGAACCATGCTGGATTGGGTATTCCAAGAATATTCAGTTTTCAAAAACTGCTGTGATCAGCTTGAAGGATAAGTGGGAGAGAACATTCTCCTCCGCTTCCCCCATGGATTCGGTGCCGTTACTAATGAATTCAGAGAGGAGGTGCCCAAGGCATGGGAATGACAATAGCGCCTCATACAAATACCCGCTTACCCTCATGGCCAGTGATGCAGTCATATCATAAGCTGTCAGCACCCCGTACAAAAGAATTATGTTTTTGACCCCCTTTCCACAATTGATAAATAATATCGCAGTAAATATATATAATACATAAGGATTCAGCCAATGCCACAGTGTAAATAAATAAAACAACGTTATGATCACCAACTACTTGACTAATGTGCAGAATCAATCTAACAAAGTTATCTTTTTTAACACACTTTTATCAAATCTGCTGTTATCTCAAAACCCCTGGCCCCACGTTGGGCGCCAAAAGATGTCGTGGTTCGAGCCAAGTGACTGGTGGGAAGGAAACAAAGGAACCACGTGGTCACCTCCTCGCTTGCTCCCCCCTACCAAGAGTGAGGGGAAGAGCCCGAAAGGAGCCACAGGCAGAGCCTCCTGGGGTTGAGATAAAAACAGTTTGTTTTAATGATGAACATAAATGGTAACAATAACAGTGAAATAACAGTAACGTTTAACCAGATATAACGCGAATCTCACCACCCGGAACCCAGCAACGCGCCTGGACCAAGAACCGGAAGGAGAGAGACCCTCATCTCGACCAGCCCCCTATATATATACCCTGAGCATGACCTTACGATGGTATCGAATATCCCTTTGACTAGCGACTAGTTTGGTTCAGCAATTCCCGACTAGCCCCTCCCCCTATTTAAAATTAACCCTATCCTAACTGAACCCAGTACACTGCGCACATAAGTGTATTGACTGGTAGCAACTTACATGCAACCAACCCCTTTTATCTAGCCTCCTCCTTGTTCCTCCCCAGTCCCCAACTGTTCCACACCTTTGACTATTCCCCTAAATATTCCTCAGTAAATTTGGCATAGTCCCACAGGCTCCCCTCAACTACCCATAATATTTGTGTATATCTCTTTTTGCCCTTCTTATCAATTATGAAGTCCAGGTTGAACCTCTTTAAAGCTACACCTGCTGTTTCTTAATGGCCCATCAATTAGTGGCTGAAAAATTTTACTTTATGTCTCTTATCTATCTGGTCTGTGTTTCTGTCTGGTTTTGTTTATCACTTTCCCTGTTACTTATTATTCCCTTTAAACTGAAAAGGTCTATGACCTTAATGAAACGGATACTCTCACATTCTCCATCTCCTTACAGTAACCAGTAGAAGTTAAGGGCTGGGCTGACCACTAAACACTGACATACACTCTGTGATCCCCTCACCACCCTCCCAGGGGAGGATAACAGGGGAGGATAACAGGGGAACAAGGGAGAGAGACTTTGAGGTTGGAAAAAAACTTGAATCAGTTTAACAAAAAAAAGAAAATAATACTAACAATAACAATGAAGATGTTGGACTATATACAGATATATACAAGTATGCAAGTATACTCAAAGTTACAAAAGAACGTGTTAATAGAGAAACCATGCCTTCTGGATGGCAAGTAGGTCCCAAGCAGAAAAGTCCCAGATTGGACTCAGCAGCAGACAGGAGCACCTGAGCCCAGAGTCTCAATGATAGTCCAAAAAAAAAAATAGAAAGGAAGACTTAGAGCAGCTGTACCACTCCCACCCAGGGAGGCAGGGGAAGACAACCTGTATTAACAAATACTGCTCCTCTGCAGTACAAAAACTGGAGACAGAAGCACCAGCAGCACAGGGAGAGATGATGAACAGCCAACAGCAATCCTTCCAGCACACCAGGGACATAAAAGCCTCACAGTTCTTCTTAAGGGTCATTTTGTACTGAGCACCATGGGAAGGAACACTGTGATTGGTCCATTTGGGGTTACCCCTGACCCATCCTCTCCTTCCCATAGGCACAGCTGCCCCCCCTCCCCACTGTGATTGGCAGATGGTCCAGGCAACCCAAGAAAACTTTTATCCTGGTGCTCTCAAATCAGGATGCCTGTATGACTGACTTGAATATTTGGACAGTCATGACCATCATGGAGGTTTGTAACTGAAAGGCTATTGTGACTTTTTCAAGGATAGTACGTGATTGGGAATTAATTGGCCCTTAGGATACTCTGTAGTAATATGACTGGGATTACGATCTTCCTTCAGGTCTCAGCCTCCCAAAAACCATACAGCCATATCATTATAGTAACATGAAGGAGGACAATCCAGGCTTATTTCCAAAAGCACTGCAGTACAAGGAAGTAGCTGCCTTGAGTCTCATGTTGTCAGATCTGTGCACTGCAGTCCATTACTTAATGCAGGAATGACAGCAGTCAAGGCAACTTCCATGTCTGTTTGAAGGTTAAAGCCCCTGTATGTGTAAAGTTCTGGTAAAACCAAACAAACCACCCCAAAACAAGCAAACAAAAAACCCAACCGACCAACAAACATTCATGATTAGTAGGTTTCCCTGCCATCCCCTTCTGCTTGCCCAGTAAAGAACTTGTACCTTCTGGTCTCTTAACTTCTTGAATCCTTTTAAGAGCTTTTTCTACAGTGAGTGTGACAGCCATTGCTTTTCCTTCCTGAGGCCAGCTGAAGTACGTTCTAGTTCATGCTTTAGCAAGTTCCCGTGTCAGTTTTCTTAAGGCTCACAGAATCACAGAATCACAGAATGTTAGAGGTTGGAAGGGACCTCAAAGATCATCTAGTCCAACCCCCCTGCCAGAGCAGGATCACCTACAGCAGCTCAGTTGAATACTACTTGTTTCCAACAAGTTACTGCTTCTGTAAAACCTATTCTATTAAGAATTCAAGTTTAAGACATTTCCCTTGTGAAGAAACAATTAATTTGGAATTTTCCTATATCATTATTGTCTATTAGTACTCTTAAAACTTTAAGATGGTGGAAGTTTCCTGCTTCTGGGAAGGAAGGTTTCCCAAATTGTTCTACAGGTTTTTCCTCAGAGCTTTGAGCTTGCCTTAGTTTCACATTTAGTTTACCAGATCTTAAGCTCTTAAGTTTTCTTTGAAAATAGTTTCCACTTTTCTAAAGGCTATCTTACCCAAGTACCACACTTGATACTGTTTAAAACAAAAGTAGCAAAAAGTCAGCATGGTCAGTCTCTTATGGTACATCTAGAGTAGAGTAGAGTATTTTTGAGCTGCAGTGGGTATGCGTACACCATGAGTTTAAGTTACTATGTGCTTAGTATCACTTATGTGTTATTTGATATCACTTGCTGGAATTAGTGCACGATTTTGTGATATTTTAATCTGCAGAACTGAGAACTCCAGAATGAATGCAGGTGTCTGCTTATCTGTTGTGCAGACGCTGGGGATGGAGATCAACAAGGCCTTCACAGAGAGAACCAGCTGGAGGAGCGAATCTTGTGGTGCCAGGATGGCCCTGTTTTGGCTAAAGAATGGGGACAGATGGAGATTAAAAACTTCAACACCGTCCTTAAGGCAGATAAGTTGCTTCAAAACAGAATTCTGAAGGCCACATTGCCCGGAGTGAAACCTTTTGCTTCATTGTCCCTAATGTGCATGTTAAAGTTGACACCTCTGAATATGCTAGTGAGCCTAGAGAAGTACATACTAAACATCTGTGACCGTAGTCCCTGACTCTCTGCTCAAATCCCCAGGGAGGGGAGATCGATAAAGTTAGAATATAAGGAGTATGGAGGGAGTATTGCAAGCAGGATCGCAACTCTGGACTTCAGAAGGGCCAACTTTGGCCCTTTCAAGCAATTGCTAGGGGAAACCCCATGGGACAGGGAACTAGAAGGCAAAGGGGCCCAAGAGAGTTGGTCAGTATTCAAGGACCACTTCTTCCAGACTCAGGATCAGTGCATCCCATCAGGTAGGAAATCAAGAAAGAGATCCAGGAGACCTGCATGGTTAACCAGGGATCTGCTGGGCAGACTCAGGTGGAAGGGGAGGGTATATAAATTGTGGAAGGAAGGGCTGGCCACTTGCCTGGAGTATAGGACTGCTGTCAGAGAATGTAGGGAGGCAATTAGGAAAGCTAAGGCCTCCTTGGGATTAAACCTTGCAAGAGAGGTCAAGGACAACAGAAAGGGCATCTTCAAATACATTGCTGACAAAACTAACACTAGAGGCAATGTGGGCCCTCTGGTGAATGAGATGGGTGCCCTGGAGACAGAGGACAGAAAGAAGGCAGAGTTGCTGAATGCCTTCTTTGCCTCTGTCTACACTGTTGGAGACTGTCCTCAGGAGCCTCAGTCCCCTGAGGCCCCAGAGGAACTCAGGAAAAAGGAGGAGTTTGCCCTGGTTGAGGAGGACTGGGTTAGGGTTCAACTCTTTCCCTGAAGAATTTCTTCCTAATGTCCAGTCTAAACTTGCCCTGTTGCAACTTGAACCCATTCCCCCTGGTTCTGTCCCTAATGATCTGTGAGAAGAGACCAGCATCAACCTCTCTACGATGTCCTTTCAAGTAATTGTAGAGCATGACGAGGTCCCCCCCTCAGCCTCCTCTTCCTCAAACCGAACAGTCCCAGCTCCCTCAATCGCTCCTCGTAAGGTCTATTCTCCAGGCCCTTCACCAGCTTTGTTGCCCTCTTCTGCACTCACTCCAACACCTCGATATCTCTCCTATACTGAGGCGCCCAAAACTGAACACAATACTCAAGGCGCGGCCTCACCAGTGCTGAGGACAGTGGGACAATCACCTCCCTGCTTCTGCTGGTCACACAGTTTCTAATACAAGCCAGGATCCCGTTGGCCTTCTTGGCCACCTGGGCACACTGCTGGCTCATATTCAGCCGGCTGTCGATCAGAACACCCTGGTCCTTTTCCTCCAGACAGCCTTCCAGCCACCCTTCCCCAAGCCTGTAGCGTTGCATGGGGTTGTCGTGACCAAAATGCAGGACCCTACACTTGGCTCTGTTGAAATGCCTGCAGTTGGCCTGGGCCCATCGATCCAGTCTGTCCAGGTCCCTCTGTAGAGCCTTTCTACCCTCCAGCAGATCGACACTCCCTCCCTGCTTGGTGTCATCTGCAAACTTGCTGAGGGTGCACTCAATCCCCTCATCTAGATCATCGATGAAGATGTTAAACAGGAGTGGCCGAGCCCTGAGGGACACCGCTCGTGACTTGCCGCCAACTGGATTTAACTCCATTGACCACAGCTCTTTGGGCCCGGCCATCCAGCCAGTGTTTCACCCAGCAGAGTATGTGTCCATCCAAGCCATGGGCAGCCAGCTTAGCCATAAGGACGTTGTGGGGGATAGTGTCAAAGTCCAGGTACACTACATCGACAGCCTTTCCCTCATCCACTAAGCAGGTCACCTCGTTATAGAACGAGATTAGATTGGTCAAGCAGGATCTGCCCCTCATGAATCCATGCTGACTGGGCCCGATCTCCCTGTTGGCTTTTAATTGTTCTGTGATGGCTCTTGAGATTGTTCGTTCCATCACCTTTCCTGGCACTGAGGTAAGACTGACAGGTCTGTAGCTACCAGGATCCTCCTTCCTGCCCTTCTTGAATATGGGTTGACGACATAAAACTGGGAGGAGTGGTTGACACTCCAGCAGGCTGTGCTGCCATTCAGAGAGACCTGGACAGGCTGGAGGGCTGGGCAGGGAGAAACTGCATCTGGGGAAAAGCAATCCCATGTACCAGTACAGTTTGGGGGCTTACCTGCTGAAGAGCAGCTCTGGAGAGAAGGACCTGGGAGTCCTGGTGAACAACAGGTTGCCCATGAGCCAGCAACGTGCCCTCATGGCCAAGAAGGTCAATGGCATCCTGGGGTGTATTAGAAGGGGAGTAGCAAGTAGGTCGAGAGAGGTCCTCCTGCCCCTCTACTCTGCCCTGGTGAGGCCGCATCTGGAATATTGTGTCCAGTCCTGGGCCCCTCAGCTCAAGAGAGACAGGGAGCTGCTGGAGAGAGTCCAGCGCAGAGTCACAGAGATGATGGAGGGAGTGGAACATCTCCCTTATGAGGAAGGGCTGAAGGAGCTGGGTCTCTTTAGCTTGGAGAAGAGGAGGCTGAGGGGTGACCTCATCCATGTTTATAAATATGTCAAGGGGGAGTGTCAGGAGGACGGAGCCAGGCTCTTTTCAGCGGCGTCCATTGACAGGACGAGGGGCAATGGGTGCAAGTTGGAACGTAGGAGGTTCCATAAAAGTATTAGAAAAAACTTTTTCCCTGCGAGGGTGACAGAGCCCTGGAACAGGCTGCCCAGGGGGGTTGTGGAGTCTCCTTCTCTGGGGACATTCAAAACCCGTCTGGACGCGTTCCTGTGTGACCTGCTGTAGGTGATCCTGCTCTGGCAGGGGGCTGGACTAGATGATCTTTGAGGTCCCTTCCAACCTCTAACACTCTATGATTCTGTGATTCTAGTTCAATCTTCCTGTGCCATTTCTGTAGCCAGCTGGAGCACTCAAAAATAGCTTACTCACAAAAGGAAGTTTAAGAGACAAGAAAAGTTTGCTTTACGGGAAACAGTAGCGTGCAGGCAGAAACATCATACAAATCAAAGCAAACAGGTTTGCTAGTAGTCTTTTCTTCCTCAAATCTTATCTCAGACTATCTTAAAAGACAGGTTGAGGAACTTTTACATAATTGTCTCTGGAGACATTCAAAACCCACCTGGACGTGTTCCTTTGTGACCTACTCTAGGTTGTGGGAGCATGCGTAGAGAGGATGCTGCAAGCAGGGGCCTGCGTGACATGAGGCACAGGAGAAACAGTGCCATCTAGAGATATTGCAGAGCAGGTATGACCTGAAGATCGTAAAAGTTGTCTTGTATAAACACTGCTAATTACGAATGTAGATTGTGC
Source organism: Trogon surrucura (assembly GCA_020746105.1). Lineage (NCBI taxonomy): Eukaryota > Metazoa > Chordata > Aves > Trogoniformes > Trogonidae > Trogon > Trogon surrucura. The sequence goes on from JAJGST010000022.1 coordinate 656,572, forward strand.
CAAGACAGATGGTCTGGCGAGATGATCAAAGGTATTTAACTTTGTGAGAAGCAAAACTATAACTCATATACTGTCAAGCAAAGATACTATATATGTAAGTTGTCTGAACAATAAAGGAATTCTGTTTTCCACCATGTGAAAGTCTGTGCATGCTTCTCCACACTAGGTGATCCTGCTCTGGCAGGGGGGCTGGACTTGATGATCTTTTGAGGTCCCTTCCAACGCCGAACATTCTATGATTCTGTGATCGCTGAGGGGAGAGAACAAACCCAGCAGAGGTGGTCGACGGGCTGTGCTCCATCTCCTCCACCCAAGTCAGGGACGCCTTCTTGGTAAGAACTGTGCTTTCACCTTTTGATGAGAAATACCTGGGGTAGTATTTCGCTAGCATTGTTATTATATATTACCGCTATTGAAGTGAGTGAATTTATCAACAGCAATCCCAAATCTGCTGCATCTGTCACTTTAATAAATCATCTGTGCTTTGCTATCTTGCAAATTGTCTCAGTATAAGTCCTTAACGGAGCTCTGAAACACGCAAGTGCTTAGCTCAGGTGCGTGCCTCCCACAGCCACATGCCTTTCATGTGACAGACCTAAGAAAAAGTAGAGAGAATACCTTGTAAGGAACTATAAGAAAAATCATGTATCTGCCTGAACATCTCTTGTTCATTTTTGCTGGGTATCACTCCAAAATTTCTGCTAGGTTGATATATATAAAGAATGAAATCTTAGCTTCATAATGTGTACATAGAGGAATTAAGTGTCTACCTCTAATGGTATAAGTTCAATATTGCCTTAATATGCTTATTTTTCCAGGTTATTCTTTAAAGATCATAATTCAGTGCACAATAGGAACAGGTATTATAAATAATCTAATTATTTTTTTTATTATTATGAGGATGGTGAAACACTGGAACAGATTGCCCAGAGAGGTGGTAGATGCCCCATCCTTGGAAAGATTCAAGGTCAGGTTGGGCAGGGCTCTGAGCAACCTGATCTAGTTGAAGATCATAGAATCATAGACATCCTAGAGTACTTCCAACATAGGGTTTGAACCCACTCAGACTTCTGATGTGGGACTAAAACTTAATCAGACTCAAAATATTTAGAATACGGTAGTGGAATTTTAGCATTCAGTGATGCTTAGAATTTAGTACTGGAATTTTAACACTCACCAGTCAGCACCTCCCATCTCAAAGTTCCTGTTGGAGATTAGAATTAATTGTGGGATCACTTAAAATTATGATGACTTGAATAGTAGCCAGAGTAGCCAGAGTAGCCAGATCTACTGAAGCCAAAGCCTTAGGCCCAGACTGTGGACTTTTACCTAAGTAATGAAGAGTTTAGGCTGAAGAAAGGCCCTGACACCAATGGTAATTGAGAAAGATAAGAACAATAGAAACTGAATCCTTGAGAGAAAGAAAAGAATGCCTAACTGGAAAGTGAGAAAGGATCCAGTGAGGAACAAGAAGAATCCAGACCCAAATATTACTATTGGACTGAATCGTCATGTGAGGGGAGGTGAACTTGCATTGTAAGGGTATATCTGCCTAGGGATTTCTTTGTTTGGGGTTCCTCTTGGAGGGTCTCAGCTCGAGCTGAAATAAACTGACTCTGTGGCAGAAGCTAGGGTCTGAACTCTTCTTTACAGTCGGGGGCTAAGACTGGATCCAGCTGCACCTAGACTCCTCTCCGTGGGGAAGTTTAGAAAGCAAGGGGGTCCAGTCTGAACCTCACGACTCAGCCACAGGGTCTTCCCCGACTCTTCTATAACAGACAGCGACCCAGATGGGACCCTAGGACACATCTCTGCAGCCTCTCAACTCCAAATGTCCACACTGCTGGCAAACAGGTGAGTTCACCTGGGAACTTTGGAGTGGGAGGCTGCAGAGAGAAAGAGTTTAAACTCTGACACAGAGATCAGTAAGGAGGTGCGGTTCAAGTCCTCACTATCCAGGGAGGTGGAATTCGAGTCTCTATGCTCCATTAAAAAGGGGTTTGAGTCCCCTAAGTAAAAAGAAAAAGGGGTTTGAGTTCTCGGGTGAACTCACCCAATGCTGGCAACTGGATGTTTGGAGATGAAAGAGTCCAGTGTCCATTGGCAACCATGCCTAGAGTCCCACCTAGGGTGCCAAAATGTTATGGAAACTACGCATGCCAGCCATTGTAACAGGGTTTGACTCTAGGTTTCCACTAAATCAATAAGCCAAAAGATATATTCTTCTATAAAAGTACTTTTTATTAATGGCACTATAGCTTGAGCTGGGTGCCTCCAAAGAGGGACCCCGAACAAAGAAATCCCTGGACAATTATACTCTTACAAGCTAAGTTCCCCACCCGTCATGTGATAGATTGGACCAATAGTAATATTAAGGTCTTGGACCTTCTTGTTTTTCATTGGTTTGATTTGTTTGCTGTTTTGTTACCAAGTGGTTGCTACATGGTCATCTTCTTATAGAATATACAGTGGTTCTATATCCTGTTTCACATCCTCTTAGGTCGTTTTTGGTTCTATAGTTAGCTATTCAGCAATGGTGTAATGCGGTTGCTATAGTTCATGTACCAGGGTCTATAGACTTTCTGCGACACAGCACAAAAGTGCTGAGAGAGACACTTGGTCAATTACTATCAAAATCCTGAAGATATCAAACTAGGTAACTGCAGGAACTAGTTTTGAGAAGTAATGGACATTTCATAAAGACATTGATATCCAGAACTATTAAATAAGTAGAACAGGAATTCTCAACATTCAGTATACTTTTGTCTCTCTGTTATTTTGATTTTTATTGACAGGATTTCTAAGAATAAAAATTGCTGAGGTAGCTTTGAAAGAAACCAATGAATCTGGTATTTTCCAGGTAACTCCTTTAACCTCGATAAATATCTTATGCAGTTCATAACCAGAGCATCCAAAAAAATACTGTGCCTTCTTTTGTCTCAGAAGTAGATAGGTAGAGATAGGCTTCTCAGGTGGCTTCAGAGCAGCAGAAGTCAAGCCTCTTACTTCCCCTCTCAAATTTAACAGTTTGATCAGTCCTTCTGGAACCTAGAAGACTTGGCCCTATATCAGGCATAATGAAAATTTTAAACCAAGACTTGATCAGTGTTTCTTATCAGAGAAAAATGTCACAGTCACCCATAAGAATTCTTTCATTTCCTAATATCATACTTACTGAAGCAAAGTCTGTCTTATCCACATATCAAGCTAATGCTGTATAATTCTGCCTTAATTAATAGATTATTTACTATGTATAAGAAATGAAACAGATACATTTTGACTTCCTTACTCATCAGCATACACATGGGATTGCTGGGAAAAGATGATGATGATTTATTACACAGCACATTACTTGTTGGAACATAGCAAACTAATTATATATTTAGGGGGAAAAATTCACTGCAAGAACTGCTAAATGCTGGGACAGGTTGCGCAGTGAGGTCATAAGATCTTCATCCCCGGATGCATTCAGAATTCACCAAGATGCTGAGCAATGTGACTTAGTAACCAACTTTAAACAGGGGATATTGAAAAAGATGACCTCCAGAGGTCCCTTGCAAACTATGACTTGGCACTTGCTTTGTCACACCTGTCTGTCCACAGGGGGTTGATTGCCTGCCAAGTGTCCTGGTTTGAGCTAAACAGAACTTTTCCAGTTCAGTGATTTTGCTTTCCAGTTCAGTGTCTTCTAAGAGGCTGCACGTTCTGAAGTCAGCAGCATGTATTTGCAGACAGTGCCTGCTACTGGCAGTGATAACACCTGATGTTTACAGTCACTGCCTGGGACTGGGATGCAGAAAGGCTCTTGCTGATACTTATTCCTGTAGTGACCAAGGCCACTGCTGGCTCTTGTGTGCCATGCTGGGGGTGCTGGGTAGTAAGAGGGGGCACAAGGAAGTAAAAGGTTGCACCTCCAGGGGGTAATAGACAGGACAGGTGAATAACGAGAGTATTCAATTCCATATAAAGAATTCCATATATATTCAATATAAAACTGAGGGATCGTGAGGGTTTAGTGCTCTTTCTTCTCTTCTGCAATGGCCGGAGTCCAGGGAGGACTCTGTCCTATCTTATGTCTTTGATCCCAATCCTGAGTTGCTGAACCCAGCTCCCATATCCAGCTCTCCTCTGCCGCTGAACCTGGGACATTAACGCTATTTTAATTTTCTTTTTTTTTTTTTTTTCCAATCCATAAGTCTCTCTGTCTTGTTCCCTTTTCTTTCCCATTTGAGGAGGGAGAGGGGGTTAGAGAGTGTCTGTCAGTGTTTAGTGGCTGGCCCAGCCCTAACCCATGACACTGGGCATTTGTTTTCTGATTGTGGGATTCAGGCACCTTTGCCTAAACTTTTGTTCTAACTGCAAGGCGGATGGTTATCTTGGCTAAAACATTGCCAGAGCTCTTGGGCCTCAAAAACTAACCTTTCTCACAGCATCTGATGTGGGATAATTATCTAAAATTACTTAATTGCCTACATAGCATTGTTCACACATCTGAACATCGAGAAAGTTTCCAGGACAACACGCAGCTGGTGCATAAGGAGCTCTCCCCACAAAGGTTTCTAAAGTAACCTTAAGGGTTGGTAGCATTGAGGAAGCTTAATGTTCTGACTCTGAGAGAAAACCCCATGGAGCATGGAACATTGTGGAGATACCGTGGTCAAGCTCTGTGAACATAAAGGAACCTGGAGACGTCAAGGAGTCAGTGACTGCACATTTAATATCCTGGGCCAAGAGTCTGTCATCTTTTGATAGATGCTGTCCTTGGGTGAACTATGCTCATTATAATCTCATTATAATACCAAAACACACCTTCATCCCAAAAGCTATCCGCCTCTGAGGTGCGATTACCCCTCACTGAGCTTGCACATTGAATTTTTCTACTCTATACCTTTAAACGTGAAGTGAGGAACATTTACACCAATCACAGAATCACAGAATCACAGAATGTAAGGGATTGAAAGGGACCTCGAAAGATCATCAAGTCAAATCCCCCTGCCAGAGCAGGAACGCCAAAGATATGCATGACTAGAGTCACTCAAGCTCCACCTGAAAGGTAACAAATAATATAAGAATGGCCCAAGAGAGGGAGGATGTCAGGGAAGATTCTACCATCGTCAGCGAAGATACCACCACGGACCACCTCTGACTGCTGGGGTCAGTCGACAGGCTGAGCCTCTCTTCACCCCCATAGGGACGCCTTTGGGTAAGGTCCAAACACTTGGTCTCACCAAGTGCTGCCCCAGGATATGTAGGAAATCTTTACAGAGCTGCTCATAATCTATTACATCTGTAACTTTTGCACGTGCTTTGCAGACAGTCACTATCACCAGCAATCAAAATGAATCTGTGTATCTGTTGCCTAAATAAATTATATTTGATTCCGATCTGGTCGTGTGAGTCCCTGTTGACCCTTTATCCATTGAGTTTGGCCGTGTGACTATGTTGCCACCCTCGTGAAGGATGGCCTCATAAATCCAGGGGCACCGCCAGATTGAAGGCATATTGGCACGTTGCATTAGTAATGTTGAATTGGGCATCACTCAGAATCTAAGCCCAGCCGCCACCAGCCCCTCTGATATCTGAGGACAAGCTGGAACGCAAGGGGGTTTAGCTTCTGCCAAACTGATTTGCCCTTTTATCCACGGAGTTTGGCCGTGTGACTTTTTGCAACAGCAATTGTTGCCTCTTGTATGCAACAGGAATTGTTGCCTCTCTCCTTTTAACGCAACACTGATGTTGTCTCTGCATGATCTAATTAGTTCCCTGTCCTCTTCTTGACTTGCCTGTCCTTTCTTCCAAAGATGGTAAACTCTCCTTTTTTCCCTGTGTCCCAACAAAAGCTCCTTGTTCAGCCAGGTCAGTTGACTTCCCTGTTGATTCGTCTTATCATAGAATAGTTTCAGCTGGAAGAGACCTTGAAGATCATTGAGTCCAACCTTTGTCCCAGCCCTATCAACCAGCTAAACGATGCCCCTCAATGCAACATCCACCTGTCTCTTAAACTCCTCCAGGGATGGTGACTCAACCCCCTCCCTGGGCAGCCTGTTCCAATGGCTGACAACCCTATCAGTAAAGAAATTCTTCCTAATATCTAACCTGAACCTCTCCTGGCGCAACTTAAGGCCATTTCCCCTCATCCTATCACTCTCCACTAGGGAGAACAGACCAACCCCTGCCTCGCTACAACCTCCCTTCAGGTAGTTGTAGAGAGCGATGAGGTCTCCCTTCAGTCTCCTCTTCTCCAGGCTAAACAGCACCAGATCCCTCAGCCTTTCCTCATACAACTTGTGTTCTAAGCCCTTTACCAGCTTGGCAGCCGCCTCTGTACCCTCTCCAGCACCTCAACGTCCCTCTTGTAGTGAGGGGCCCAAAACTGGACACAGTACTCAAGGTGGGGCCTCACCAAAGCCGAGTACAGGGGCATGATCACCTCCCTGCTCCTGCTGACAACACCATTCCTGATCCAGGCCAGGATGCCGCTGGCCTTCTTGTCCCCCTGGGCACACTGCTGGCTCCTGTTCAGCCGGTTGTCCATCCACACCCCAGGTCCCTCTCTGCCTGGCAGAGAGAACAGCCTGCATGGGGACAGCCTGCTCCTGCATCTTTAAGACTTCCTTCTTGAAGAATGTCCAGCCTTCCTGGGCCTCATTCCCCTTTAGAACTCACAGAAGAAACACATCCTTTCATGGATTTGCAATGGAGGAATATTAGTGCAATCAAGAATGTTTTATTAACTTGAATTAAGAGTGAAGGAGGGAAGAAGGTTAATGCTGTGTTAATGCTATACACCGTAAGATACCAGCTTAGCTAATGTATAAACAGGAAAAATTTGGATTTCTAATTGAAGCATACCATTCTCACGTTCCTTTAAAACTACAACTACACACTGTTACTTGCAGTGAAACACAAACATCATTTAAAACCTTGAAGGTCAGTGACTCTCAAACTGAAGAGCAAAAATCTCCAGGACATATTTTGCTACCACCAGCATATACCCTTTCTGCTCACTACTGCCATTGTGGTTTTCTAATGTAAGAAGTGGGATTACCTGCAAAAAAATGTTCAAGATCGCTCAGGATCCCAAAAAAGGTAGAACAAGTAACAGCAGAAAAATCAAGTCCCTGGAAACAATCTGGATGTTTTGCCTCTGAGCATCATGCAAAATACAGAGTAATTTCTATCCCTACCTTGATAGGCACTTGTATTGGTTTGGCCTGGTCAGATTTTGGCAGAGGGGGGGAGCTGCAGGGTGGCTTCTGCAAGAAGCTGCTAGAAGCTCCCCGAGTTTGATAGAGCCAATGCCAGCCGGCTCCAAAGAGGGACTCGCCGCTGGCCAAGGCTGAGCCTATCAGTAAAGTGATAGGAGAGGAACGCCTCTGTGAAAAACATATTTAAGAATGGGGAAAAGAACTACACCACAACAGCTGGCACAGAGATGGAGGAGTGAGAATCTGTGCAGACACCAAGGTCAGTGAAGAAGGAGGGAGGGAGGATGAGCTCCAGGCGCCGGAGCAGAGAGTCCCCCGGGTCCATGGTGAAGACCGTGATGAAGACCATGGTGAAGCGGGTTGTCCCCCTGCAGCCCATGGGTGGGGTGTAGATGTCCACCATGGGACAGAGGACCCCACGCCGTGTGGGTGGATGCCTGAAGGGGGTTGTAGCCCGTGGGAAGCCCGCATCGGAGCAAATCGCTGCCAGAACCTGTAGCCCGTGGAAGAGGGAATGCCCATGCTGGAGCAGGTTGACTGGTGGGACTTTTGGGACGCTGCGGGGGACTCATGCTGGAGCAGTTTCCCCCGAAGGACTGCGTCTCAGACTCACGAGGGGTGGGCTGCCCCTCGTGAGGTGTCTCACGTTGGGCAGTTTGTGATGAATTGCCCTTCGTGGGATGACTCACGTCGGAGAAGAGAGCGTGAAGCTTGTCTCCCGTGAGAGGGACCCCACAATGGCCCTGGGGAAGAGTGAAGAGTCCTCCCCCGGAGTGAAGAAGCAGTGGAACCAACATCGGATGAACTGACAAAGAAGACAGAACTACTGAATGAGAGAAGGCAGAGAAGGCAGAATTAATGACAGAGAAGGCAGAGTTACTGAATGCCTTCTTTGCCTCTGTCTACTCTGCCGGAGGCTGTCCTGAGGAGACCTGTTCCCCTGAGGCCCCAGAGGAAGTCAAGTCAATGGAGGAGTTTGCCTTAGTCAGTGAGGACTGGGTTAGGGACCAATTAAGCAATCTGGACATCCATAAATCCATGGGTCCAGATGGGATGCACCCACGGGTGCTGAGGGAGCTGGCTGATGTCATTGCTAGACCACTCTCCATCATCTTTGCCAAGTCTTGGGAGACGGGAGAGGTGCCTGAGGACTGGAGGGAAGCAAATGTCACTCCAGTCTTCAAAAAGGGCAAGAAGGAGGACCCGGGTAACTATAGACCGGTCAGCCTCACCTCCATCCCTGGGAAAGTGATGGAACGACTTATCCTTGGTGCCATCTCAAGGCATATCAAGGATAAGAGGGTCATTAGAGACAGTCAACATGGCTTCACCAAGGGGAAGTCATGCTTGACCAATCTCATAGCCTTTTACGAGGATATAACAAGGTGGATGGATGATGGCAGAGCGGTGGATGTGGTCTACCTGGACATCAGCAAGGCCTTTGACACCGTCTCCCACAGCATCCTCATAGGTAAACTGAGGAAGCGTGGTCTAGACTATCGGGTAGTGAGGTGGACTGCAAACTGGCTGAAGGAAAGAAGCCAAAGAGTCGTGGTCAATGGAGCGGAGTCTGGTTGGAGGCTGGTATCTCGTGGAGTGCCTCAAGGGTCAGTACTGGGGTCAATGTTATTCAATATATTCATCAATGACTTGGATGAGGGACTAGAGAGTACTATTAGCAAGTTTGCTGATGACACCAAGCTGGGAGGAGTGGCTGACACGCCAGAAGGCTGTGCTGCCATCCAGCGAGACCTGGACAGGCTGGAGAGTTGGGCAGGGAATAACTTGATGAAATACAACAAGGGAAAGTGTAGGGTCCTACATCTGGGCAGGAACAACCCCAGGTTCCAGTAAAGGTTGGGGAACGACCTGTTAGAGAGCAGTGTAGGGGAAAGGGACATGGGGGTCCTGGTGTACAGCAGGATGACCATGAGCCAGCACTGTGCCCTTGTGGCCAAGAAGGCCAATGGCATCCTGGGGTGTATTAGAAGGGGGGTGGTTAGTAGGTCGAGAGAGGTTCTCCTTCCCCTCTACTCTGCCCTGGTGAGACCCCATCTGGAGTATTGTGTCCAGTTCTGGGCCCCTCAGTTCAAGAAAGACAGGGAACTGCTGGAGAGAGTCCAGCACAGGGCAACTAGGATGATTAAGGGAGTGGAGCATCTCCCTTATGAGGAAAGGCTGAGGGAGCTGGGGCTCTTTAGTTTGGAGAAGAGGAGGCTGAGGGGTGACCTCATTAATGTTTACAAATATATAAAGGGGGACTGTCAAGAGGATGGAGCCAGGCTCTTCTTGGTGGCAAACAATGACAGGACAAGGGGTAATGGGCTGAAACTGGAACATAAGAGGTTCCGCTTAAACTCGAGAAGAAACTTCTTCTCAGTGAGGGTAACAGAGCCCTGGCACAGGCTGCCCAGGGAGGTTGTGGAGTCTCCTTCTCTGGAGACATTCAAGACCCGCATGGACACCTTCTTGTGTAACATCATCTAGGTGTTCCTGCTCTGGCAGGGGGATTGGACTAGATGATCTTTTGAGGTCCCTTCCCATCCCTAGCATACTGTGATTCTGTGACCGTAACTCCCATTCTCGGTCCCCCTGCGCCACTCAGGGGGAGGAGGTGGAGAAACCGGGATTGATGTTGAGCCCAGGAAGAAGGGAATGATGGGGGGAAGGTGTTTCTCTTTTAAGATCTTTTTGCTTTCCTTATTTCTTGCTACTCTTCTCTGATGAGCCGTCAGTGAGCACTGGCAGCCCAGAAAGCCAATCGTGTCCTGGGCTGCATCAAGAGGTGCGTGGCCAGCAGGTCGAGGGAGGTGATTCTCCCCCTCTACTCCACTCGCCTGAGACTCCACCTGGAGTGCTGCGTCCAGCTCTGGAGCTCACAGCACAAGAAAGATCTGGACGTGCTGGAGCATGTCCAGAGAAAAGCCACGAGAATGATAAGAGGGCTGGAGCACCTCTCCTATGAAGAAAGCTGGTGAGGAGCTTTTGAGGATGTCGGGTAGTGACAGGACTAGAGGGAATGGATTGAAGCTAGAGATGGATCAGTTCATAGAATCATAGAATCATAGAATGTTAGGGATTGGAAGGGACCTCGAAAGATCATCAAGTCCAATCCCCATGCCAGAGCAGGAACGCCTAGATTATGCTACACAGGAACGTGTCCAGGCAGGTCTTGAATGTCTCCAGAGAAGGAGACTCCACAGCCTCTCTGGGCAGCCTGTTCCAGTGTTCCGTCACCCTCACTGAGAAGAAGTTTCTTCTCGAGTTTAAGCGGAACCTCTTATGTTCCAGTTTCAGCCCATTACCCCTTGTCCTATCAGTGGTTGTCACCGAGAAGAGCCTGGCTCCATCCTCGTGACACTCACCCTTGATATATTTGTAAACATTAATGAGGTCACCCCTCAGCCTCCTCTTCTCCAAACTAAAGAGCCCCAGCTCCCTCAGTCTTTTCTCATAAGGGAGATGCTCCACTCCCTTAATCACCCTAGTTGCCCTGTGCTGGACTCTCTCCAGCAGTTCCCTGTCTTTCTTGAACTGAGGGGCCCAGAACTGGACACAGTATTCCAGATGGGGTCTCACCAGGGCAGAGTAGAGGGGAAGGAGAACCTCTCTCGACCTACTAACCACTCCCCTTCTAATACACCCCAGGATGCCATTGGCCTTCCTGGCCACAAGGGCACAGTGCTGGCTCATGGTCATCCTGCTGTCCACCAAGACTCCCAGGTCCCTTTCCCCTACACTGCTCTCTAATAAGTCATTCCCCAAATTATACTGGAACCTGGGGTTGTTCCTACCCACATCCAACACTCTACACTCACCCTTGTTATAGTTCATTAAATTTTTCCCCGCCCAACCCTCCAGCCTGTCCAGGTCTCGCTGAATGGCAGCACAGCCTTCTGGCGTGTCAGCCACTCCTCCCAGCTTGGTGGCATCAGCAAACTTGCTGATAGTACTCTCTAGTCCCTCATCCAAGTCATTGATGAATACATTGAATAATACTGGTCCCAGTACCGACCCTTGAGGGACTCCACTGGATACAGGCCTCCAACCAGACTCCGCCCCACAACTCTTTGGCTTCTTTCCCTTAGCCAGTTCACAGTCCACCTCACTACCCGAGAGTCTAGACCACACTTCTTCAGTTTAGCAGCAAGGATGCTGTGGGAGACTGTGTCAAATGCTTTACTGAAGTCAAGGTAGACCACATCCACCGCTCTGCCATCATCTATCCACCTTGTTATATCCTCATAAAAGGCTATGAAGTTAGTCAAGCACGACTTCCCCTTGGTGAAGCCATGTTGACTGTCTCTAATGACCCTCTTATCCCTGATATGCCTTGAGATGGCACCAAGGATAAGTCGTTCCATCACTTTCCCAGGGATGGAGGTGAGGCTGACCGGTCTATAGTTTCCCGGGTCCTCCTTCTTGCCCTTTTTGAAGACTGGAGTGACATTTGCTTCCCTCCAGTCCTCAGGCACCTCTCCCGTCTCCCAAGACTTGGTAAAGATGATGGAGAGTGCTCTAGCAATGACTCCCGCCAGCTCCCTCAGCACCCATGGGTGCATCCCATCAGGGCCCATGGATTTATGGATGTCCAGATTGCTTAATTGGTCCCTAACCCAGTCCTCATAGACTAAAGCAAACTCCTCCACTGCCCTGACTTCCTCTGGGGCCTCAGGGGAACGGGGCTCCTCAGGACAGCCTCCGGCAGAGTAGACAGAGACAAAGAAGGCATTCAGCAACTATGCCTTCTCTGTATCTTCTGTCACCAAGGCACCCACCTCATTCATCAGTGGGCCTACATTGCCTCTGGTGGTAGTTTTATCTGCCACGTATTTGAAAAAGCTCTTCCTGTTGTCCTTGACCCCTCTCGCCAGGTTCAATTCTAGGGAGGCCTTTGCTTTCCTAGTTGCCTCCCTACATCCTCGGACAACAGCCTTATATTCTTCCCAAGTGGCCAGCCCTGCCTTCCAAGATCTGTAAATTCTCCTCTTGCCCTTGAGCTTACCCAGCAGATCCCTGTTGAGCCACGCAGGTCTCCTGGCTCCCTTCCTTGACTTCCTACGTGGCTCTGATCTTGAGCACGGTAGAAGCAGTCCCTGAACGCTAACCAACTATCTTGGGCCCCTTTACCTTCAAACAGCCTTGCCCATGGGATTTTCTCTAGTAATTGTTTGAAAAATCCAAAGTTTGCCTTGGCAAAGTCCAGGGTTGCAATTCTGCTTGCTATTTTGTTTCTGCTACATGAGATCCTGAACTCCACCATCTGATGGTCACTGCAGCCAAGGCAGCCCTCAACCTTTACTGCTTCAACCAGATCCTCCTTGTTAGCGAGGATGAGGTCCAGCAGTGCTCCTCTCCTAGTCGGCTCCTCCACCATTTGCATCAGAAAATTATCATCGATGCACTGGAGGAACCTCCTGGACTGTGGCTGGCTGGCTGAGTTGTCCTTCCAGCAAATATCAGGGAAGTTAAAATCCCCCACAACAACCAGGGCCTGTGATTGTGAGACCGCTCTCAGCTGCCTGTAGAAGGCCTCATCAACTTCCTCACCCTGATCTGGTGGCCTGTAATAGACACCCACAACAGTATCTCTCCTGCCAGCCTGCCCCTTAATTCTAACCCATACACTCTCAACTTGCTCCTCATCCATGCCTGGATGGTATTCAAGACATTGTAGTTGCTCTTTCACGTAAAGAGCGACTCCACCACCTCGCCTGGCTGGCCTGTCTTTCCTGAAAAGGACATAGCCACCCATGAACACATTCCAGTCATGCGAGCTGTCCCACCATGTCTCTGTAATTGCTACCAGATCATAATCTCCTGCCTGAACCCAGGTTTCTAGCTCCTCCTGCTTATTCCCCATGCTGCGTGCATTGGTGTATAAGCATTTCAGGGAGCAAGCTGAGCACACTGATTTCACCCTAGGGGGATGGAAGGCCACCCGGTCCTCATAATTTCTAGAACACTGCCCCGCTGCAATCCCAGCTATAACCCCATCCCCCTTCATATCTAGTTTAAAGAACGCTCTATGAGTCCCGCCAGCTCGTGACCAAGGATCCTTTTTCCCCTTTGTGTCATTTGAACCCCAGCTTGTTTCAGTAGACCAGGTGCCCTGTAGATCTCCCCATGGTTAAAAAATCCAAAGCTAGACTGCTGGCACCACCCCTTTAGCCAAGTATTAATCTGCTGCACTTTGTCAAACCTTCCACTATTTTTCCTCATAATTGAAGGAATAGAGGCAAACACAACCTGTGTGCCTGATCCTTCTAGCATCTGCCCCAGTGCCCTAAAGTCCCTTTTGATTGCTTCTGGCTGTCTCTCTACTATCTCATCATTATCTGCATAACCAGAAGCGGGTAATAGTCCGTGGGTTTCACCAGACCAGGAAGCTTCTTGATAACATCCTTAACTCGGGCCCCAGGGAGGCAGCAGACTTCCCTGTGGGTCAGATCAGGGCGGCAGACAGGGCCCTCTGTTCCCCTCAGGAGGGAGTCTCCAATTACAATTACCCTCCTTTTTTTCTTAGATGAAGAAGTCCTAATGCGTGTATCCGAGTGACTCACCCTAGACAGCCCTATGGGTGAAGCCTCCACTGACTCTTCCTTGGCCTGGCTCTCATTGTCTAGAGCCCCATACCTGTTTCGCAGGGCCAACCGGGCAGGTGAGGGAGGCCGGGCAGGGATTTTCCTTCCTCTCCTGGCAGGCACCTGCTTCCACTCCTCCCTATCCTTTAGGTCCCCCCCTTTTGCCTGATGGCCAGAGGTGGGGGGATATTCTGCTCTTTATGGAGCTTGCTCTTTGCCATTCAGGACGTGACTCCACCTATCTATCTCTCTCTCCGACTCCCTGATGCTCCTCAGCCTTTCTACTTCCTCCTTCAGCTCAGCCACGAGGCTGAGCAGATCGCTCACCTGGTCACATCGGACACAAGTGTCACTTCCACTACCCTCCATGGCCAGTGCCAGGCTCCAGCATTCTCTGCAGCCCGAGGCCTGAACACCCACATGCTTACGTGGGGCCTCTGTCTGGGTGCCCACAGTTTTTCTAACAACCATTGACCTGGTGGCAACCATAGTTGGCTCTACAATACAAGACTCTCTGAAAGCTACGCACACAATAGATTACAGGCCTTTTAAGTACTTGCCTTTTAACAAAGACTTACCCTTTTGTTCATTGGACAGGGACTAGTCCCTGCCCTCCCCAAGGCTTCTTATACCCTGAGGGCACAGTTAACAGCTGATCACAGTGTTTAAAATCACCTGGCCGCTGAGGGTGGCTCCGCCCACACTATCTCGGGTGTCAGCCCTGGAGCTGCTGTTGCGGCCTCAGGTTTGGTTACTGTAGCCGGCCCAAAAAAAGCCCCCAAAAGCTTTTTGCCAGCCTTTTTTTTTGCTTAGATTCCTTCCCCAGTGCAGTCTTACCTGCTCTGAAGCTGGTCTCGACAGCAAAAAGTTCAGATTGGACGTGAGGAAGAAATTCTTCCCCATGAGGGTGGTGAGACACTGGCACAGGTAGCCCAGAGAGGTGGTGGAAGCCCCATCCCTGGAAGTTTTTAAGGCCAGGCTGGATGGGGCTCTGAGCAGCCTGATCTAGTGGGGGATGTCCCTGCCTATGGCGGGGGGGTTGGAACTAGATGATCTTTCAGGTCCCTTCCAACCCTGACAATTCTATGATTCTCTGATTTGTTCTTTTAATAAATCTGACTAATTCCCCTGAAATCGAGTTTGTTTTGCCCGGGATGGTAAATGAAAATGATCTCGCTGTCCTTATCTAAAACCATGAGCCCTTTGATGTATTTTCTCCCCTGTCGAGTGAAGTAGGAGGGTTGAGAGAGCGGCTGAGTGGGTACCTGGCTGCTCGCCAGGGTCAGACCACAACAGCACTGTAATCCTCCAAGTGTAGATGTGTGACTTCAGGATATGGTTTAGTGGTCATAGTAGTGTTGGGTTGACAGTTGAACTTGATGATCTTAGAGGTCTTTTTCAATCTTTATGATTCTGTGATTCTAAGTCTAATATTCACAGACCCTGCTTTCTACCTCTGTTCATACAATCTTTAAATGTATACAATTTCACTTTATCTTCCCTTCCTCTTGTTGCATATATTTGTACACATATAGTATGCCCTTCTCTTGCACACAAAGCTGGTAGGAAAAGTGGTGAGCACATGGAATTGTGAGCATATCCTCGGGTATGAGGATGTCTTTTACTGGACTTGTGCAAGGCATTTGACACTGTCCCACATGACATCCTTGTCTCTAAAATGGAGAGACACAGATTTGACAGATGGACCACTCGGTGGATAAAGAACTGGCTGGATGGTCGCACTCAAAGAGTTGTGGTCAATGGCTCAGTGTCCACATGGAGACCAGTGACAAGCGGTGTTCCTCAGGGGTCCGTTCTGGGTCCAGTGCTGTTCAACATCTTTGTCAGCGACATGGACAACGGCATTGAATGCATCCTCAGCAAGTTTGCCGACGACACTGTACTGGGTTCAGCTAGGATAGGGATAATTTTAAATAGGGGGAGGGGCTAGTCAGAAATTGCTGAACCAAACTAGTAGCTAGTAGTCAAAGGGATATTCGATACCATCGTGATGTCATGCTCGGGGTATATATATAGGGGGCTGGTGGGGGCCGGGCGCTCTTGCTTTCCGGCTCCGCTGGTTTCCGGGTGGTGAGATCCGCGTTACATGTTACTCGCGTTATATCTGGTTAAATGTTACTGTTATTTCACTGTTATCGTTACCATTTATGTTCACCATTAAAACAAACTGGTTTTATCTCAACCCTACGAGCCTCCGCCTCCTGCTCTCTCCGGGGGGGAAGGGGTGAGCGAGTGAGAGAGAGACCACATGGTTCTTTGTCTCTCCCGACCCGTCACTCGGCTTAAACCACAACAGACACCAAGCTGTGTGGTGCTGTGGACTCACCTGAGGGCAGAGATGCCATCCAGAGGGACCTTGACAGGCTTGAGAAATGGGCCAGTGCAAACTGCACGAGCTACAACAAGTCCAAGTGCAAGGTCCTGCACCTGGGTCGGGCTAATTCCAGGCACAAATACAAACTGGGCACAGAGTGGGTTGAGAGTAGCCCTGAAGAGAAGGACTTGGGGGTGTTGATAGACGAGAAGCTCAACATGAGCCGGCAGGGCACTCGTGCAGCCCAGAAGGCCAACTGCATCCTGGGATGTATCAGGAGAAGCGTAGCCAGCAGGTCAAGACGGGTGATTCTCCCCCTTCACTCTGCTCTTGTGAGACCCCACCTCAAATACTGCATCCAGTTCTGGTATCCCCACCATAAGAGGGACATAGAACTGTTGGAGCATGTTCAGAGGAGGGCCACAAAGATGATCCAGGGGCTGGAGCACCTCTGCTATGAGGTCAGGCTGAGGGAGCTGGGATTGTTCAGCCTGGAGAAGACTCCGGGGGGAACCTTATAACTGCCTTCCAATACCTGAAGGGAACCTACAGGAAAGCTGGGGAGGGACTTTTTACAAGAGCGTCCACTGATAGGACAAGGGGAAATGGATTTAAGTTGAAGGAGAATAGATTTAGACTGGATCTTAGGAAAAAATTCTTCAGTCCGAGGGTGGCAAGACTCTGGAACAAATTGCCCAGAGAAGTTGTGGATGCCCCCTCCCTGGAGGTGTTCATGGCTAAGTTGGACAGAGCCTTGAGTCGCCTGATCTAGTTGAGAGGCGTCCCTGCCCATGACAGGGAGGTTGGATTAGATGATCTCTGAGGTCCCTTCCAGCCTAGGCCATTCTATGATTCTATGATTCTATCTAAGCACATTTCTGGAAATGTATATAATTATGGAATATTTCTTTAGATATTCATCATCCACAAGATAGAGAAAGAGGAAGGGAAGTATAATGTGAAGTTTGATTATTACTGCACTCTTTATTGAAAAGAAAGCCTGAACAAGTTCCTTCTTTTCTTTGCAGAAAGAACTGCTCATTCAACAGTTTTTATAGAATCATAGAAGCATGAATGTTGGAAAAGACCTTTAAGATCATCAGGAATGAATATGGCAACATCCCATAAATTATTAATTGAATTACAGTGCATGAACATAGAATATATTCAGTAGGTCTGAACACTGACTTCAAGATTTTCTCCATTCTCCCAATGTTCTGTATGAATGACATGTGTAATGAGTGATTATAATTTTTTTTGTATGCACAGCTCACTTTTAGAGGCCAGATAACTCAAGCCATATACCTCAATATTCCTTTCCCAAAGAGGTGCATGTTAAAATAAGTATATAAGTAATAAAAAAGTCAGAGTAGCTCTAGATTTTTTTTTTTAAACAAGATCTACTGTTTTTAAACATCTACCTGACATTTATAAATTAATGTCCATATAAAGCGGTTTTGAAACTCTTCAAGCTTCAGAGGGTTAGGGCTGGGCCAGCCACTAAACCCTGACAGATGCTCTCTAAATCCTCTCCCTTCCCTCTTGGGAAAGGAGAAAGGGAATGATGCAGAGAGACTTACAGACTGGAGAAGAAAACTAAAACAGCTTTAATAAACAATAATAGTACTGAGCCCCAGGCTCAGTGGCAGCGGGAGCTGGATACAGGGAGCTGGATTCGGGAACTCAGGATCCGGATCAAAAGCAGGAGGTCAGATGGAGTCCTCTCTGGACACCAGCCATTGCAGAAGAAAAGAGACCTAAACCCTTGTGATCCCTCACTTTTATACTGAATATGACTTATATGGGATGGAATACTCTCGTTGGTCACCTGTCCTGTCTATTACCCCCTGGAGGTGCAACCTTTTACTTCCTTGTGCCCCCCTCTTACTACCCAGCACCCCCAGCGTGGCACACAAGAGCCAGCACTGGCCTTGGTCACTATAGGAATAAGTATCAGCAAGAGCCTTTCTGCATCCCAGTCCCAGGCAGTGACTGTAAACATCAGGTGTTATCACTGCCAGTAGCAGACACTGTCTGCAAAAACATGCTGCTGACTGCAGAATGTGCCACCTTTTAGAAGAGACTGAACTGGAAAGTAAACATCACAGAACAGAATTGGTTCTGTTCAGCTCAAACCAGGATAGTTAGGAGAAAAAAATATTGGAGACTTATTTGATATTGCTGCTAGCTTAAACAAAATGTCTCCTAGTCTAGCATTTTAACACTACATGAAAACTATCAGCACTACCAAATTTGCCATAGGAAAGATGCTTGAAATAAATAGTATTTGATTGCTTATAAATTATACTGTCAGATGGTAATCATCCATACATTTTGCAGATCTTTCACAAGATCTTCATTATCAAAGGTAACCACTGAGAAATGCTGTTGCATTATGAATTTACTACCCTATTCTTTCCTCTTCCCAGGTGAAAATAAGCACAAGGTAAATTGTAAATTAAAACTTTACAAATTAGAGGCAAAACAAAACTGTGTTTCTTGGACATAAATTATTCCTTTCAGTACAACACAACTATTCATAGCTTGTGGACCGTCACTTAAATGCAATGTTATTCAGAACAGTACTTTCATAAGTTCAATAGAAATTAAAAGCAAGACACTTAGGAAGCATGCCACATGCACACTTAGCATAAAGACAGACTACCAGAAGTCTTACGGAACAGAGGAAAAACTCATTTCTGTTTTGGTCCCCTTTCAGGAGGCCACCTCACTTAAGTCAACCTACCCACTGATTCCTCCAAATACCTCTAGCTAGCCCTTGACACAGAACATTTCAAGTTGGAAGGGACACATAAGGATCATCGAGTGCAACTCCCTGCTCCTTGCAAGACCACCTAAACCAAAACCATATGACTAAGAGCAGTGTCCAGATGCTCCTTGAACTCTGACAGGCTTGGTGCTGTGATCTCTTCCCTGGGGAGCATGTTCCAGTGACTAACCCACCCCCTCAGTGAAGAACCTTTTCCTAATGTCCAATCTGAACTTCCCCTGACACAGCTTCATTCCATTTCCATGTGTCCTACGGCTGGTCACCAGAGAGCGGAGATCAGCACCTCCCCCTACACTGGCCCCCTTCCGCAAGTTGTAGACTGTGATGAGGTCACCCCTCAGTCTTTTTTTCTCCAAGTTGAACAAGCCAAGTGACCTCAGCTGCTCCTCATAGGACTTGCCCTCAAAACTTTCACCATCTTGGTCACCCTCCTCAGGACACACTCTAAAAGCTTCATGTCCTTCTTATATTACAGCATCCGAAACTGCACACAGTACTCAAGGTGGGGCCACACCAGTGTGGTGTAGATGGGGACAATTACATTCCAAACTCAGTCCCAAACTCTGAAAACAATACCCCACAAATCTTACCTAAAAAGATTAACAGCATTATTAATAAAGAAATGTGCTTACTGTTCCTGAATCAGAGAAAGGATTGTATTCATCTAGCCCTGGAGGAACATTTCTTGTCACTTGTGTAACAGAAGGATCCTAAAAGAGAAAATAGTTCTGTAAATGTATGCATATGTATACAAGGAACGAGACAACACATTTCATTATACCATATAAAACTCAGAAATAGTTTGTTTTCAGTAAAAAAGCCTGTAAATATCCATCTTTCGCTGTCCCCAAAATGACATAATTCCATACTGAGCATCTTAAAAACCTAGATTAACAGAGACTAAAAGAAATTAGAGTTGCAAGAAAAAGCATGTGAACCTTTTAGAATTCCATGGTAATCATTTCAAGCTAATCGGAGACAGGTTAACCTGGAGTCTTGTTAAGAAAAGGAGTTTAGAGGTGTGGCCTAGAGCTACGCTGACTGATAAAAACAGAATCACAGAATCACATAATCACAGAATGTTAGGGATTGGAAGGGACCTCGAAAGATCATCAAGTCCAATCCCCCTGCCAGAGCAGGAACGCCTAGATTATGCTACACAGGAACGTGTCCAGGCGGGTCTTGAATGTCTTCAGAGAAAGAGACTCCACAACCTCCCTGGGCAGCCTTGTGCCAGTGCTCCGTCACCCTCACTGAGAAGTTTCTTCTCGAGTTTAAGCGGAATCTCTTATGTTCCAGTTTCAGCCCATTACCCCTTGTCCTATCAGTGGTTGTCACCGAGAAGAGCCTGGCTCCATCCTCTTGACACTCACCCTTTATATATTTGTAAACATTAATGAGGTCACCCCTCAGTCTCCTCTTCTCCAAACTAAAGACCCCCAGCTCCCTCAGCCTTTCCTCATAAGGGAGATGCTCCACTCCCTTAACCATCCTAGATTACCCCGCACTGGACTCTCTCCAGCAGTTCCCTGTCCTTCTTGAACTGAGGGGCCCAGGACTGGACACAATATTCCAGATGGGGTCTCACCAGGGCAGAGTAGAGGGGAAGGAGAACCTCTCTCGACCTACTAACCACCCCCCTTCTAATACACCTGTCCTGGGTTTAGCTAAAAAACCCAGTCCTGTTTAGTGATTTTTACTTTACAGTTTAGTGTCTTCTAAAAGGCTGCACGTTCTGAAGTCAGCAGCATGTTTTTGCAGACAGTGTGTGCTACTGGCAGTGATAACACCTGATGTTTACAGTCACTGCCTGGGACTGGGATGTAGAAAGGCTATTGCTGATACTTATTCCTACAGTGACCAAGGCCACTGCTGGCTCTTGTGTGCCACGCTGGGGGTGCTGGGTAGTAAGAGGGGGGCACAAGGAAGTAAAAGGTGGCACCTCCGGGGGGTAATAGACAGGACAGGTGACCAACGAGAGTATTCCATCCCATATACGTCATAGTCAGTATAAATTGAGTGATCATGAGAGTTTCGGCCCTTTTTTTTCGGCCTTTTCGCCCTTCTTTGCTGCAATGGCCGGTGTCCAGAGAGGACTCCATCTGACCTCCTGATTTTGATCCGGATCCTGAGTTCCCGAATCCAGCTCCCTGTATCCAACTCCCGCTGCCGCTGAGCCTGGGGTTTCCCCAGTGCCTCCTGCTCTGCAGCACCAGTGGTGATTGCTATGGGGGGAGGGAGTTGGGTTTGATATCGGGCTACTATCTATAGTTGTATATAGTTCTTTACTTTTATCTTTTTACTATTATTTTCTATTATTTTCATTTCATATTAAAGCTGTTCTAGTTTTTTTTCTTCTCTAACTCGTAAGTCTCTCTGCCTCATTCGCTTTTCTCTTCCCGTTTGGGGGGGGAAGAGGGGGTTAGAGAGCGTCTGTCCGCGTTAGTGGTCGGCCCAGCCCTAACCCACGACAACACCCCAGGATGCCATTGGCCTTCCTGGCCACAAGGGCACAGTGCTGGTTCATGGTCATCCTGCTGTCCACCAAGACTCCCAGGTCCCTTTCCCCTACACTGCCCTCTAATAAGTCATTCCCCAACTTATACTGGAACCTGAGGTTGTTCCTACCCAGATGCAAGACTCTACACTTACCCTTGTTATATTTCATTAAATTTTTCCCCGCCCAACTCTCCAGCCTGTCCAGGTCTCGCTGAATGGCAGCACAGCCTTCTGGCGTGTCAGCCACTCCTCCCAGCTTGGTGTCATCAGCAAACTTGCTGATAGTACTCTCTAGTCCCTCATCCAAGTCATTGATGAATATATTGAATAACATTGGCCCCAGTACTGACCCTTGAGGCACTCCACTAGATACTGGCCTCCAACCAGACTCCGCCCCATTGACCACAACTCTCTGGCTTCTTTCCTTCAGCCGGTTTGCAGTCCACCTCACTACCCGATAGTCTAGACCACGCTTCCTCAGTCTACCTATGAGGATGCTGTGGGAGACGGTGTCAGATGCCTTGCTGATGTCCAGGTAGACCACATCCACTGCACGGCCACCATCCATCCACCTGGTTATGTTTTCATAAAAGGCTATCAGGTTGGTCAGACATGACTTCCCCTTGGCAAAGCCATGCTGACTGCTCCTAATAACCTTCTTATCCTTGATATGCCCAGAGACAGCGCCAAGCATAAGTTGTTCTATTGCCTTTCCAGGGATGGAGGTGAGGCTGACCAGTCTGTAGTTACCCGGGTCCTCCTTCCTGCCCTTCTTGAAGACTGGAGTGACATTTGCTTTCTTCCAGTCTTCAGGCACCTCACCTGTTTCCCACGACTTACCAAAGATGATGGAGAGTGGCCTAGCAATGACTCCCGCCAGCTCCCTCAGCACCCGTGGGTGCATCCCATCAGGGCCCATGGATTTATGGATGTTTAAACATTCAAACTGATCCTTAATCCAGTCCTCCTCAACCAGGGCAAACTCCTCCTTTATCCTGACTTCCTCTGGGGCCTCAGGGGAACGGGGCTCCTCAGGACAGTCTCCAACAGAGTAGACAGAGGCAAAGAAGGCATTCAGCAACTATGCCTTCTTTCTGTCCTCTGTCTCCAGGGCACCCATCTCATTCATCAGTGGGCCTACATTGCCTCTGGTGGTAGTTTTATCTGCCACGTATTTGAAAAAACTCTTCCTGTTGTCCTTGACCCCTCTCGCCAGGTTCAATTCAAGGGAGGCCTTTGCTTTCCTAGTTGCCTCCCTACATCCTCGGACAACAGCCTTATATTCTTCCCAAGTGGCCAGCCCTGCCTTCCAAGATCTGTAAATTCTCCTCTTGCCCTTGAGCTTACCCAGCAGATCCCTGTTTAGCCACGCAGGTCTCCTGGCTCCCTTCCTTGACTTCCTACGTGGCTCTGATCTTGAGCACGGTAGAAGCAGTCCCTGAACGCTAACCAACTATCTTGGGCCCCTTTACCTTCAAACAGCCTTGCCCATGGGATTTTCTCTAGTAATTGCTTGAAAAATCCAAAGTTTGCCTTGGCAAAGTCCAGGGTTGCAATTCTGCTTGCTATTTTGTTTCTGCTACATGAGATCCTGAACTCCACCATTTCATGGTCACTGCAGCCAAGGCAGCCCTCAACCTTTACTGCTTCAACCAGATCCTCCTTGTTAGTGAGGATGAGGTCCAGCCTTGCGCCTCTCCTAGTCGGCTCCTCCACCATTTGCATCAGAAAATTATCATCGATGCACTGGAGGAACCTCCTGGACTGTGGCTGGCTGGCTGAGTTGTCCTTCCAGCAAATATCAGGGAAGTTAAAATCCCCCACAACAACCAGGGCCTGTGATTGTGAGACCGCTCTCAGCTGCCTGTAGAAGGCCTCATCAACTTCCTCACCCTGATCTGGTGGCCTGTAATAGACACCCACAACAGTATCTCTCCTGCCAGCCTGCCCCTTAATTCTAACCCATACACTCTCAACTTGCTCCTCATCCATGCCTGGATGGTATTCAAGACATTGTAGTTGCTCTTTCACGTAAAGAGCGACTCCACCACCTCGCCTGGCTGGCCTGTCTTTCCTGAAAAGGACATAGCCACCCATGACCACATTCCAGTCATGTGAGCTGTCCCACCATGTCTCTGTAATTGCCACCAGATCATAATCTCCTGCCTGAACCCAGGTTTCTAGCTCCTCCTGCTTATTCCCCATGCTGCGTGCATTGGTGTATAAGCATTTCAGGGAGCAAGCTGAGCACACTGATTTCACCCTAGGGGGATGGAAGGCCACCCGGTCCTCATAATTTCTAGAACACTGCCCCGCTGCAATCCCAGCTATAACCCCATCCCCCTTCATATCTAGTTTAAAGAACGCTCTATGAGTCCCGCCAGCTCGTGACCAAGGATCCTTTTTCCCCTTTGTGTCATTTGAACCCCATCTGGTTTCAGTAGACCAGGTGCCCTGTAGATCTCCCCATGGTTAAAAAATCCAAAGCTAGACTGCTGGCACCACCCCTTTAGCCAAGTATTAATCTGCTGCACTTTGTCAAACCTTCCACTATTTTTCCTCATAATTGAAGGAATAGAGGCAAACACAACCTGTGTGCCTGATCCTTCTAGCATCTGCCCCAGTGCCCTAAAGTCCCTTTTGATTGCTTCTGGCTGTCTCTCTACTATCTCATCATTATCTGCATAACCAGAAGCGGGTAATAGTCCGTGGGTTTCACCAGACCAGGAAGCTTCTTGATAACATCCTTAACTCGCGCCCCAGGGAGGCAGCAGACTTCCCTGTGGGTCAGATCAGGGCGGCAGACAGGGCCCTCTGTTCCCCTCAGGAGGGAGTCTCCAATTACAATTACCCTCCTTTTTTTCTTAGATGAAGAAGTCCTAATGCGTGTATCCGAGCGATTTACCCCAGACAGCCCTATCAGTGAACCCCCACCGGTCTCTTCCTTTGCCTGGCTCTCGTTGTCTAGAGCCCCATATCTGTTTTGCAGGGACAACCGGGCAGGTGAGGGAGGCTGGGCAGGGATTTTCCTTCCTCTCCTGGCAGGCACCTGCTTCCACTCCTCCCTATCCTTTAGGTCCCCCCCTTTTGCCTGATGGCCAGAGGTGGGGGGATATGCAGCTCTTTGTGGAGCTTGCTGCTCGCCATACAGGAAGTGGCTCCACCTATCTATCTCTCTCTCCGACTCCCTGATGCTCCTCAGCCTTTCTAATTCCTCCTTCAGCTCAGCCACCAGGCTGAGCAGATCGCTCACCTGGTCACATCGGACACAGGCGTCGCCTCCACTACCCTCCATGGCAAGTGCCAGGCTCCTGCACTCTCTGCAGCCCGAGGCCTGAACACCCACATGCTTACGTGGGGCCTCTGTCTGGGTGCCCACAGTTTTTGTAACAACCTTTGATCTGGTGGCAACCATAGTTGACTCTACAATCCAAAGACTCTCAGAAAGCTATGCACACAATAGTTTGCAGGCCTTTTAAGTACTTGCCTTTTAACAAAGACTTACCCTTTTAAGCCTTTTGTTCAGCCCTAAGGTTTCTTATACTCTGAGGGCACAGTTAACAGCTGATTAACGTTGTTTAAAATCCACTCAAATGTTCTGAGTTTGCTCTGCACAAGATGTATGCTTATGTCAGCCCTGGCTCCTCAAAAAGAGCTTTCAGAGGATCTACCATCAAGAATTGTTGATTTACATAAAGCTGGAAAGGCTTACAAAGTGTTTTCAAAGACCTTAGAAATTCCCCAGTCTACAGTGAGGCAAACGATCGACAAATGGAGACACTTTGGGACTCTGGCTACTCTACCAAGAAGTGGACGCCCTGTCAAAATGACCCCAAGAGCACAACAAAGACTCACCAGTGAGGAAAAGAAACAACCCCGAGTGGCAGCCAAAGAGCTGAAGACATCATTGGAACTGGCTCACATCTCTGTTCATGAGTCTACAGTACATAAACCATTGCACAAGCAGGGTGTCTGTGGCAGGACGCCATGAAGGAAGCCGCTGCTTCCTACACAGCACATTGCTGCACGCCTGAAGTTTGCGAAAGAGCACATTGACACTGCACAGTGATACTGGTAAAATGTTTTGTGGACTGATGAGACAAAGATTGAACTATTTGGAAAGAACACGCAGCACTACATCTGGCGTAAAAAGGGCACTGCATGTCATCATGGAAACATCATCCCAACCGTAAAGTGTGGTGGAGGAAACATCATGATTTGGGCCTGCTTTGCTGCATCAGGGCCTGGCCAGCTTGCAGTCAGTGAGGGGAAGAGGAATTCCTAAGTGTACCAAAAAATCCTTCAGGATAATGTGAGAATGTCTGTATGTCAGCTGAAACTCTGTGGACGTTGGGTGATGCAACAGGACCGGAGTAAGCCCACAACAGAACGGCTTCAGAAAAACAAAATCTGCCTTTTGGAGTGGCCAAGTTCAAGCTCAGACCTCAGCCCAGCAGAGATGCTGTGGAATGACTGGAAGAGAGCCCTACACGTGAGACGTCCAAAGAATATGGCAGAGCTAAAGCAGTTCTGCCAGGACGACACCAAGCTGTGTGGTGCCATGGACTCACTTGTGGGAAGAGATGCCATCCAGAGGGACATTGACAGGCTTGAGAAATGGGCCAGTGCAAACTGCATGAGCTTCAACAAGTCAAAACGTAAGGTCCTGCACCTGGGTCGGGCCAATCCCAGGCACAAATACAAACTGGGCACAGGGTGGGTTGAGAGTAGCCCTGAAGAGAAGGATTTAGGGGTGTTGATAGATGAGAAGCTCAACATGAGTCGGCAGTGCGCTCATGCAGCCCAGAAGGCCAACTGTGTCCTGGGATGTATCAGGAGAAATGTAGCCAGCAGGTCAAGAGAGGTGATTCTCCCCTTTTACTCTGCTCTTGTGAGACCCCACCTCGAATACTGCATCCAGTTCTGGTGTCCCCACCATAAGAGGGACATAGATCTGTTGGAGCATGTTCAGAGGAGGGCCACAAAGATGATCCAGGGGCTGGAGCACCTCTGCTATGAGGACAGTCTGCGGGAGCTGGGATTGTTCAGTCTTGAAAAGAGAAGACTCCGGGGGACCTTATCACTGCCTTCCAATACCTGAAGGGATCCTACAGGAAGGCTGGGGAGGGATGTTTTACAAAAATGTCCACTGATAGGACAAGGGGAAATGGGTTTAAGCTGAAGGAGAATAGATTTAGACTGGATCTTAGAAAGAAATTCTTCTGTACGAGGGTGTCAAGACTTTGGAATAAATTGTCCAGAGAAGTTGTGGATGCCCCTTCCCTGGAGGTGTTCAAGGCCAGGTTGGACAGAGCCTTGAGTAGCCTGATATAGTTGAGAGGCGTCCCTGCCCATGACAGGGAGGTTGGATTAGATGATCTCTAAGGTCCCTTCCAACTTAGGCCATTCTATGATTCCATGATGAATACTCTTGCAATATTTAGTATAAACTAAGTGATCACAAGGGTCTCGTCCTTTTTCTGCAATGGCCGGTGTCCAGGGAGGACTCCATCCGATCTCCTGCTTTTGATCCAGATCCTGAGTTCCCGAATCCAGTTCCCTGTATCCAGCTCCCGCCGCCGCTGAGCCTGGGGCTTCCCCAGTGTCTCCTGCTCTGCAGCACCAGTGGTGACTGTTATCTGGGGAGGGAGTCAGGTTTTATATTGGGCTAATATATATATATATTTGTATATAGTTCTTTATTTTTATCATTTCCCTATTATTTCCATTATTGTTTCATTAAAGCTGTTTTAGTTTTTCTTCTCTAACCCATAAGTCTCTCTGCCTCATTCCCTTTTCCTTCC
Organism: Trogon surrucura; assembly: GCA_020746105.1. Lineage (NCBI taxonomy): Eukaryota > Metazoa > Chordata > Aves > Trogoniformes > Trogonidae > Trogon > Trogon surrucura. The sequence continues at coordinate 683,793 of JAJGST010000022.1, forward strand.
CATTTGGGGGGGGAAGAGGAGATTAGAGAGCGTCTGTCCGTGTTAGTGGCCGGCCCAGCTCTAACCCGCGACAGTACCTCAAGGGGATTTAACTCTGGGAGAAAATAGCCAGTGAACTGAATCCTATGATGTTAGGTGCTAAATAACCCTGTCAATGTGTATCCCATCACTACCGCAGTTGCAGTAAGAACAACCCAGATCAATGAAGGATGAACTATGACGAAAACAAAGGGCAGCGATAAGGGAACCTGAGGTGGCGCCCAGTGACTTCCTTAAGATAATATCCTCAGGCTTCAGACTGTGGGCATGGGCTGTGCCAAACACACCATGAGTTCAGGATGCAGCATGCAACAATCCACCACGTTACCTCCTACCCTAAAGATGTGTGATGGATGGAGCCTCGAAGTCATGGCCTACATGAACCCAATGGATATACTGGAGGGATGGTGCACAGATTAAAGGAATTATATGTGTATATGTGTGTGTATATATATATATGTATTAAGGACAAGAAAGGTAGTGGTAAACGGAAAGTGTAAGATCTGGGAATGACATAGATAATACAGAATAAGGGGTGCAATGTCCTGTGTTTGGCTAGGATGGGGTTAATTTTCACTAGGAACTGGGAGGGGGCACAGCCGGGATAGCCAGTAGCCAAGGGGATATTCAATGATGTCATACTCATGCTCATGCAAGGTGTATATATAGAGGGATTTGGCCAGGGTAAGGCCCTCTTGGGTATTCGGCACACAAGGGCAGCGGTGGCAGGGCGCTCAGTCCAGAGTGGTGAGATATCTGCATTATACATCGCTCACGTTACACGCTATCACAGTATCACAGTATGCTAGGGATGGGAAGGGACCTCAAAAGATCATCTAGTCCAATCCCCCTGCCAGAGCAGGAACACCTAGATGATGTTACACAGGAACGCTTCCAGGCAGGTTTTGAATGTCTCCAGAGAAGGAGACTCCACAACCTCCCTGGGTAGCCTGTGCCAGGGCTCTGTCACCCTCACTGAGAAGAAGTTTCTTCTCAAATTTAAGTGGAATCTCTTGTGTTCCAGCTTGATCGATTATCCCTTGTCCTATCATTGTTTGCCACTGAGAAGAGCCTGGCTCCATCCTCGTGATATTCCCCCTTTATATAGTTATAAACACTAATAAGGTCACCCCTTAGTCTGGCAGTTCTGCCAGGAAGAATGGGCTGTCCTGTACGTGTCACATGATGACACTCGAGATGATCTGCTCCATAACCTTCCCCAGCACCGAGGTCAGACTGAAAGGCCTGTAGTTCCCCAGATCCTCTGTCTGGCCCTTCTTGTAGATGGGCGTCACATTTGCTAACCTCCAGCCCACTGGGACCTCCCTGGTTAACCAGGACTGCTGATAAATGAGGGAAAGCAGCTTGGTGAGCACTTCTGCCAGCTCCCCCAGTACCCTTGGGTGGATCCCATCTGGCTCCTTCAACTTGTGTGTGTCTAAGTGGAGCAGCAGGTCGCTAACCATTTCCCCTTGGATTATGGGGCTTCATTCTGCTCCCCATCCCTGTCTTTCAGCTCAGGGGACTGGGTACCCAGAGAACAACTGGTCTTGCTATTAAAGACTGAGGCAAAGAAGGCGTTATGTACCTCAGCCTTTTCCTCATCCTTCGTCACTATGTTTCCCCCCTTATCCAACAAAGGATGGAGGTTCTCCTTAGTCCTCCTTTTGTTGTTAATGTATCGATGGAAACATATTTTATTGTCTTTTATAGCAGTGGCCAGCTTAAGTTCTAGTTGGGCTTTGGCCCTTCTAATTTTCTCCCTGCATAACTTCATGACATCCTTGTAGTCCTCCTGAGTTGCCTGCCTCTTCTTCCAAAGGTCATAAACTCCTTTTTTTTTTAATTGAGCTCCAACAAAGGCTCCCTGTTCAGCCATGATCTCTGTACTTAGATTTTACCAAATATCATTTTTAAAAGAGTACTTTAAGAAATGCATAACCATAGAAATCTTACTAATGAAGAAATTGTGTTTCACTTCATAATGAAATTGCTGTTCCCATTTACTAGCTACAAAAGCCTTTGGTTTGGTCCAATGGTTTTGTATTGACTAGAAGTCTCCTATAATTAAAACTTGCTTTAAAATAAAGCATAAGTATTAAAATGCAGTGTTACATGTGTAGGTTTAAAAAAACCCACAAAACCTCGTCATAGAAAGAGATCAAGCAGAACCTGCCTTTCATGAACCCATGCTGGCTGGGCCTGATCCCCTGGTGGTTCTGCACCAGGAGATCAGGCCCAGGTTAATAGAGCAGGTCCCAGTCATCTGGGGCCTCCCCTGTTAACCAGGACTGCTGGTAGATGATGGCGAGTGGCTTGGCAAGCTCCTCCGCCAGCTCCCTCAGCACTCTCAGGTGGACCCCATTGTGAGGAGTGCTCCCATTCTCAGTCAATCCACAAGCGTAACTAAACTGGATTTATTAAGAAATTAAAAGATCCCCCAAATTCACAAGTTCTGGTATCGGTTGAGAAGAGCAGTTGCTACACTACACCCAACCCTTAAACTAAGACTAAATGATCTGGATCCTATTATACACTCACCCGTACAAAGATGAGGGCTCTCAGCCTCGAGGAGGCACCTTGGCCGGCATCCCAGACCAAGGGGGAGGCTGTGCCCCAAATGCAAGACCTGCTGCTCCGAAGGGACGTGCTCCAACGCACCCCCAGCAGGACCCCGTTTTAAAGCTCAGTCGAATCTGAGCTGTGGTCAATCTCGGCCTCCCATTGGCTACCAGCTAACTTCCTGGGTGTACCCCCAGGCTGGTGGGCTAGACCCAAACTAGCCAGAAACTTCCAGCAGTTTCTCTACAATCTGCCTGGCAGCCGCTGTGATGGGAGGCATCCCAGACTACGGGGATGCACCCGCCATACCACAAAACATTTGGAGCTATGTATTTCAGCCTCTAAAAAGCCTTGCATTTGTTTGTAGCTTTAAAGAGAGGAGTACACGGGCTGCATAAGTGTGTTATGGTTATGATGGAGTTGTATATTAAGTTGATATGGACTTGCACAAGTGTAGAACTTTGTGGTTAACTCACCATATAACCCTATATAGGTAACTAGGTTTGTATATGGATTTTAGTGAGTATCAATGCAGCTTTCCACAGGAGTTACTATACTCTGTTTCCTGAAGTTGAACTTTCCTTGCCTGGCATACTTTCTACAAGGTCAATAGGGACTATATCTGCTGAATGTGCTTTTCTCTGCATGTTAATGCTGATAAGCAGAAGTTGTCTTTCAGAGAAGGTATTTGGCTAGCAAGACTCTAGCCATATAACTTCTTGCAATATAATTTTAGTCAGACATGAAATTAGTGATAGCTCCAAAAGATTACCAAGTGCTGAGAATTTGGAAGGAACACGTTAAGGACACATCCTCTTTCCATCTTTAGGCTGTGATTTCTTGGGCAGATAATCCAACCTAATGGATTATTGTTGCCCAGAGGAGGGAGGTTCACTCCTCTTCCTCCCAGCTTCCTTAAGTACAGCTGCATGTCCTTTCCTCTTTTTTTGCATTAGATTTGGTGTATATTGAACACTTCTGTGTGGATACCCTACATTTCACAGCTAGCTGTGCCGGCAGCACTGTGTTGCAGAATTAAGACTTTCGTCCTTGAGCTCTTTTCTAAACAAGTGCATAACTCTTGCTTGCTAATAATGAAAAGGGACCGTGACCAGCCGAGTACAGCTCATGTTGGGAGTTTGTCCGTGAGAATGAACAGATAAGACGCTTCTTGTACACCAGATGTGCATGGGAGTGAACGGGTGAGTGATCAAAACAGACCTGGGAAAGTCTGTTCTCCCTGTGTGATAAGAGAGTGATTGAAGGAGTACATGAGCGAATAGCAATCCTGGATGTATAGTCTGGTCTCCTGTTTCTAACCCATAAATAGTGCTTCTTGCCAATAAACTTTGTCTTAGCTCCTCTCAAGAGCTGAGTCCATGCCTTTCAGCCCACCGCACTTCTGCAAACCAGTTGAATTCGCTAAAATGTCAGAAAGCTGTCCAATTTTTCCTGCCTGGGTTAATTTCTTCCATGTTTTCTGAATTACTTTAAGTCATGGAGGGTGTTGAGCAAGCTCTAGTGCTGGTGTAAGATAGCGTCAGGAGAGCTGTGGGATGGGGAAATAAGAGCAACTCATCTCTGCTGATCAAGCTACTTCATGAATTCATATCCTTAGGGTATATTCTCTGGAAGGAGGAAGATTAAGGAAAGTAATGATTTTTTTCATACTTCTAAATCTTGCTGTTTGGCTACTGGTGCTAATTTTGCTGACCTTTCATTTGCAAAAAAAAATTCCTTCACATTGGGGGAGAGAGGGAGAGATTTACTCTGTTGAAGGAAATGCGTTTACAGCTCCTCAAATAATTTTGCTGTTTGATCTGAGAATTCAGAAGAAATTAAGTAATGGGCAGGAACTGTTATAAAATAAAACAGACTGTAGTCATAGAGATTGCACACCATCATTTCATGCTGGAGGGTTTGGGCAGAAATCCTTTTCTTGTTTCAAATCCTAAGTTTAAAATGTAGCATCTATTTGTTTTCCTTGGCTGTAATAATTATGGGGTTTTGGAATCCAGGAACAGTTGGCTGTTACAGCCTGGCAAAACCATAATTTTCTTTTTTCATTTTCCATCCTGCTTTCAGATGCTTTACATGCCTACTTTGGGATTTGTGGCTTGTCATTAATTGGAGAAACTGGTATTTGCAACATTCATCCTGCCCTGAATATAAGCACAAGAACCTCAGAGCACCTTCACCACCTCCATCAGATCTGGAAAACAAGGACTCTAAATAGTATTCAGATGACACACACATTTCTACATGAATGATTTAGATTTGATTTTTAGTTCTGATAGCATAATTGTATCCCAAGGTTAAAAGCCATGTATAACGAGTGTGCTCTTTTAAGTGCTGAAGTCATGCAATCAGGTCTGTGTTGCTGGCATCATTTTGATAGGTAATTGCCTCTGGACAGTTATTCTGCACTGGGAAAAAATGAAATATTTTGGATATATAGAGGTTTGTCACCACAGATGGTAAATAGATCTTCAAATGGGTTTGCTTCTAAGAAACCTTGAGGCAACTGAATTAAATTTTCATTTTTTAAATTCATGCCTGCTGTGTCAAAATATATAATGGGAAAGTATTTTCAAAATCTGTTTGCATATCATACAGTATAGCACAGAACCTTGAAGTTCTTTATGACCTTAATGTCCGACATATTTGGGGATAAAGAATCTCCCATATTAAGTCACAGTTAAAAGTTGCCTTTTATCATCTATTTTCAGATTCCATAAAATTTGTTTCTTTGATTGTTTTAAAGTAGATAAAAATAAAATTATTTTATTTGATATGCTGGACTTATAAAGTTGTGTGGCCCTACTAAATGGATTTCATAATTCTGCTGAGTAGCTTCTACATAGATGCAGTGAATCCCTGGAAGACAGGGATGGGGAAAAGAATGAGACCTACATAATCCAAGAGGAAATGGTTAGTGACCTGCTGCACCTCCTAGACATAGACAGAATCACAGAATCACAGAATGTTCGGGGTTGGAAGGGACCTCAAAAGATCATCTACCCCAGCCCCCCTGCCAGAGCAGGATCACCTACAGCAGGTCACACAGGAACGCGTCCAGACGGGTTTTGAATGTCTCCAGAGAAGGAGACTCCACAACCTCCCTGGGCAGCCTGTTCCAGTGCTCTGTCACCCTCACAGGGAAAAAGTTTTTTCTAATACTTTTATGGAACCTCCTATGTTCCAACTTGCACCCATTGCCCCTTGTCCTGTCAATGGACGCCGCTGAGAAGAGCCTGGCTCCGTCCTCCTGACACTCCCCCTTGACATATTTATAAACATGGATGAGGTCATCCCTCAGCCTCCTCTTCTCCAAGCTAAAGAGACCCAGCTCCTTCAGCCTTTCCTCATCAGGGAGATGTTCCACTCCCTTCATCATCTCTGTGGCTCTGCGCTGGACTCTCTCAAGCAGTTCCCTGTCCTTCTTGAACTGAGGGGCCCAGAACTGGACACAATATTCCAGACGTGGCCTCACCAGGGCAGAGTAGAGGGGCAGGAGGACCTCTCTCGACCTACCAGTCAGCCTTACCTCTGTGCCAGGTAAAATCATGGAACAGATTCTCCTGGTATCTGTACTAAGGCACATAAAAAATAATCAAGTGGTTGGTGACAGCCAACATGGCTTCACCAGGGGCAAGTCGTGCCTGACTAATTTGGTGGCCTTCTACGACAAAGCTACAGCTCTGGCTGACATGGGAAAAGCGACTGATGTCATTTTCCTGGACTTGTGCAAGGTGTTTGACACTGTCCCACATGACATCCTTGTCTCTAAGATGGAGAGACACAGATTTGACAGATGGACCACTCGGTGTGTAAAGAACTGGCTGGATGGTCGCACTCAAAGAGTTGTGGTCAATGGCTCAGTGTCCACATGGAGACCAGGGACAAGTGGTGTTCCCCAGGGGGCTGTTCTGGGTCCAGTGCTGTTCAACATCTTTGTCAGCAACATGGACAACGGCACTGAGTGCACCCTCAGCAAGTTTGCCGACGACACCAAGCTGTGTGGTGCCGTGGACTCACCTGAGGGAAGAGATGCCATCCAGAGGGACCTTGACAGGCTTGAGAAATGGGCCAGTGCAAACTGCACGAGCTTCAACAAGTCCAAGTGCAAGGTCCTGCACCTGGGTCGGGCTAATTCCAGGCACAAATACAAACTGGGCACAGAGTGGGTTGAGAGTAGCCCTGAAGAGAAGGATTTGGGGGTGTTGATAGACGAGAAGCTCAACATGAGCCGGCAGGGCACTCGCGCAGCCCGGAAGGCCAACTGCATCCTGGGATGTATCAGGAGAAATGTAGCCAGCAGGTCAAGAGAGGTGATTCTCCCCCTTCACTCTGCTCTTGTGAGACCCCACCTCGAATACTGCATCCAGTTCTGGTATCCCCACCATAAGAGGGACATAGAACTGTTGGAGCGTGTTCAGAGGAGGGCCACAAAGATGATCCAGGGGCTGGTGCACCTCTGCTACGAGGCCAGGATGAGGGAGCTGGGATTGTTCAGCCTGGAGAAGAGAAGACTTCGGGGGGACCTTGTCACTGCCTTCCACTACCTGAAGGGAACCTACAGGAAGGCTGGGGAGGGACTTTTTACAAGAGCATCCACTGATAGGACAAGGGGAAATGGATTTAAGTTGAAGGAGAATAGATTTAGACTGGATCTTAGGAAAAAATTCTTCAGTCCGAGGGTGGCAAGACTCTGGAATAAATTGCCCAGAGAAGTTGTGGATGCCCCCTCCCTGGAGGTGTTCAAGGCCAGGTTGGACAGAGCCTTGAGTAGCCTGATCTAGTTGAGAGGCGTCCCTGCCCATGACAGGGAGGTTGGATTAGATGATCTCTAAGGTCCCTTCCAACCTAGGCCATTCTATGTTTCTATGATTCTGTGCAGATGTCTGGTCCATGAGTTTCTGATTAACATGTGTAAGGAACAATAAGAATTGAATGAGACAAGAGCATGATACAGGCACTTCTGCAGGCTTATTAACATTCTGGGCTGCTTTTTCCATTATGCAAAAGCTGTATTTGTATTAGTATAGCAGTCAGACACACCAGTATGGGGATTACTGTTATTTTTTGCATAATGGATTATCCAAGACTAAGCGTTTTATTCAGACACACGAGCAGAAATAACCAGTTAGAAACTTTGCAAATCTATTATTTACAGGCAAACGGAGAGCACTTTACACAAAACTCTCCTGCTGACTACAGCCCAAAGACTGTCGCAGAGTAGTCTCAGTGACCTTGGATCAATGAGGTTGGATTAGATGATCTCTGAGGTCCCTTTCAACCTAAGACATTCTATGATTCTATGACCTCCAGCATTTCTGTTCCAACAGGTAAGTCAATACTGATCAGGGAAGAATCAGGTTAGCATCTCCTAAAACAGAAAACTGATGCTTGTGGCTGCAGTTGGGAACAGACTAACTGGGAGTTTGGAAGTCCAGGGTTCATAGCTCAACTCAGATTTAAATATTTTTGTGTTAATTTAGCATCGGAACAGATATTCAGGTCCCAGTACCGACCCCTGAGGGACTCCACTAGACACAGGTCTCCAACGAGACTCTGCCCCATTGACCACAACTCTCTGGTTTCTTCCCTTCAACCAATTAGCGACCCACCTCACTATTCGGTCATCCAGACCACACTTCCTCAGTTTACCTATGAGGATGCTGTGGGAGACGGTGTCAAAGGCCTTGCTGATGTCCAGATAGACCACATCCACTGCACGGCCACCATCCATCCACCTGGTTATGTCTTCATAAAAGGCTATCAGGTTGGTCAGACATGACTTCCCCTTGGCAAAGCCAGGCTGACTGCTCCTAATAACCTTCTTATCCTTGATATGCCCAGAGACAGCGCCAAGGATAAGATGTTCCATCACCTTTCCATGGATGGAGGTGAGGCTGACCGGTCTGTAGTTACCCGGGTCCTCCTTCCTGCCCTTCTTGAAGACTGGAGTGACATTTGCTTTCTTCCAGTCCTCAGGCATCTTTCCTGTTGCCCACGACTTATCAAAGATGATGGAGAGTGGCCTAGCAATGACTTCCGCCAGCTCCCTCAGCACCCACCATACCCATCTGGCCCCATAGACTTGTGAGTGTCCAGGTGGCGTAGCAGGTCCTTAACTGCTTTCTCCTGGATTATGCAGGGTGTATTCTGCTCTCCGTCCCTGTCTTCCAGCTCCAGGGGTTGAATACCCTGAGGATAACTGGTCTGACTATTAAAGACTGAGGCAAAGAAGGCATTAAGTGTCTCGGCCTTATCCTTGGTGGCAATGATCTCCCCCACATCCAATAAATGATGGAGATTCTTCTTGGCTCTCTTTTTGTTTTTAATGTATTTATAAAAGCATTTTTATTATCTCTTACTAGAGTGGCCAGACTGAATTCTATCTGGGTTTCTGTCTTTCTGATGTTCTCTCTTCATGATCTAACTTAGTTCCCTGTACTCTTCTTGAGTTGCCTGCCCCTTCCTGGAAAGAACGTAAACTCTCTTTTTTTTCCTGTGTCCCAGCATTTTCTCTGCCGGATTCTCTCATAGCACATGGGGACAGCCTGCTCCTGCATCTCTAAGACTTCCTTCCTGACAAATGTCCAGCCTTCCTGGACCCCTTTGCCCTTCAGGACTGTCTTCCCAAGGGACTCTCTCAACCAGTGTCCTGAACAGGCCAAAGTCTGCCCTATGGAAGTCCATGGTAGTGGTTTTGGTGACCCCCCTACTTCGCCAAGAATCGAGAATTCTGTCATTTCATGGTCACTAAGCCCAAGGCATCCTCTGACCACCACATCACCCACCAGTCGTTCTCCGTGAAAAGCAGGTCTAGCAAGGCACCTCCCCTTGTAGGCTCACTTACCAGCTGTGTCAGGAAGTTATCTTCCACACACTCCAGGAATCTCCAGGACTGTTTCCTCTCTACTGTGTTGTATTTCCAGCAGATGTCTGGTAAGTTGAAGCCCCCCACAAGAACAAGGGCTGGCGACTTCAACCCAGCAGAGATGCTGTGGAATGACTGGAAGAGAGCCATACACGTGAGACGCCCAAAGAATATGGCAGAGCTAAAGCAGTTCTGCCAGGAAGAACGGGCTAAAATCCCTCCTGAAGGATGTGCAGCTCTGATCCACAGCTACAGGGAGCGCCTGGCTGAGGTTATTGCTGTCAAGGAGGGGTCAACCAGGTATTGAGTCCAAGGGTTCACTCACTTTTTCCACTGGCATTTTGAATGTTGAATGAGTGTGTTCCATAAAGACCTGGAGGATCAGAATTGGTTTTGTGTTATTAGTTAAGGCACATTCTATTTGTCAATACCTAGATGATGGTGAGATCACATTTCATGACAAATTAATGCAGAACACCATGAAATTCCAAAAGGTTCACATACTTTTTCTCGCAACTGTAAATATCTGAGAGGTGGGTGTCAAGAGGAAGGGGTCAGTCTCTTCACAGACAAGAAATAATGGGTTTAAGTTAGAACATAGGAAGTTCCACCTCAACATGAGGAGAAACTTCTTTACTGTGAGGGTGACAGAGCACTGGCACGGGCTGCCCAGAGAGGTTGTGAAGTCTCCTTCTCTGGAGACTTTCAAAACCCGCCTGGATGCGTTCCTGTGTGGCTGCCCTGGGTGATCCTGCTCTGGCAGGGGGGTTGGACTACACGATCTCTAGAGGTCCCTTCCAACCCCGAACATTCAACGATTCTATGTCTCAGGTTCTAAGAACAATAGAAGAGGTACTAAGTCATAAAATCATAGAATGGTTTGGGTTGGAAGGGACCTTAAAGATCATCTAGTTCCAACCCCCCTGCCATGGGCAGGGACACGTTAAACTAACTACTTTAAAGAACAGGGCTGCTATAGATTAGTTATTATTCAGATAATATCATGGGTGCAAAGAATTAAAATAAATATGTTGTTTTAACTTCAAAACTTATAGGAAAAATAAAACAGATACTTTGGCAACTGAAATCAAAGAACAACAAGGATTAGATTGGTCTTGGTTAATTGATTGGTTACCAAATTTAAGTTGGTTAAGAAATTATTTGTGATAATTGTGGCTACAATTGTATGCATATTATGTTGCGTTATGATGCAGTATTTACCCTCAATAACCTCATATTGTATTAGAATATGTTGATCAAGTAACTCAAAAAATTATCGAGAGTATAATGTTAAAGTGAGACTCCCAAAGGAACTTGTTTGGAATTCTCAAAGGGGGGAATTGATACAGAATCAATGGGATTATTGGGATGTTATAAGAACAAGATTATCACAAGAACAGGGAACGTTAAGGTGAGGGAGATAAAAACAATGAACTGCAATTATATACGTTAACCAAGCAAGACGTTGCAAACCAGTTGACCAAGACCCGCAGGCTGGGAGCCCAAAGATACCCAGATACGGCAAAGGAACCCAAGAGTTTGCCAAAAGGACAGCCATGGGAAGACCACCAGGGGTCTCAGAGGACCACCAGAGACCCCCCCCAAAAGACTAATGAGCATGTGCAATAAGGGCAGAGCTTATGATAATGATTTCTGGGAATTACTTTAAACATGTATGATCGTTCCAGAAAACACAATGAAGAGGTATGATTCTATACAATATAAACATCACCTCAGGTGCTACAGGGCATGCATGATAGGTGGAATGATCCCCTGTGCATCCGGCGCCGCAATACAGAATGCCTGCCTTTTAATACTACATTGGTGTTGCGAGGTTTATTCCTGATTTCAGTGACACAGCTACAGGAGGCATCGTGCTCACAGGCTATCATCCTGCTGGTGGATTTCAACCACCCCAACATCTGCTGGAAAAGTAACAACACAGCTGCTCTTCATAAGGCATGTTTTCAAGACCCCTCACCAGCTTTGCTGCCCTTCTCTGGACTTGCTCCAGCACCTCGATGTCCCTCTTGGAGTGAGGGGCCCAAAACTGGACACGGCACTCAAGGTGGGGCCTCACCAAAGCCGAGTACAGGGGCATGATCACCTCCCTGCTCCTGCTGACAACACCATTCCTGATCCAGGCCAGGATGCCCTTGGCCTTCTTGTCCCCCTGGGCACACTGCTGGCTCCTGTTCATCCGGCTGTCCATCCACACCCCCAGGTCCCTCTCTGCCTGGCAGCTCTCCAGCCACTCCTCCCCAAGCCTGTAGCGCTGCTGGGGGCTGTTGTGGCCAAGGTGCAGGACCCGCCATTTGGCTTTATTGAATTTCATTGAGTTGGCCTCGGCCCAGCGATCCAGCCTGTCCAGATCCCTCTGGAGAGCCTCCCTACCCTCCAGCAGATCAACGCTTCCACCCAGCTTGGCGTCATCAGCAAACTTGCTGAGGGTGCACTCCATCCCCTCGTCCAAATCATTGATAAAGATGTTAAACAGGAGCAGCCCCAGCGCTGAGCCCTGGGGGACACCACCTGTGACCGGCCGCCAACTGGATTTAACTCCATTGACCACAACTCTTTGGACTTGGCCATCCAGCCAGTTTTTCACCCAGCGAAGCGTGTGCCCGTCCAAGCCAGGAGCAGTCAGTTTCTCTAGGAGAATGCTGTGGGCAACTGTGTCGAATGCCTTACTAAAGTCAAGGTAGACGACGTCCACAGCCTTTCCTTCATCCAGCAAGCGGGTCACCCAGTCATAGAAGGAGATCAGGTTTGTTAAACAGGACCTGCCTTTCACAAACCCATGCTGACTGGGCCCGATCACCTGGCTGTCCTGCATAGAATCACAGAATCATAGAACAATTCAGGTTGGAAAAGACCCTTGGGATCATCGAGCCCGACCATTAACACTACGCCACAAGTTCACCCCTAAACCATATCACCCAGCACCACATCTAAGCGACACTTAAACACATCCAGGGATGGCGACTCAACTACCTCCCTAGGCAGTCTGTTCCAGTGTCTGACCACTCTTTCCCTGAAGAATTTCTTCCTAATGTCCAGTCTAAACTTGCCCTGTTGCAACTTGAACCCATTCCCCCTGGTTCTGTCCCTAATGATCTGTGAGAAGAGACCAGTATCAACCTCTCTACGATGTCCTTTCAAGTAATTGTAGAGCATGACAAGGTCCCCCCCTCAGCCTCCTCTTCCTCAAACCGAACAGTCCCAGCTCCCTCAATCGCTCCTCGTAAGGTCTATTCTCCAGGCCCTTCACCAGCTTTGTTGCCCTCTTCTGCACTCACTCCAACACCTCGATATCTCTCCTATACTGAGGCGCCCAAAACTGAACACAATACTCAAGGCGCGGCCTCACCAGTGCTGAGGACAGGGGGACAATCACCTCCCTGCTTCTGCTGGTCACACAGTTTCTAATACAAGCCAGGATGCTGTTGGCCTTCTTGGTCACCTGGGCACACTGCTGGCTCACATTCAGCCAGCTGTCGATCAGAACGCCCAGGTCCTTTTCCTCCAGACAGCCTTCCAGCCACCCTTCCCCAAGCCTGTAGCGTTGCATGGGGTTGCCGTGACCAAAATGCAGGACCCTACACTTGGCTCTGTTGAAATGCCTGCAGTTGGCCTGGGCCCATCGATCCAGTCTGTCCAGGTCCCTCTGTAGAACCTTTCTACCCTCCAGCAGATCGACACTCCCTCCCTGCTTGGTGTCATCTGCAAACTTGCTGAGGGTGCACTCAATCCCCTCATCTAGATCATTGATGAAGATGTTAAACAGGAGTGGCCGAGCCCTGAGGGACACCGCTCGTGACTTGCCGCCAACTGGATTTAACTCCATTGACCACAGCTCTTTGGGCCCGGTCATCCAGCCAGTGTTTCACCCAGCAGAGTACGTGCCCATCCAAGCCATGGGCAGCCAACTTGGCCATAAGGATATTGTGGGGGATGGTGTCAAAGGCCTTACTGAAGTCCAGGTACACTACATCGACAGCCTTTCCCTCATCCACTAAGCAGGTCACCCTGTTATAGATTAGATATAGAATAGATTAGATTGGTCAAGCAGGATCTGCCCCTCATGAATCCATGCTGACTGGGCCCGATCTCCCTGTTGGCTTTTAATTGTTCTGTGATGGCTCTTGAGATTATTCGTTCCATCACCTTTCCCGGCACTGAGGTAAGACTGACAGGTCTGTAGCTACCAGGATCCTCCTTCCTGCCCTTCTTGAAGATGGGTGTTACATTCGCCAGCCTCCAGTCCACTGGGACATCCCCAGTTAACCAGGACTGCTGAAAGGTGATGGAGAGCGGCTTGGCAACCACATCCGCCAGCTCCCTCAGCACTCTAGGGTGTAATCCATCAGGCCCCATAGATTTATGAGGATTCAGCTTATGAAGCAGGTCCATAACCATTTCCTCATGGATTATGTAGGTCCTATTCTGTTCCTCGTCCCTTTCTTCCAGCTCAGGGGTCTGTGTGCCCAGAGAACAACTGATTTTACTGTTGAAGGCTGAGGCAAAGAAGGCATTAAGCACCTCAGCTTTTTCCATATCCGTGGTCACTGTGTTTCCCTCTGCATCCAACAAGGGATGGAAATTCTCCCTAGACCTCCTCTTACTGTTAATCTATTTATAGAAGCCTTTCTTGTTATTCTTCACCACAGTGACCATGTTTAGCTCTAGGTGGGCTTTGGCCTTTCTAATTTTCTCCCTGCACAGCTTCACTTCTTGTTTGTAATCCTCATAATTTGCCTGCCCCCTCTTCCATAGGCCATAAACCCTCCTTTTGTTCCCAAGATCCAGTCAAAGCTCTCTGTTCAGCCAGGCTGGTCTCCTTCCCCGTCGGCTCACCTTCCGTGACTTAGGTATAGCCGGTTCCTGCACCTTTAAAATTAATTCCTTAAAGTATGTCCAGCCTTCCTGGGTTCCCATGCCCTCCAGAACAGCCTCCCAAGGAACTCCCTTAACCATGGGCCTGAAGAGACCAAAGTCAGCCCTCCAGAAGTCCAAGGTGGCAATTCTGCTGAACCCTCTCCTTACCTCGCCAAAAATGGAGAATTCTAACATTACATGATCAGTTTGTCCAAGACAGCCTCTAACAGTTACCTCCCCCACAAGACCTCCTCTATTAACAAGCAGCAAGTCCAGGAGTGCAATTCCCCTCGTCGGCTCCGTCACCATCCGTGTCAGGAAGTTATCTCCCACACACTTCAGGAAGCTCCGGGACTGATCCCTCTCTGCTGTATTATATTTCCAGTAGATGTCTGGGAAGTTAAAATCCCCCATGGGAACAAGGGGTAGAGTCTGTGCAACTTCGGCCAATTGCCTATAAAGTATCTTATCTATTTCTTCATCCTGGCTGGGAGGTCTGTAGCAGACTCCCACGATCGTGTCAGTCTTGTTGGCTTTTCCTTTGATCCTAACCCATAAGCTCTCAACCCTGTCATCACATTGATTAATTTCTAGGCATTCATATCCCTCCCTAACACAGAGGGCCACCCCACCACCTCTCCTACCACGTCTCTCTCTTCTGAAAAGCTGGTACCCAACAATTGTAGTACTCCAGTTGTGAGAGTCATCCCACCACGTTTCTGTTATGGCAACTACATCATAGTTCTCCATCTGCACAATGGCCTCCAGTTCCTCCTGTTTGTTACCCATGCTGCGTGCATTAGTGTAGATGCACCTCAGTCGGGTCACCTTTTGGAAGGGAGAAGCCCTAATACCTTCCTGGTGATACTCAGATGTTTCCACCGTAACTGACCTCTCAACAACCCTTGTGTTCTGCCTGCAACTTGGTGTGACATTTTGATCCTTTGCTAATTTACAAGATTGTTTGATCTTGCTACTACCACATTCCTCCCCCACAAGCACTGGCATATTGCATTCCGGCTCCTTTTCAGCGATCCTGATTTCACCCCCACTCCCTTTCATACCTAGTTTAAAGTTCTGTCTATGAGCCCTGCCACCTCCCTTCCCAAAACCCTTTTCCCTCTGTGGCATAGGCTGTTTCCATTTGTTTGTAGCAGACCTGGCCTCTTGTAAATCCAGCCACTGTCAAAAAACCCAAACCCCTGCTGGACACACCAGGCTCGGAGCCACGTATTAATCTGCTGGTACATCCTGCCTAATCCATGTGCATGTGCTGCCTAATGGAACTCAGGATGATCTGCTCCATCAGCTTCCCTGGAACTGAAGTCAAACTGACAGGCCTGTAGACTCCTGGATCATCCATCCATCCCTTCTTATAGACGGGTGTTATATTTGCTGACTTCCAGTCAGCTGGGACCCCTCCAGTCAGACAGGACTGCTGATAAATGAAGGAGAGTGGCCTGGTGAGCACCCCCGCCAGCTCTCTCAGGACTCTAGGATGTACTCCCTCTGGTCCCATAGATTTGTGGACATCGATGTGGAGCAGCAGGTCCCTGACCATCTCCTCATGAATTGTGGAGGGGACATTTTTCTCCCGGTCCCATTCTCTTGGCTTGGGGGGCTGGCTGGCCTCAGTACAGGTGTTACTATTACTAAAGACTAAAGGCAAGGAAGGCTTTAAGCACCTCAGCCTTAACCTTATCCTTTGCCACTATATTTCCTCCTGGGTCTAGTAGGAGATGGAGGCTCTCCTTGGTCTTCTTTTTATTATTAACATATTTATAGAAGCTTTTCTTGCTGTCCTTTACTTTGAAAGCCATATTAATTTCTAGCTGGGCTTTGGACCTTCTAATTATGTCCCTGCATAACCTAACATTATCCTCGTACTCATTGTGAGTGGCCCGCCCTTCTTCCAGAGGCCATAAACTATCCTTTTTTTCCTTGAGTTTCAGCCAAATTTAGCCAGGCCGGTATTCTATGTCGCCTGCTTGTTTTACGGCACATGGGGATGGCCTGCTCTTGTGCCTCTAAGACTTCCTTCTTAAGAAGTGTCCAGCTTTCCTGGACTCCTATACCATTCAAAACTGACTCCCAAGGGATTCTATCAGGTAACCTCCCAAACAAATCAGTCTGCCCTTCTGAAGCCTCAAGTGACAGTTTCACTGTCTCCCCTCCTTACGTTTCTAAGAATAGAGAACTTGATAATTTCATGATCGCTGGTCCCTAGACGGCCTCCAACTGCCACATCTTCCACAAGACCTTCTCTGTTCACAAACAGGAGGTCCAGCAGGGCACCTTCCCTGGTCGGTTCACTTACCAGCTGTGTGAGGAAATTATCCTCAACACATTCCAGGAACCTCCCGGATTGTTCCTTCTCTGCTGTGTTGTATTCCCAGCAGATACCTGGGAGGTTCAAGTCCCCCACAAGAACAACAGCAAGTGACCACAAGATTTCTCCCAGTTGCTTATAGAAAGTTTCGTCTACCTCACTGCTCTGATTGGAAGGTCTATAGCAGACCCCCACAGCAGTATCAGCTTTATTGGCCCTTAATCTAATCCAAACACTCTCAATCCCATCATCACTGTACTTGATTTCTGAGCTTTCATAGCATTCCCTAACATACAGGGCCACTTTATCACCTCTCCGTCCCTGTCTATCTGTGCGGAAGAGCTTGTAGCCATTGATTGTGCCACTCCAGTCGTGTGAGGCATCCCACCACGTTTCTGTGATGGCCACTATGTCGTAGCTCTCCTGCTGCATCAAGGCTTCAAGCTCCCCGTTTGTTGCTCATACTGCGTGCATTGGTATAGATGCACTTCAGATGACCTACTGATCCCAACACCTTTTTGTGAGCGTGGGCCCCATTTCCTACCAGACCCTTCTCAGGTGTTTCCATGATTTCTAAACGTCTATCCCTTCCCTCAAATGAATTGACAGAGCGAGAGTCCTCGCTAGCACACCATCCTACAAGCCCAGTTATCTCCCCTTCCCCCTTCATATCTAGTTTAAAGCCCTGTCAATGAGCCCTGCTAACTCCCGCCCAAAAATCCTTTTCCCCCTCTGGGACAGGTGCATCCCACCCACCACCAGCAGGCCCAGTGTCTCGTATAGCAGCCCGTGATCAAAAAACCCAAAGCCCTGCCGATAACACAGTCCCGGAGCCATGAGTTGACCTGTTGTCTCTTCCAGTCAATTCCCTCATCCATTGCCACTGAAGGGATAGAGGAGAACACAACTTGCACTCCTGATCCCTTAAGCAGCCGTCCCAAGGCTCTAAAATCTCTTTTTATTGATTTTGGGCTCCTTCTACCCACATCTACCACCTCCTCCTGTTCTCCTGTCAGGAGACAATCCAGGGACTGTGGGATGCCTTGGTTTAATAATCTCATTTATTAGCCTTAAGTCTTGCACCCTCCTATAGCTTCTGTCTGGTTTCTTAACTGTCAGGATGGGAGTATTATAGGGAGACATATATGGCTCCAAAACGCCTGCCTTTAGTAGGGACTCGATAATAGGCTGTAGTACCTTTCTTCCCTCTCTTGAAATAGGGTATTGCTTTTTAGAGAACACTTGACCAGGTTGTTTCAAAGTAATCTGAAGGGGCTTCATATCTAATTTTCCATATTTCCCTGGGACTGCCCACACTTCTGGGTTTACTTTAGCATAAGCTTCATCACACAGTTTGCACAAGGTCACGATAGTGTTCACTTCATCACCCTTTATGATATTAATTTGTATTCCCGTTTTAGCCATCAAATCCCTCCCCAACAGATTACAATCGCAATTAAGGATGAACAGCTACATATTTAGATTCTAGGATTAAAATTTCAGCTTCCCCATCTGTCGCGGGTTAGGGCTGGGCCGGCCACTAAACGCAGACAGACGCTCTCTAACCCCTTCTCCCTCCCCCAATGGGAAGGAAAAAGGAATGAGGCAGAGAGATTTATGGACTGGAAAAAGAAAATTAAAACAGCTTTAATGAATAAGGAAATAATAAAAATAGTCAACTATATACATATATACAAATCTGATATCAAACCCTACTCCCCCCCCCCCTCAGCAATCCCCACTGATGCTGCAGAGCAGGAGGCACTGGGGAAGCCCCAGGCTCAGCGGTGGCGGGGAGCTGGATACAGGGAGCTGGATTTGGGAACTCAGGATCCAGATCAAAATCAGGAGGTCAGATGGAGTCCTCTCTGGACACCAGCCATTGCAGAAAAAAGGGAAAGACTCTCGTGATCACTCAATTTATACTAAATATGACGTATATGGGATGGAATACTCTCGTTGGTCACCTGTCCTGTCTGTTACCCCCCGGAGGTGCAACCTTAAACTTCCTTGTGCCCCCTCTTACTACCCGGCACCCCCAGCGTGGCACACAAGAGCCAGCACTGGCCTTGGTCACTACAGGAATAAGTATCAGCAAGAGCCTTTCTGCATCCCAGTCCCAGGCAGTGACTGTAAACATCAGGTGTTATCACTGCCAGTAGCACACACTGTCTGCAAAAACATGCTGCTGACTTCAGAACATGCAGCCTTTTAGAAGACACTAAACTGGAAAGTAAAAATCACTAAACAGAATTGGTTTCGTTTAGCTCAAACCAGGACACCCATCCGTGAACCTGATTTTGGCTTCTACTTTTTCAAGCAAATCTCTGCCCAATATAGGCTTCAGGGAATTCGGCAAGTATAAAAATTGGTGAGTAACCCATTGTTTTCCAAGTTTGAATTTCAGAGGTTATAAAAAAAACCAAACAGCTGGCTTTCTCTTTACCCTATGGCACCCATAATCGACATACTCTGTTTGCTCAAAATACCTTTACATGGGTTTAATACCAAATAGGTAGCTCCTGTTTCCACTAGAAATTTTATTTTCTCATTCCCCAACCTTACTATAACCAGGGGTTCTGTTGAGGAGGGTATCAATTCATCCCCTGGTATCCCTCAGCCTGTATCTAACATTGAAGCTGCCTGCTTCGGTATTCTCTCAAACCCCTGAAGCCATGGTTTTAGCTGGGACCATAATTCTTAGCTGACATGTAGAAGACTTAACGTATGTGTGTTAAACAAAGGGATTCTATAAGGGGAATTTATCTCATCTCCAAGGGCAGGATGCCCCAGGACTCCCAAATGCCACTGAGGTAATGCAGAACTGGCCTAGCCCAGCTTTAGGGCCCCTTAACAAGGATGAGGAGGTAGTTGACTAAAGTTCACCAAAAGGACACCCCGATGAAGACTATCATGATGGAGTAAATGACCACCAGAGACCCCTGAGGACCACCAAAAGACTGCATTGGGCATGCGGGAAGTGGGTGGTAACCTATGATAATGAGTTCTCAGAAAATAATGAATATGTTAATGTTGTGGATTAGGGCTGGGCTGGTCACAAAACACGGACAGATGCTCTCTAGCCCCTCTTTCCCCCCCAAAAATGGGAAGGAAAAGGCAATGAGGCAGAGAGACTTACAGGTTAGAGAAGAAAAACTAGAACAGCTTCTCTCAGAAGAGACTGAGCTGGAAAGTAAAAATCACTAAACAGAATTGGGGGTTTTATCTAAAACCAGGACAGTTAATAATTTCTTGGAAATATCATGAATATGTATGTATAACCTTCATACAAGCTATGCATCTGACTCGCTATGGCGTGCATACTAGGCAGAGCAATCCCCTGTGTGTCCAGCATTGCAATAAAGAATACCTGCTTAATAGTCACCAAGACTATTGAGTCCTGATTTTGGCTTTTCACGGCATCATCTCCGTTGATTCAATTGTGAGCATTCTCTCCTTCTAGGCTCCTTTTGTTTACAAAAGGCACATTGATCTTTTTTTCAGTGATGTCCCGATCCCTATGCTTTTATGATTTGTTCCATTTATATACCAACTTATATCTGTGTGGTGGTTTGGCCCTGACTGAAGGCCAGGTGCCCACTAAAGCCGCTCTATCACTCTCCCTTCTTAGATGGACAGGGGTGAGAGAAAATATAACAAGAGGCTTGTAGGTCAAGATAAGGACAATTTAATAAAGCAATAGCAAAATGCTGCATGCTGGGGCAAAGGCAAACAAAAAAAAGATTACTATTACTCTTTATTCCCATCGGCAGGTGATGTCCAGCTGCTTCCTGGGAAGCAGGTCTTCAATACGCAAAATGGTTTCTCTGGAGGACAACCACAGTCAATATATTCCCCCGCTTCCCTCTGCCTTCTCGCTTTTATATCTGAGCTGACGTCATATGGTATGGAATACCCCTTTGGTCAGTCTGGGTCAGCTGGCCCGGCTGTGTCCCCTCCCAAGATGTTGCTCACGCCCAGCCTGCTGTTGGGAGAACGTTGGAAAACCACAGCCTCGGTGCTCACAGCACTGAGAGAGCTGCTGTGGGGAAAATTAACTCTGTCTCGGCCAAAACAAATACAATCTGAGAGTCTTTCACAAATAATTGAGAAACTTCTGCATAAATTAGAGCAAGCCTTGAAGCAATTACTGCTTTCTTTACTGATCCATGTGTGAGAGACCAAAAGAGTTATGTCTCAAACATTGTTACTGTGTCTGGACCTCAAATGAGAGGCTGGCTTATAGGACACCGGAGGGTGTGCAGTTCTGTGTTCTGATAGGGCATGCAGGGAAGGTAAAACAATGGTTACACTGGCAGAGGAATGGGTAACCCCTTCAGCAACCCCCAAGCCCACTGACTCATTCCTGCGAGACCCCCAACCCCATGACTCATTTTCCAAGAAGATTTCAGACCTAATTATCATAATAAGCTGAATGCCCACCCAGAGGAGGAGTTTGAATTTCAGAGGTTATAAAAAAAAAAAAAAAAAAAACCCAAACAGCTGGCTTTCTCTTTACCCTATGGCACCCATAATTGACATACTGCCACCACATGGTGTCCCTCTCATGGGAGATGGTCCTCCTCAAACTTTTTCATCATCATGAGTCCTTTCCACAAATGTGGGTTCTTCCCATGGACTGCAGTCGACCTGCTCCAGTGCAGGCTTTCCCTCCCACAGGCTGGACTCCATCTGCTCCAGTGCAGGCTTTCCTTTGAGTCATGGCATGCTTTAGGCGCTTCCTCTACTCAGGCACAGTCCCCTGCTCCAGCAAGGGCTCATCCATGGACCGAAGATTGGATCCTATGCCACCATTGATCTCTTTGGTCTGCAGGGCCTCCAACTGCCATCTCATCACGAGTCTTATGGAAAGCTCTGCTCTGGTGCCCTTCTCCCTCCACTTCCTCACTGACCTTACTGACCACATGGTTGCTCTGCTCACCTCCCTTTCCTCTCCAAAAGAAAAAAAAAACAAAACAAAAAAACAACAAAATATCCTTTACTTCCAGGAGATAGCAAAGCAGAAACATAATTTTATTTTAGATTTCTAAAGGAACTACCAAAAATACTGAGCAAACTAGACCTTCTGCTTTATCTTCCCAGAGAAGATATTTTTTTGATTCAAAATCAAGTATGAATCTCTGCTGTAATCTTTTTATTAAAAGGCATGAAGATAATTATAGGAAACCTTCCAAGTAGATTACAAACAATAAAACCAAAATATTTAAGAAAATTCAAGATCTATCTTTAGATCTTGACAAAGATGATCAGAGGACTGGATCGGAGGAACGGTTGAGAGAGCTGGGGCTATTTAGCCCGGAGAAGGCTGAGAGGAGACCTTATCAATGTCTATAAATATCTAAAGGGTGGGTACAGGGAGGACAGAGCTGGACTCTTTTCAGTAGTGCCCAGTGACAGGACAAGGGGCAATGGGCACAAGTTGGAACACAGGAAGTTTAATCTAAATATGAGGAGAAACTTCTTTACTGTGAGAGTGACAGAGCCCTGGCACAGGCTGCCCAGAGAGGTTGTGGAGTCTCCTTCTCTGGAGACATTCAAAACTCACCTGGACGTGTTCCTGTGTGGCTGCCCTAGGGGATCCTGCTCTGGCAGGGGGGTTGGACTACACGATCTCTAGAGGTCTCTTCCAACTCCAATAATTCTGTGAATAACTTTTCCACATGATGCCCCCCCCCTCCTTTCTCTGCCATACTAGTTTGTGATTTCACACAAGCACAGGAAGTGCCTTCAAAGGTAAGGAAAATAAATAATTGCATCATACATTAAATTATCAAGCACAAGATGGGGGCAATCTTCTTAGCAAGGCCTACTGTTGACACCAAGGTCAATGAAGAAGGAGGCGGGGGGAGGATGAGCTCCAGGCGCTGGAGCAGAGAGTCCCCCAGGTTACGGTGAAGACCATGGTGAAGCAGGTTGTCCCCCTGCAGCCCATGGAGGTGACAGGGGTGTAGATGTCCACCTGTGGAGAACCCCACACCAGAGTGGGTGGATGCCTGAAGGGGGCTGTGACCCCATGGGAAGCCTGTGATGGAGCAGGCTCCTGCCAGAACCTGTAGCCCATGGAGAGAGCCCATGCTGGAGTAGGTTTGCTGGCAGCACTTGTGACCCCACAGAGGACTTGTGCTGGAGCACTTACCCCCTGAAGGACTGCTCCCCATGGAGAGGACTGACATTGGGGCAGTTTGTGAAGAACTGTGTCTTACGGGAAGGACTCACGTTGGAGAAAGTTTGTGAAGAATGGTCTCCCGTGAAAGGGATCCCACACTGGAGCAGGGCAAGAGTGAGGAGCTCTGCCCTGGAGGAAGGAGTGGTAGAAACAACATCTAATGAAATAGGTCACAGAAACACTACATTGGACAAGTTACCTGGGCTGATTAGCAATGCAGGGGCAACTATATTGCTTCCAATACCCCTAAACCACTCTGGGTATCTACATATAATGAATTTTATTATATGCTATTTTCATTGGCGTTACAAAAAGCAAAAAAAAGCTTCAACATACTTTTGTTGCAGAAGACATATGCTAGAACAATGGCATCTTTTCAGTACTTAGCGCCAAAAGGTATTTAAATGAACAGCGCTTGCTACCATTGGTGCCAGTCCAAACTATTGGTAGCAACCTCAATGCCAGGGTTGCTGTTCATCTAGAAGGTCATTGCACCATATAAAAATGAAAAAAAACACACAGTGATTAGTCCAAAAAATACACTTTACTAAATTTTATGACAATAAAAACTAAACTAATGATTCAGACATATTCCAATGAACGTCATTAACACTATGCTTCTAGCATCTACCTGCACAAAAGTATGCTTGAAGCGACAGCTGAATTTTCTAAAGGCTCAGTCATTCCAACTGACATCCTAAACTCACTACCATATAATATGGATGCGTTTTAAAGTGTCAGCATGAAATAAAAGTGAGACACAAAAAAGTCTAGTAAAATTATTAAAATAAGTAACTCAAAAAATTAGTTGAGCTGAATTCAAATAGCAAACAAAAAACATATAAGGAGAGGAAGCATCCAAGGAGGTAAGCTTATCTTAACAGCTAAAGCCAGAACAGCAGGTAAAAAACCCAAGTCTCAGCTGCATGACATCAGTAGCACAAAACCTAAAAGTTTTAGAATAGATTACAAGACATTTTGAGATACAAGGTAAAATTTATGCATAGTCGTTAGTACCCTGTGTACTTCAGAAATAATGTAAGGAAATAGATAAGCTTGATGTGAACTAGGAGGCAAGAGAAAAAAAGTGGTAAATTCACTAAACTGAGTTAATCAAAGGGAAGAAAAGATGTTGAAGCGTTATGCACACACAAAGTTAATGCCAAAATCAACAGGGTTTTAATTATTTTTTCCTTCAAAATAATGCACCTGAAACACAATTTGTGTTATTTTAACTCGCTCTGCCCCCACCACGGCACCGAGGAAGGCTCGCGGCTCCCTACTGGCTGTCGCCTGTAGCCTCACCTTGAAAGGGTTGTTGAGGTCCGGGTCAGCGAAGGGATTACTATCGAAGTCTGACATAGCAGGGAGAGGCAAGCACCACGATCACTTAACAGCAGCTCTTTCTCTGCAGCACCCTACGCACTCGCCAACTTCCAAGTTAGTAGCACAAGTCACCACAACGCAGAACCAAACACACCTCGAACCAGCCACAGAGAACCACCGTCCTAAAATGGCTGCACCGGAAGTGAGGTAGCGGGGCGGAACAACCCTAGAAAGGAGAAAGAGAACACCCCCTCCGGGAGCAAACAGGATATAAGGAGAGAGCAGGATTTGGAAGAGTGCATTCTTGGGGTGGGGAGGTGTATTCAATCAGGCTGAGATGGAGTTAATCTTCCTACAGCGGCTCTCAATGCTGACCCGGACCTCAACAACCCTTTCAAGGTGAGGCTACAGGCAACAGCCAGTAGGGAGCCGCGAGCCTTCCTCGGTGCCGTGGTGGGGGCAGAGCGAGTTAAAATAACACAAATTGTGTTTCAGGTGCATTATTTTGAAGGAAAAAATAATTAAAACCCTGTTGATTTTGGCATTAACTTTGTGTGTGCATAACGCTTCAACATCTTTTCTTCCCTTTGATTAACTCAGTTTAGTGAATTTACCACTTTTTTTCTCTTGCCTCCTAGTTCACATCAAGCTTATCTATTTCCTTACATTATTTCTGAAGTACACAGGGTACTAACGACTATGCATAAATTCTACCTTGTATCTCAAAATGTCTTGTAATCTATTCTAAAACTTTTAGGTTTTGTGCTACTGATGTCATGCAGCTGAGACTTGGGTTTTTTACCTGCTGTTCTGGCTTTAGCTGTTAAGATAAGCTTACCTCCTTGGATGCTTCCTCTCCTTATATGTTTTTTGTTTGCTATTTGAATTCAGCTCAACTAATTTTTTGAGTTACTTATTTTAATAATTTTACTAGACTTTTTTGTGTCTCACTTTTATTTCATGCTGACACTTTAAAACGCATCCATATTATATGGTAGTGAGTTTAGGATGTCAGTTGGAATGACTGAGCCTTTAGAAAATTCAGCTGTCGCTTCAAGCATACTTTTGTGCAGGTAGATGCTAGAAGCATAGTGTTAATGACGTTCATTGGAATATGTCTGAATCATTAGTTTAGTTTTTATTGTCATAAAATTTAGTAAAGTGTATTTTTTGGACTAATCACTGTGTGTTTTTTTTCATTTTTATATGGTGCAATGACCTTCTAGATGAACAGCAACCCTGGCATTGAGGTTGCTACCAATAGTTTGGACTGGCACCAATGGTAGCAAGCGCTGTTCATTTAAATACCTTTTGGCGCTAAGTACTGAAAAGATGCCATTGTTCTAGCATATGTCTTCTGCAACAAAAGTATGTTGAAGCTTTTTTTTGCTTTTTGTAACGCCAATGAAAATAGCATATAATAAAATTCATTATATGTAGATACCCAGAGTGGTTTAGGGGTATTGGAAGCAATATAGTTGCCCCTGCATTGCTAATCAGCCCAGGTAACTTGTCCAATGTAGTGTTTCTGTGACCTATTTCATTAGATGTTGTTTCTACCACTCCTTCCTCCAGGGCAGAGCTCCTCACTCTTGCCCTGCTCCAGTGTGGGATCCCTTTCACGGGAGACCATTCTTCACAAACTTTCTCCAACGTGAGTCCTTCCCGTAAGACACAGTTCTTCACAAACTGCCCCAATGTCAGTCCTCTCCATGGGGAGCAGTCCTTCAGGGGGTAAGTGCTCCAGCACAAGTCCTCTGTGGGGTCACAAGTGCTGCCAGCAAACCTACTCCAGCATGGGCTCTCTCCATGGGCTACAGGTTCTGGCAGGAGCCTGCTCCATCACAGGCTTCCCATGGGGTCACAGCCCCCTTCAGGCATCCACCCACTCTGGTGTGGGGTTCTCCACAGGTGGACATCTACACCCCTGTCACCTCCATGGGCTGCAGGGGGACAACCTGCTTCACCATGGTCTTCACCGTAACCTGGGGGACTCTCTGCTCCAGCGCCTGGAGCTCATCCTCCCCCCGCCTCCTTCTTCATTGACCTTGGTGTCAACAGTAGGCCTTGCTAAGAAGATTGCCCCCATCTTGTGCTTGATAATTTAATGTATGATGCAATTATTTATTTTCCTTACCTTTGAAGGCACTTCCTGTGCTTGTGTGAAATCACAAACTAGTATGGCAGAGAAAGGAGGGGGGGGGCATCATGTGGAAAAGTTATTCACAGAATTATTGGAGTTGGAAGAGACCTCTAGAGATCGTGTAGTCCAACCCCCCTGCCAGAGCAGGATCCCCTAGGGCAGCCACACAGGAACACGTCCAGGTGAGTTTTGAATGTCTCCAGAGAAGGAGACTCCACAACCTCTCTGGGCAGCCTGTGCCAGGGCTCTGTCACTCTCACAGTAAAGAAGTTTCTCCTCATATTTAGATTAAACTTCCTGTGTTCCAACTTGTGCCCATTGCCCCTTGTCCTGTCACTGGGCACTACTGAAAAGAGTCCAGCTCTGTCCTCCCTGTACCCACCCTTTAGATATTTATAGACATTGATAAGGTCTCCTCTCAGCCTTCTCCGGGCTAAATAGCCCCAGCTCTCTCAACCGTTCCTCCGATCCAGTCCTCTGATCATCTTTGTCAAGATCTAAAGATAGATCTTGAATTTTCTTAAATATTTTGGTTTTATTGTTTGTAATCTACTTGGAAGGTTTCCTATAATTATCTTCATGCCTTTTAATAAAAAGATTACAGCAGAGATTCATACTTGATTTTGAATCAAAAAAATATCTTCTCTGGGAAGATAAAGCAGAAGGTCTAGTTTGCTCAGTATTTTTGGTAGTTCCTTTAGAAATCTAAAATAAAATTATGTTTCTGCTTTGCTATCTCCTGGAAGTAAAGGATATTTTGTTGTTTTTTTGTTTTGTTTTTTTTTTCTTTTGGAGAGGAAAGGGAGGTGAGCAGAGCAACCATGTGGTCAGTAAGGTCAGTGAGGAAGTGGAGGGAGAAGGGCACCAGAGCAGAGCTTTCCATAAGACTCGTGATGAGATGGCAGTTGGAGGCCCTGCAGACCAAAGAGATCAATGGTGGCATAGGATCCAATCTTCGGTCCATGGATGAGCCCTTGCTGGAGCAGGGGACTGTGCCTGAGTAGAGGAAGCGC
Organism: Trogon surrucura; assembly: GCA_020746105.1. NCBI lineage: Eukaryota > Metazoa > Chordata > Aves > Trogoniformes > Trogonidae > Trogon > Trogon surrucura. The sequence goes on from JAJGST010000022.1 coordinate 711,156, forward strand.
CTAAAGCATGCCATGACTCAAAGGAAAGCCTGCACTGGAGCAGATGGAGTCCAGCCTGTGGGAGGGAAAGCCTGCACTGGAGCAGGTCGACTGCAGTCCATGGGAAGAACCCACATTTGTGGAAAGGACTCATGATGATGAAAAAGTTTGAGGAGGACCATCTCCCATGAGAGGGACACCATGTGGTGGCAGTATGTCAATTATGGGTGCCATAGGGTAAAGAGAAAGCCAGCTGTTTGGGTTTTTTTTTTTTTTTTTTTATAACCTCTGAAATTCAAACTCCTCCTCTGGGTGGGCATTCAGCTTATTATGATAATTAGGTCTGAAATCTTCTTGGAAAATGAGTCATGGGGTTGGGGGTCTCGCAGGAATGAGTCAGTGGGCTTGGGGGTTGCTGAAGGGGTTACCCATTCCTCTGCCAGTGTAACCATTGTTTTACCTTCCCTGCATGCCCTATCAGAACACAGAACTGCACACCCTCCGGTGTCCTATAAGCCAGCTTCTCATTTGAGGTCCAGACACAGTAACAATGTTTGAGACATAACTCTTTTGGTCTCTCACACATGGATCAGTAAAGAAAGCAGTAATTGCTTCAAGGCTTGCTCTAATTTATGCAGAAGTTTCTCAATTATTTGTGAAAGACTCTCAGATTGTATTTGTTTTGGCCGAGACAGAGTTAATTTTCCCCACAGCAGCTCTCTCAGTGCTGTGAGCACCGAGGCTGTGGTTTTCCAACGTTCTCCCAACAGCAGGCTGGGCGTGAGCAACATCTTGGGAGGGGACACAGCCGGGCCAGCTGACCCAGACTGACCAAAGGGGTATTCCATACCATATGACGTCAGCTCAGATATAAAAGCGAGAAGGCAGAGGGAAGCGGGGGAATATATTGACTGTGGTTGTCCTCCAGAGAAACCATTTTGCGTATTGAAGACCTGCTTCCCAGGAAGCAGCTGGACATCACCTGCCGATGGGAATAAAGAGTAATAGTAATCTTTTTTTTGTTTGCCTTTGCCCCAGCATGCAGCATTTTGCTATTGCTTTATTAAATTGTCCTTATCTTGACCTACAAGCCTCTTGTTATATTTTCTCTCACCCCTGTCCATCTAAGAAGGGAGAGTGATAGAGCGGCTTTAGTGGGCACCTGGCCTTCAGTCAGGGCCAAACCACCACACAGATATAAGTTGGTATATAAATGGAACAAATCATAAAAGCATAGGGATCGGGACATCACTGAAAAAAAGATCAATGTGCCTTTTGTAAACAAAAGGAGCCTAGAAGGAGAGAATGCTCACAATTGAATCAACGGAGATGATGCCGTGAAAAGCCAAAATCAGGACTCAATAGTCTTGGTGACTATTAAGCAGGTATTCTTTATTGCAATGCTGGACACACAGGGGATTGCTCTGCCTAGTATGCACGCCATAGCGAGTCAGATGCATAGCTTGTATGAAGGTTATACATACATATTCATGATATTTCCAAGAAATTATTAACTGTCCTGGTTTTAGATAAAACCCCCAATTCTGTTTAGTGATTTTTACTTTCCAGCTCAGTCTCTTCTGAGAGAAGCTGTTCTAGTTTTTCTTCTCTAACCTGTAAGTCTCTCTGCCTCATTGCCTTTTCCTTCCCATTTTTGGGGGGGAAAGAGGGGCTAGAGAGCATCTGTCCGTGTTTTGTGACCAGCCCAGCCCTAATCCACAACATTAACATATTCATTATTTTCTGAGAACTCATTATCATAGGTTACCACCCACTTCCCGCATGCCCAATGCAGTCTTTTGGTGGTCCTCAGGGGTCTCTGGTGGTCATTTACTCCATCATGATAGTCTTCATCGGGGTGTCCTTTTGGTGAACTTTAGTCAACTACCTCCTCATCCTTGTTAAGGGGCCCTAAAGCTGGGCTAGGCCAGTTCTGCATTACCTCAGTGGCATTTGGGAGTCCTGGGGCATCCTGCCCTTGGAGATGAGATAAATTCCCCTTATAGAATCCCTTTGTTTAACACACATACGTTAAGTCTTCTACATGTCAGCTAAGAATTATGGTCCCAGCTAAAACCATGGCTTCAGGGGTTTGAGAGAATACCGAAGCAGGCAGCTTCAATGTTAGATACAGGCTGAGGGATACCAGGGGATGAATTGATACCCTCCTCAACAGAACCCCTGGTTATAGTAAGGTTGGGGAATGAGAAAATAAAATTTCTAGTGGAAACAGGAGCTACCTATTTGGTATTAAACCCATGTAAAGGTATTTTGAGCAAACAGAGTATGTCGATTATGGGTGCCATAGGGTAAAGAGAAAGCCAGCTGTTTGGTTTTTTTTATAACCTCTGAAATTCAAACTTGGAAAACAATGGGTTACTCACCAATTTTTATACTTGCCGAATTCCCTGAAGCCTATATTGGGCAGAGATTTGCTTGAAAAAGTAGAAGCCAAAATCAGGTTCACGGATGGGTGTCCTGGTTTGAGCTAAACGAAACCAATTCTGTTTAGTGATTTTTACTTTCCAGTTTAGTGTCTTCTAAAAGGCTGCATGTTCTGAAGTCAGCAGCATGTTTTTGCAGACAGTGTGTGCTACTGGCAGTGATAACACCTGATGTTTACAGTCACTGCCTGGGACTGGGATGCAGAAAGGCTCTTGCTGATACTTATTCCTGTAGTGACCAAGGCCAGTGCTGGCTCTTGTGTGCCACGCTGGGGGTGCCGGGTAGTAAGAGGGGGCACAAGGAAGTTTAAGGTTGCACCTCCGGGGGGTAACAGACAGGACAGGTGACCAACGAGAGTATTCCATCCCATATACGTCATATTTAGTATAAATTGAGTGATCACGAGAGTCTTTCCCTTTTTTCTGCAATGGCTGGTGTCCAGAGAGGACTCCATCTGACCTCCTGATTTTGATCTGGATCCTGAGTTCCCAAATCCAGCTCCCTGTATCCAGCTCCCCGCCACCGCTGAGCCTGGGGCTTCCCCAGTGCCTCCTGCTCTGCAGCATCAGTGGGGATTGCTGAGGGGGGGGGGGGAGTAGGGTTTGATATCAGATTTGTATATATGTATATAGTTGACTATTTTTATTATTTCCTTATTCATTAAAGCTGTTTTAATTTTCTTTTTCCAGTCCATAAATCTCTCTGCCTCATTCCTTTTTCCTTCCCATTGGGGGAGGGAGAAGGGGTTAGAGAGCGTCTGTCTGCGTTTAGTGGCCGGCCCAGCCCTAACCCGCGACAGATGGGGAAGCTGAAATTTTAATCCTAGAATCTAAATATGTAGCTGTTCATCCTTAATTGCGATTGTAATCTGTTGGGGAGGGATTTGATGGCTAAAACGGGAATACAAATTAATATCATAAAGGGTGATGAAGTGAACACTATCGTGACCTTGTGCAAACTGTGTGATGAAGCTTATGCTAAAGTAAACCCAGAAGTGTGGGCAGTCCCAGGGAAATATGGAAAATTAGATATGAAGCCCCTTCAGATTACTTTGAAACAACCTGGTCAAGTGTTCTCTAAAAAGCAATACCCTATTTCAAGAGAGGGAAGAAAGGTACTACAGCCTATTATCGAGTCCCTACTAAAGGCAGGCGTTTTGGAGCCATATATGTCTCCCTATAATACTCCCATCCTGACAGTTAAGAAACCAGACAGAAGCTATAGGAGGGTGCAAGACTTAAGGCTAATAAATGAGATTATTAAACCAAGGCATCCCACAGTCCCTGGATTGTCTCCTGACAGGAGAACAGGAGGAGGTGGTAGATGTGGGTAGAAGGAGCCCAAAATCAATAAAAAGAGATTTTAGAGCCTTGGGACGGCTGCTTAAGGGATCAGGAGTGCAAGTTGTGTTCTCCTCTATCCCTTCAGTGGCAATGGATGAGGGAATTGACTGGAAGAGACAACAGGTCAACTCATGGCTCCGGGACTGTGTTATCGGCAGGGCTTTGGGTTTTTTGATCACGGGCTGCTATACGAGACACTGGGCCTGCTGGTGGTGGGTGGGATGCACCTGTCCCAGAGGGGGAAAAGGATTTTTGGGCGGGAGTTAGCAGGGCTCATTGACAGGGCTTTAAACTAGATATGAAGGGGGAAGGGGAGATAACTGGGCTTGTAGGATGGTGTGCTAGCGAGGACTCTCGCTCTGTCAATTCATTTGAGGGAAGGGATAGACGTTTAGAAATCATGGAAACACCTGAGAAGGGTCTGGTAGGAAATGGGGCCCACGCTCACAAAAAGGTGTTGGGATCAGTAGGTCATCTGAAGTGCATCTATACCAATGCACGCAGTATGAGCAACAAACGGGGAGCTTGAAGCCTTGATGCAGCAGGAGAGCTACGACATAGTGGCCATCACAGAAACGTGGTGGGATGCCTCACACGACTGGAGTGGCACAATCAATGGCTACAAGCTCTTCCGCACAGATAGACAGGGACGGAGAGGTGATAAAGTGGCCCTGTATGTTAGGGAATGCTATGAAAGCTCAGAAATCAAGTACAGTGATGATGGGATTGAGAGTGTTTGGATTAGATTAAGGGCCAATAAAGCTGATACTGCTGTGGGGGTCTGCTATAGACCTTCCAATCAGAGCAGTGAGGTAGACGAAACTTTCTATAAGCAACTGGGAGAAATCTTGTGGTCACTTGCTGTTGTTCTTGTGGGGGACTTGAACCTCCCAGGTATCTGCTGGGAATACAACACAGCAGAGAAGGAACAATCCGGGAGGTTCCTGGAATGTGTTGAGGATAATTTCCTCACACAGCTGGTAAGTGAACCGACCAGGGAAGGTGCCCTGCTGGACCTCCTGTTTGTGAACAGAGAAGGTCTTGTGGAAGATGTGGCAGTTGGAGGCCGTCTAGGGACCAGCGATCATGAAATTATCAAGTTCTCTATTCTTAGAAACGTAAGGAGGGGAGACAGTGAAACTGTCACTTGAGGCTTCAGAAGGGCAGACTGATTTGTTTGGGAGGTTACCTGATAGAATCCCTTGGGAGTCAGTTTTGAATGGTATAGGAGTCCAGGAAAGCTGGACACTTCTTAAGAAGGAAGTCTTAGAGGCACAAGAGCAGGCCATCCCCATGTGCCGTAAAACAAGCAGGCGACATAGAATACCGGCCTGGCTAAATTTGGCTGAAACTCAAGGAAAAAAAGGATAGTTTATGGCCTCTGGAAGAAGGGCGGGCCACTCACAATGAGTACGAGGATAATGTTAGGTTATGCAGGGACATAATTAGAAGGTCCAAAGCCCAGCTAGAAATTAATATGGCTTTCAAAGTAAAGGACAGCAAGAAAAGCTTCTATAAATATGTTAATAATAAAAAGAAGACCAAGGAGAGCCTCCATCTCCTACTAGACCCAGGAGGAAATATAGTGGCAAAGGATAAGGTTAAGGCTGAGGTGCTTAAAGCCTTCCTTGCCTTTAGTCTTTAGTAATAGTAACACCTGTACTGAGGCCAGCCAGCCCCCCAAGCCAAGAGAATGGGACCGGGAGAAAAATGTCCCCTCCACAATTCATGAGGAGATGGTCAGGGACCTGCTGCTCCACATCGATGTCCACAAATCTATGGGACCAGAGGGAGTACATCCTAGAGTCCTGAGAGAGCTGGCGGGGGTGCTCACCAGGCCACTCTCCTTCATTTATCAGCAGTCCTGTCTGACTGGAGGGGTCCCAGCTGACTGGAAGTCAGCAAATATAACACCCGTCTATAAGAAGGGATGGATGGATGATCCAGGAGTCTACAGGCCTGTCAGTTTGACTTCAGTTCCAGGGAAGCTGATGGAGCAGATCATCCTGAGTTCCATTAGGCAGCACATGCACATGGATTAGGCAGGATGTACCAGCAGATTAATACGTGGCTCCGAGCCTGGTGTGTCCAGCAGGGGTTTGGGTTTTTTGACAGTGGCTGGATTTACAAGAGGCCAGGTCTGCTACAAACAAATGGAAACAGCCTATGCCACAGAGGGAAAAGGGTTTTGGGAAGGGAGGTGGCAGGGCTCATAGACAGAACTTTAAACTAGGTATGAAAGGGAGTGGGGGTGAAATCAGGATCGCTGAAAAGGAGCCGGAATGCAATATGCCAGTGCTTGTGGGGGAGGAATGTGGTAGTAGCAAGATCAAACAATCTTGTAAATTAGCAAAGGATCAAAATGTCACACCAAGTTGCAGGCAGAACACAAGGGTTGTTGAGAGGTCAGTTACGGTGGAAACATCTGAGTATCACCAGGAAGGTATTAGGGCTTCTCCCTTCCAAAAGGTGACCCGACTGAGGTGCATCTACACTAATGCACGCAGCATGGGTAACAAACAGGAGGAACTGGAGGCCATTGTGCAGATGGAGAACTATGATGTAGTTGCCATAACAGAAACGTGGTGGGATGACTCTCACAACTGGAGTACTACAATTGTTGGGTACCAGCTTTTCAGAAGAGAGAGACGTGGTAGGAGAGGTGGTGGGGTGGCCCTCTGTGTTAGGGAGGGATATGAATGCCTAGAAATTAATCAATGTGATGACAGGGTTGAGAGCTTATGGGTTAGGATCAAAGGAAAAGCCAACAAGACTGACACGATCGTGGGAGTCTGCTACAGACCTCCCAGCCAGGATGAAGAAATAGATAAGATACTTTATAGGCAATTGGCCGAAGTTGCACAGACTCTACCCCTTGTTCCCATGGGGGATTTTAACTTCCCAGACATCTACTGGAAATATAATACAGCAGAGAGGGATCAGTCCCGGAGCTTCCTGAAGTGTGTGGGAGATAACTTCCTGACACGGATGGTGACGGAGCCGACGAGGGGAATTGTAGAGGAATTTCTTGTGGAGCAGAGGCACGGTATTACTTTAAAAACGTGGACAACCCAGCTTAGGCCTAAACAGAGGCTCTGTCCTTGAAGCTGCCTTGGAACACAGGGAGGAGGAGGTTTTATCTGTTTTGTGAAGAGCCTTGCCAGGGGGAGAAAGGGGGGGCAAGAGCCGCTTGCATAGTTGAATGGCACTACCCAATAAAACGCTGGCGCGTGTAAACCTGTAACTGACCAACTCTGTTAAGGGGCAGGCGCGGGGACACTGCTGAACTGTATATATTGAGCTGTCCGGAGCAATAAAGGGAGGACGATCTGTAGCCATATTGGTGTGATGATCGTTAACTTGGCCGGCTCTCCGAAGGGACCCTCTTCATCTGGCGCCCGAACAGGGACCCTCTATGGACGCTTAAATGCGGATTGCTTAAATGCGGGAAGACTCCGAAGCATCGGACGTGAGCCGATTTGGGAGCCGGAGAGCTGGAGGCAGGAGAGTTCCGAGTGTGACCAAAAGGGCACCGGAGACCAGAGCTTGAGCAGCTGATCAAGCCCCTGCCAAGGTAAGACCGCGATGGAAACGGACGCGGCAACTCGCCTCCTTAGTATACTCTCTAAGAGAGGAGAAAAAGTAAAGGAGCGGGACGTATTAGCCCCATGGGCTTGGAAACGGGAGAAAATGAACGACCCGCCATTAATCTTTAGTTCCACGGAATGGCGTGAAGTAGGAGACTTTTTGTGGGACTGTACTCTAGAGGGAGGAAAAGAAGGAAAGGAAGCGAAAGAACTAGGAACAGTTTGGAAAACTGTAATACGCACTCTAGAAATCATGCAAGCAGAAAAGAAAGTTGCTGCGGCAGCGATCGAAGCGTTGGGGGGAGGGCAGGAAAGGAAAAGGGTAAAGGAAGAAACTCCCTGCTCGTCCCGACTGGGTGGAAGAAAAAAAAAAAAAAAAGAAAAAAAAAAAAAAAAAAAAAAAGGAGAAACTGCACTGCATTGCCGAATTAAGACTTTTGTCCTTGAGCTGAGCTCTTTTCTGAACAAGTGCATAACTCTTGCTTGCTAATTATGAAAAGAGACCCTGACCAGCCAGGTACAGCTCATGTTGAGAGCTTGTCCGTGAGAATGAAGATAAGACGCTTCTTGTACACCAGATGTGCATGGGAGTGAACGGGAGAGTACGATCAAAACAGACCTGGGAAATTCTGCTCTCCCTGTGTGATAACAGCGTGACTGAAGTAATACTTGAGCTAATAAGAAAAAAAAAAAAAAAAAAAAAAAAAAAAAAAGAGGGGGGAAAGAAGGAAGATCAGGATGAACCCCTGAAAGAGATGCTGAACAAACTTGCTGAATTATCAACTAGACAGCAAGAAATAGAAGAAACCCTTAAACCAGTTCAGCTCCCCCATTACCATCAGCTCCCTCACTCAAGCCTGATTTTCAAGCTTGAACCATAAAGGATCCTTTGCAACAGCGATGGAGCGGTGTCATCAGAGACGCTATAACAGAGGGAGATTGGGAAGCAGCCAGTTCGATTGCGTGTCCTGTTATTATTAATAACGGACAAGGGACCTGGGAACCGCATGATCCTGCATGATGCGGCTGTGCAGCATCCTGTCACTTCAGCAGCGCAGCAGCAACACGACTGTGCACTGGGACTGCCTGTTGAACCCCTTGTTTCGCCCAGTGACGTGATGGGACCCTGAGGTACTGATTACCAACGACGATATGGATTGGACTGGCAGAAGATGCTTACGGCTGATGGCAGAGCAATTATGGGAAAATGTGACTGTTCTCAATGTTACCTGTTGTATTAATATGTATCCTCTTTGTGTGACTAACAATGAAGCTTATATTGGTTGTGTAATCAAAGCCACATAGTAGGTGTTAAGGTTTATGTACTAACCAGCAGAGTGATCTTTCTTTAGCTAAAAGCAAGGCAGGGAAACCAGCTGCCTTTTGCTTTGTTAGAAGTGTGTGATTAAGGATCAAAGTATGATTTAGGGCGATGGGTGTGAGAACTTTGACAGGATGAATTAAGAGTTTAGTTAAGGCATTTTTGGTTATTGCAGTTTTAATTGTTATAGGCTTACTTATGTTTAGTTGTTTGATAAGTATAATCAAGAAAATTATAAGCAAGCTAGTGGATGAAGCCTGGGTTGTCCAAAAAGAAAAAAGGGGGATATGTAGAGGAATTTCTTGTGGAGCAGAGGCACGGTATTACTTTAAAAACGTGGACAACCCAGCTTAGGCCTAAACAGAGGCTCTGTCCTTGAAGCTGCCTTGGAACACAGGGAGGAGGAGGTTTTATCTGTTTTGTGAAGAGCCTTGCCAGGGGGAGAAAGGGGGGGCAAGAGCCGCTTGCATAGTTGAATGGCACTACCCAATAAAACGCTGGCGCGTGTAAACCTGTAACTGACCAACTCTGTTAAGGGGCAGGCGCGGGGACACTGCTGAACTGTATATATTGAGCTGTCCGGAGCAATAAAGGGAGGACGATCTGTAGCCATATTGGTGTGATGATCGTTAACTTGGCCGGCTCTCCGAAGGGACCCTCTTCAGGGAATTGCACTCCTGGACTTGCTGCTTGTTAATAGAGGAGGTCTTGTGGGGGAGGTAACTGTTAGAGGCTGTCTTGGACAAACTGATCATGTAATGTTAGAATTCTCCATTTTTGGCGAGGTAAGGAGAGGGTTCAGCAGAATTGCCACCTTGGACTTCTGGAGGGCTGACTTTGGTCTCTTCAGGCCCATGGTTAAGGGAGTTCCTTGGGAGGCTGTTCTGGAGGGCATGGGAACCCAGGAAGGCTGGACATACTTTAAGGAATTAATTTTAAAGGTGCAGGAACCGGCTATACCTAAGTCACGGAAGGTGAGCCGACGGGGAAGGAGACCAGCCTGGCTGAACAGAGAGCTTTGACTGGATCTTGGGAACAAAAGGAGGGTTTATGGCCTATGGAAGAGGGGGCAGGCAAATTATGAGGATTACAAACAAGAAGTGAAGCTGTGCAGGGAGAAAATTAGAAAGGCCAAAGCCCACCTAGAGCTAAACATGGTCACTGTGGTGAAGAATAACAAGAAAGGCTTCTATAAATAGATTAACAGTAAGAGGAGGTCTAGGGAGAATTTCCATCCCTTGTTGGATGCAGAGGGAAACACAGTGACCACGGATATGGAAAAAGCTGAGGTGCTTAATGCCTTCTTTGCCTCAGCCTTCAACAGTAAAATCAGTTGTTCTCTGGGCACACAGACCCCTGAGCTGGAAGAAAGGGACGAGGAACAGAATAGGACCTACATAATCCATGAGGAAATGGTTATGGACCTGCTTCATAAGCTGAATCCTCATAAATCTATGGGGCCTGATGGATTACACCCTAGAGTGCTGAGGGAGCTGGCGGATGTGGTTGCCAAGCCGCTCTCCATCACCTTTCAGCAGTCCTGGTTAACTGGGGATGTCCCAGTGGACTGGAGGCTGGCGAATGTAACACCCATCTTCAAGAAGGGCAGGAAGGAGGATCCTGGTAGCTACAGACCTGTCAGTCTTACCTCAGTGCCGGGAAAGGTGATGGAACGAATAATCTCAAGAGCCATCACAGAACAATTAAAAGCCAACAGGGAGATCGGGCCCAGTCAGCATGGATTCATGAGGGGCAGATCCTGCTTGACCAATCTAATCTATTCTATATCTAATCTATAACAGGGTGACCTGCTTAGTGGATGAGGGAAAGGCTGTCGATGTAGTGTACCTGGACTTCAGTAAGGCCTTTGACACCATCCCCCACAATATCCTTATGGCCAAGTTGGCTGCCCATGGCTTGGATGGGCACGTACTCTGCTGGGTGAAACACTGGCTGGATGGCCGGGCCCAAAGAGCTGTGGTCAATGGAGTTAAATCCAGTTGGCGGCAAGTCACGAGCGGTGTCCCTCAGGGCTCGGCCACTCCTGTTTAACATCTTCATCAATGATCTAGATGAGGGGATTGAGTGCACCCTCAGCAAGTTTGCAGATGACACCAAGCAGGGAGGGAGTGTCGATCTGCTGGAGGGTAGAAAGGTTCTACAGAGGGACCTGGACAGACTGGATCGATGGGCCCAGGCCAACTGCAGGCATTTCAACAGAGCCAAGTGTAGGGTCCTGCATTTTGGTCACGGCAACCCCATGCAACGCTACAGGCTTGGGGAAGGGTGGCTGGAAGGCTGTCTGGAGGAAAAGGACCTGGGCGTTCTGATCGACAGCTGGCTGAATGTGAGCCAGCAGTGTGCCCAGGTGACCAAGAAGGCCAACAGCATCCTGGCTTGTATTAGAAACTGTGTGACCAGCAGAAGCAGGGAGGTGATTGTCCCCCTGTCCTCAGCACTGGTGAGGCCGCGCCTTGAGTATTGTGTTCAGTTTTGGGCGCCTCAGTATAGGAGAGATATCGAGGTGTTGGAGTGAGTGCAGAAGAGGGCAACAAAGCTGGTGAAGGGCCTGGAGAATAGACCTTACGAGGAGCGATTGAGGGAGCTGGGACTGTTCGGTTTGAGGAAGAGGAGGCTGAGGGGGGGACCTTGTCATGCTCTACAATTACTTGAAAGGACATCGTAGAGAGGTTGATACTGGTCTCTTCTCACAGATCATTAGGGACAGAACCAGGGGGAATGGGTTCAAGTTGCAACAGGGCAAGTTTAGACTGGACATTAGGAAGAAATTCTTCAGGGAAAGAGTGGTCAGACACTGGAACAGACTGCCTAGGGAGGTAGTTGAGTCGCCATCCCTGGATGTGTTTAAGTGTCGCTTAGATGTGGTGCTGGGTGATATGGTTTAGGGGTGAACTTGTGGCGTAGTGTTAATGGTCGGGCTCGATGATCCCAAGGGTCTTTTCCAACCTGAATTGTTCTATGATTCTGTGATTCTATGCAGGACAGCCAGGTGATCGGGCCCAGTCAGCATGGGTTTGTGAAAGGCAGGTCCTGTTTAACAAACCTGATCTCCTTCTATGACTGGGTGACCCGCTTGCTGGATGAAGGAAAGGCTGTGGACGTCGTCTACCTTGACTTTAGTAAGGCATTCGACACAGTTGCCCACAGCATTCTCCTAGAGAAACTGACTGCTCCTGGCTTGGACGGGCACACGCTTCGCTGGGTGAAAAACTGGCTGGATGGCCAAGTCCAAAGAGTTGTGGTCAATGGAGTTAAATCCAGTTGGCGGCCGGTCACAGGTGGTGTCCCCCAGGGCTCAGCGCTGGGGCTGCTCCTGTTTAACATCTTTATCAATGATTTGGACGAGGGGATGGAGTGCACCCTCAGCAAGTTTGCTGATGACGCCAAGCTGGGTGGAAGCGTTGATCTGCTGGAGGGTAGGGAGGCTCTCCAGAGGGATCTGGACAGGCTGGATCGCTGGGCCGAGGCCAACTCAATGAAATTCAATAAAGCCAAATGGCGGGTCCTGCACCTTGGCCACAACAGCCCCCAGCAGCGCTACAGGCTTGGGGAGGAGTGGCTGGAGAGCTGCCAGGCAGAGAGGGACCTGGGGGTGTGGATGGACAGCCGGATGAACAGGAGCCAGCAGTGTGCCCAGGGGGACAAGAAGGCCAAGGGCATCCTGGCCTGGATCAGGAATGGTGTTGTCAGCAGGAGCAGGGAGGTGATCATGCCCCTGTACTCGGCTTTGGTGAGGCCCCACCTTGAGTGCCGTGTCCAGTTTTGGGCCCCTCACTCCAAGAGGGACATCGAGGTGCTGGAGCAAGTCCAGAGAAGGGCAGCAAAGCTGGTGAGGGGTCTTGAAAACATGCCTTATGAAGAGCAGCTGTGTTGTTACTTTTCCAGCAGATGTTGGGGTGGTTGAAATCCACCAGCAGGATGATAGCCTGTGAGCACGATGCCTCCTGTAGCTGTGTCACTGAAATCAGGAATAAACCTCGCAACACCAATGTAGTATTAAAAGGCAGGCATTCTGTATTGCGGCGCCGGATGCACAGGGGATCATTCCACCTATCATGCATGCCCTGTAGCACCTGAGGTGATGTTTATATTGTATAGAATCATACCTCTTCATTGTGTTTTCTGGAACGATCATACATGTTTAAAGTAATTCCCAGAAATCATTATCATAAGCTCTGCCCTTATTGCACATGCTCATTAGTCTTTTGGGGGGGGTCTCTGGTGGTCCTCTGAGACCCCTGGTGGTCTTCCCATGGCTGTCCTTTTGGCAAACTCTTGGGTTCCTTTGCCGTATCTGGGTATCTTTGGGCTCCCAGCCTGCGGGTCTTGGTCAACTGGTTTGCAACGTCTTGCTTGGTTAACGTATATAATTGCAGTTCATTGTTTTTATCTCCCTCACCTTAACGTTCCCTGTTCTTGTGATAATCTTGTTCTTATAACATCCCAATAATCCCATTGATTCTGTATCAATTCCCCCCTTTGAGAATTCCAAACAAGTTCCTTTGGGAGTCTCACTTTAACATTATACTCTCGATAATTTTTTGAGTTACTTGATCAACATATTCTAATACAATATGAGGTTATTGAGGGTAAATACTGCATCATAACGCAACATAATATGCATACAATTGTAGCCACAATTATCACAAATAATTTCTTAACCAACTTAAATTTGGTAACCAATCAATTAACCAAGACCAATCTAATCCTTGTTGTTCTTTGATTTCAGTTGCCAAAGTATCTGTTTTATTTTTCCTATAAGTTTTGAAGTTAAAACAACATATTTATTTTAATTCTTTGCACCCATGATATTATCTGAATAATAACTAATCTATAGCAGCCCTGTTCTTTAAAGTAGTTAGTTTAACGTGTCCCTGCCCATGGCAGGGGGGTTGGAACTAGATGATCTTTAAGGTCCCTTCCAACCCAAACCATTCTATGATTTTATGACTTAGTACCTCTTCTATTGTTCTTAGAACCTGAGACATAGAATCGTTGAATGTTCGGGGTTGGAAGGGACCTCTAGAGATCGTGTAGTCCAACCCCCCTGCCAGAGCAGGATCACCCAGGGCAGCCACACAGGAACGCATCCAGGCGGGTTTTGAAAGTCTCCAGAGAAGGAGACTTCACAACCTCTCTGGGCAGCCCGTGCCAGTGCTCTGTCACCCTCACAGTAAAGAAGTTTCTCCTCATGTTGAGGTGGAACTTCCTATGTTCTAACTTAAACCCATTATTTCTTGTCTGTGAAGAGACTGACCCCTTCCTCTTGACACCCACCTCTCAGATATTTACAGTTGCGAGAAAAAGTATGTGAACCTTTTGGAATTTCATGGTGTTCTGCATTAATTTGTCATGAAATGTGATCTCACCATCATCTAGGTATTGACAAATAGAATGTGCCTTAACTAATAACACAAAACCAATTCTGATCCTCCAGGTCTTTATGGAACACACTCATTCAACATTCAAAATGCCAGTGGAAAAAGTGAGTGAACCCTTGGACTCAATACCTGGTTGACCCCTCCTTGACAGCAATAACCTCAGCCAGGCGCTCCCTGTAGCTGTGGATCAGAGCTGCACATCCTTCAGGAGGGATTTTAGCCCGTTCTTCCTGGCAGAACTGCTTTAGCTCTGCCATATTCTTTGGGCGTCTCACGTGTATGGCTCTCTTCCAGTCATTCCACAGCATCTCTGCTGGGTTGAAGTCGCCAGCCCTTGTTCTTGTGGGGGGCTTCAACTTACCAGACATCTGCTGGAAATACAACACAGTAGAGAGGAAACAGTCCTGGAGATTCCTGGAGTGTGTGGAAGATAACTTCCTGACACAGCTGGTAAGTGAGCCTACAAGGGGAGGTGCCTTGCTAGACCTGCTTTTCACGGAGAACGACTGGTGGGTGATGTGGTGGTCAGAGGATGCCTTGGGCTTAGTGACCATGAAATGACAGAATTCTCGATTCTTGGCGAAGTAGGGGGGTCACCAAAACCACTACCATGGACTTCCATAGGGCAGACTTTGGCCTGTTCAGGACACTGGTTGAGAGAGTCCCTTGGGAAGACAGTCCTGAAGGGCAAAGGGGTCCAGGAAGGCTGGACATTTGTCAGGAAGGAAGTCTTAGAGATGCAGGAGCAGGCTGTCCCCATGTGCTATGAGAGAATCCGGCAGAGAAAATGCTGGGACACAGGAAAAAAAAGAGAGTTTACGTTCTTTCCAGGAAGGGGCAGGCAACTCAAGAAGAGTACAGGGAACTAAGTTAGATCATGAAGAGAGAACATCAGAAAGACAGAAACCCAGATAGAATTCAGTCTGGCCACTCTAGTAAGAGATAATAAAAATGCTTTTATAAATACATTAAAAAACAAAAAGAGAGCCAAGAAGAATCTCCATCATTTATTGGATGTGGGGGAGATCATTGCCACCAAGGATAAGGCCGAGACACTTAATGCCTTCTTTGCCTCAGTCTTTAATAGTCAGACCAGTTATCCTCAGGGTATTCAACCCCTGGAGCTGGAAGACAGGGACGGAGAGCAGAATACACCCTGCATAATCCAGGAGAAAGCAGTTAAGGACCTGCTACGCCACCTGGACACTCACAAGTCTATGGGGCCAGATGGGTATGGTGGGTGCTGAGGGAGCTGGCGGAAGTCATTGCTAGGCCACTCTCCATCATCTTTGATAAGTCGTGGGCAACAGGAAAGATGCCTGAGGACTGGAAGAAAGCAAATGTCACTCCAGTCTTCAAGAAGGGCAGGAAGGAGGACCCGGGTAACTACAGACCGGTCAGCCTCACCTCCATCCATGGAAAGGTGATGGAACATCTTATCCTTGGCGCTGTCTCTGGGCATATCAAGGATAAGAAGGTTATTAGGAGCAGTCAGCCTGGCTTTGCCAAGGGGAAGTCATGTCTGACCAACCTGATAGCCTTTTATGAAGACATAACCAGGTGGATGGATGGTGGCCGTGCAGTGGATGTGGTCTATCTGGACATCAGCAAGGCCTTTGACACCGTCTCCCACAGCATCCTCATAGGTAAACTGAGGAAGTGTGGTCTGGATGACCGAATAGTGAGGTGGGTCGCTAATTGGTTGAAGGGAAGAAACCAGAGAGTTGTGGTCAATGGGGCAGAGTCTCGTTGGAGACCTGTGTCTAGTGGAGTCCCTCAGGGGTCGGTACTGGGACCTGAATATCTGTTCCGATGCTAAATTAACACAAAAATATTTAAATCTGAGTTGAGCTATGAACCCTGGACTTCCAAACTCCCAGTTAGTCTGTTCCCAACTGCAGCCACAAGCATCAGTTTTCTGTTTTAGGAGATGCTAACCTGATTCTTCCCTGATCAGTATTGACTTACCTGTTGGAACAGAAATGCTGGAGGTCATAGAATCATAGAATGTCTTAGGTTGAAAGGGACCTCAGAGATCATCTAATCCAACCTCATTGATCCAAGGTCACTGAGACTACTCTGCGACAGTCTTTGGGCTGTAGTCAGCAGGAGAGTTTTGTGTAAAGTGCTCTCCGTTTGCCTGTAAATAATAGATTTGCAAAGTTTCTAACTGGTTATTTCTGCTCGTGTGTCTGAATAAAACGCTTAGTCTTGGATAATCCATTATGCAAAAAATAACAGTAATCCCCATACTGGTGTGTCTGACTGCTATACTAATACAAATACAGCTTTTGCATAATGGAAAAAGCAGCCCAGAATGTTAATAAGCCTGCAGAAGTGCCTGTATCATGCTCTTGTCTCATTCAATTCTTATTGTTCCTTACACATGTTAATCAGAAACTCATGGACCAGACATCTGCACAGAATCATAGAAACATAGAATGGCCTAGGTTGGAAGGGACCTTAGAGATCATCTAATCCAACCTCCCTGTCATGGGCAGGGACGCCTCTCAACTAGATCAGGCTACTCAAGGCTCTGTCCAACCTGGCCTTGAACACCTCCAGGGAGGGGGCATCCACAACTTCTCTGGGCAATTTATTCCAGAGTCTTGCCACCCTCGGACTGAAGAATTTTTTCCTAAGATCCAGTCTAAATCTATTCTCCTTCAACTTAAATCCATTTCCCCTTGTCCTATCAGTGGATGCTCTTGTAAAAAGTCCCTCCCCAGCCTTCCTGTAGGTTCCCTTCAGGTAGTGGAAGGCAGTGACAAGGTCCCCCCGAAGTCTTCTCTTCTCCAGGCTGAACAATCCCAGCTCCCTCATCCTGGCCTCGTAGCAGAGGTGCACCAGCCCCTGGATCATCTTTGTGGCCCTCCTCTGAACACGCTCCAACAGTTCTATGTCCCTCTTATGGTGGGGATACCAGAACTGGATGCAGTATTCGAGGTGGGGTCTCACAAGAGCAGAGTGAAGGGGGAGAATCACCTCTCTTGACCTGCTGGCTACATTTCTCCTGATACATCCCAGGATGCAGTTGGCCTTCCGGGCTGCACGAGTGCCCTGCCGGCTCATGTTGAGCTTCTCGTCTATCAACACCCCCAAATCCTTCTCTTCAGGGCTACTCTCAACCCACTCTGTGCCCAGTTTGTATTTGTGCCTGGAATTAGCCCGACCCAGGTGCAGGACCTTGCACTTGGACTTGTTGAAGCTCGTGCAGTTTGCACTGGCCCATTTCTCAAGCCTGTCAAGGTCCCTCTGGATGGCATCTCTTCCCTCAGGTGAGTCCACGGCACCACACAGCTTGGTGTCGTCGGCAAACTTGCTGAGGGTGCACTCAGTGCCGTTGTCCATGTTGCTGACAAAGATGTTGAACAGCACTGGACCCAGAACAGCCCCCTGGGGAACACCACTTGTCCCTGGTCTCCATGTGGACACTGAGCCATTGACCACAACTCTTTGAGTGCGACCATCCAGCCAGTTCTTTACACACCGAGTGGTCCATCTGTCAAATCTGTGTCTCTCCATCTTAGAGACAAGGATGTCATGTGGGACAGTGTCAAACACCTTGCACAAGTCCAGGAAAATGACATCAGTCGCTTTTCCCATGTCAGCCAGAGCTGTAGCTTTGTCGTAGAAGGCCACCAAATTAGTCAGGCACGACTTGCCCCTGGTGAAGCCATGTTGGCTGTCACCAACCACTTGATTATTTTTTATGTGCCTTAGTACAGATACCAGGAGAATCTGTTCCATGATTTTACCTGGCACAGAGGTAAGGCTGACTGGTAGGTCGAGAGAGGTCCTCCTGCCCCTCTACTCTGCCCTGGTGAGGCCACGTCTGGAATATTGTGTCCAGTTCTGGGCCCCTCAGTTCAAGAAGGACAGGGAACTGCTTGAGAGAGTCCAGCGCAGAGCCACAGAGATGATGAAGGGAGTGGAACATCTCCCTGATGAGGAAAGGCTGAAGGAGCTGGGTCTCTTTAGCTTGGAGAAGAGGAGGCTGAGGGATGACCTCATCCATGTTTATAAATATGTCAAGGGGGAGTGTCAGGAGGACGGAGCCAGGCTCTTCTCAGCGGCGTCCATTGACAGGACAAGGGGCAATGGGTGCAAGTTGGAACATAGGAGGTTCCATAAAAGTATTAGAAAAAACTTTTTCCCTGTGAGGGTGACAGAGCACTGGAACAGGCTGCCCAGGGAGGTTGTGGAGTCTCCTTCTCTGGAGACATTCAAAACCCGTCTGGACGCGTTCCTGTGTGACCTGCTGTAGGTGATCCTGCTCTGGCAGGGGGGCTGGGGTAGATGATCTTTTGAGGTCCCTTCCAACCCCGAACATTCTGTGATTCTGTGATTCTGTCTATGTCTAGGAGGTGCAGCAGGTCACTAACCATTTCCTCTTGGATTATGTAGGTCTCATTCTTTTCCCCATCCCTGTCTTCCAGGGATTCACTGCATCTATGTAGAAGCTACTCAGCAGAATTATGAAATCCATTTAGTAGGGCCACACAACTTTATAAGTCCAGCATATCAAATAAAATAATTTTATTTTTATCTACTTTAAAACAATCAAAGAAACAAATTTTATGGAATCTGAAAATAGATGATAAAAGGCAACTTTTAACTGTGACTTAATATGGGAGATTCTTTATCCCCAAATATGTCGGACATTAAGGTCATAAAGAACTTCAAGGTTCTGTGCTATACTGTATGATATGCAAACAGATTTTGAAAATACTTTCCCATTATATATTTTGACACAGCAGGCATGAATTTAAAAAATGAAAATTTAATTCAGTTGCCTCAAGGTTTCTTAGAAGCAAACCCATTTGAAGATCTATTTACCATCTGTGGTGACAAACCTCTATATATCCAAAATATTTCATTTTTTCCCAGTGCAGAATAACTGTCCAGAGGCAATTACCTATCAAAATGATGCCAGCAACACAGACCTGATTGCATGACTTCAGCACTTAAAAGAGCACACTCGTTATACATGGCTTTTAACCTTGGGATACAATTATGCTATCAGAACTAAAAATCAAATCTAAATCATTCATGTAGAAATGTGTGTGTCATCTGAATACTATTTAGAGTCCTTGTTTTCCAGATCTGATGGAGGTGGTGAAGGTGCTCTGAGGTTCTTGTGCTTATATTCAGGGCAGGATGAATGTTGCAAATACCAGTTTCTCCAATTAATGACAAGCCACAAATCCCAAAGTAGGCATGTAAAGCATCTGAAAGCAGGATGGAAAATGAAAAAAGAAAATTATGGTTTTGCCAGGCTGTAACAGCCAACTGTTCCTGGATTCCAAAACCCCATAATTATTACAGCCAAGGAAAACAAATAGATGCTACATTTTAAACTTAGGATTTGAAACAAGAAAAGGATTTCTGCCCAAACCCTCCAGCATGAAATGATGGTGTGCAATCTCTATGACTACAGTCTGTTTTATTTTATAACAGTTCCTGCCCATTACTTAATTTCTTCTGAATTCTCAGATCAAACAGCAAAATTATTTGAGGAGCTGTAAACGCATTTCCTTCAACAGAGTAAATCTCTCCCTCTCTCCCCCAATGTGAAGGAATTTTTTTTTGCAAATGAAAGGTCAGCAAAATTAGCACCAGTAGCCAAACAGCAAGATTTAGAAGTATGAAAAAAATCATTACTTTCCTTAATCTTCCTCCTTCCAGAGAATATACCCTAAGGATATGAATTCATGAAGTAGCTTGATCAGCAGAGATGAGTTGCTCTTATTTCCCCATCCCACAGCTCTCCTGACGCTATCTTACACCAGCACTAGAGCTTGCTCAACACCCTCCATGACTTAAAGTAATTCAGAAAACATGGAAGAAATTAACCCAGGCAGGAAAAATTGGACAGCTTTCTGACATTTTAGCGAATTCAACTGGTTTGCAGAAGTGCGGTGGGCTGAAAGGCATGGACTCAGCTCTTGAGAGGAGCTAAGACAAAGTTTATTGGCAAGAAGCACTATTTATGGGTTAGAAACAGGAGACCAGACTATACATCCAGGATTGCTATTCGCTCATGTACTCCTTCAATCACTCTCTTATCACACAGGGAGAACAGACTTTCCCAGGTCTGTTTTGATCACTCACCCGTTCACTCCCATGCACATCTGGTGTACAAGAAGCGTCTTATCTGTTCATTCTCACGGACAAACTCCCAACATGAGCTGTACTCGGCTGGTCACGGTCCCTTTTCATTATTAGCAAGCAAGAGTTATGCACTTGTTTAGAAAAGAGCTCAAGGACGAAAGTCTTAATTCTGCAACACAGTGCTGCCGGCACAGCTAGCTGTGAAATGTAGGGTATCCACACAGAAGTGTTCAATATACACCAAATCTAATGCAAAAAAAGAGGAAAGGACATGCAGCTGTACTTAAGGAAGCTGGGAGGAAGAGGAGTGAACCTCCCTCCTCTGGGCAACAATAATCCATTAGGTTGGATTATCTGCCCAAGAAATCACAGCCTAAAGATGGAAAGAGGATGTGTCCTTAACGTGTTCCTTCCAAATTCTCAGCACTTGGTAATCTTTTGGAGCTATCACTAATTTCATGTCTGACTAAAATTATATTGCAAGAAGTTATATGGCTAGAGTCTTGCTAGCCAAATACCTTCTCTGAAAGACAACTTCTGCTTATCAGCATTAACATGCAGAGAAAAGCACATTCAGCAGATATAGTCCCTATTGACCTTGTAGAAAGTATGCCAGGCAAGGAAAGTTCAACTTCAGGAAACAGAGTATAGTAACTCCTGTGGAAAGCTGCATTGATACTCACTAAAATCCATATACAAACCTAGTTACCTATATAGGGTTATATGGTGAGTTAACCACAAAGTTCTACACTTGTGCAAGTCCATATCAACTTAATATACAACTCCATCATAGCCATAACACACTTATGCAGCCCGTGTACTCCTCTCTTTAAAGCTACAAACAAATGCAAGGCTTTTTAGAGGCTGAAATACATAGCTCCAAATGTTTTGTGGTATGGCGGGTGCATCCCCATAGTCTGGGATGCCTCCCATCACAGCGGCTGCCAGGCAGATTGTAGAGAAACTGCTGGAAGTTTCTGGCTAGTTTGGGTCTAGCCCACCAGCCTGGGGGTACACCCAGGAAGTTAGCTGGTAGCCAATGGGAGGCCGAGATTGACCACAGCTCAGATTCGACTGAGCTTTAAAACGGGGTCCTGCTGGGGGTGCGTTGGAGCACGTCCCTTCGGAGCAGCAGGTCTTGCATTTGGGGCACAGCCTCCCCCTTGGTCTGGGATGCCGGCCAAGGTGCCTCCTCGAGGCTGAGAGCCCTCATCTTTGTACGGGTGAGTGTATAATAGGATCCAGATCATTTAGTCTTAGTTTAAGGGTTGGGTGTAGTGTAGCAACTGCTCTTCTCAACCGATACCAGAACTTGTGAATTTGGGGGATCTTTTAATTTCTTAATAAATCCAGTTTAGTTACGCTTGTGGATTGACTGAGAATGGGAGCACTCCTCACAATGGGGTCCACCTGAGAGTGCTGAGGGAGCTGGCGGAGGAGCTTGCCAAGCCACTCGCCATCATCTACCAGCAGTCCTGGTTAACAGGGGAGGCCCCAGATGACTGGGACCTGCTCTATTAACCTGGGCCTGATCTCCTGGTGCAGAACCACCAGGGGATCAGGCCCAGCCAGCATGGGTTCATGAAAGGCAGGTTCTGCTTGATCTCTTTCTATGACGAGGTTTTGTGGGTTTTTTTAAACCTACACATGTAACACTGCATTTTAATACTTATGCTTTATTTTAAAGCAAGTTTTAATTATAGGAGACTTCTAGTCAATACAAAACCATTGGACCAAACCAAAGGCTTTTGTAGCTAGTAAATGGGAACAGCAATTTCATTATGAAGTGAAACACAATTTCTTCATTAGTAAGATTTCTATGGTTATGCATTTCTTAAAGTACTCTTTTAAAAATGATATTTGGTAAAATCTAAGTACAGAGATCATGGCTGAACAGGGAGCCTTTGTTGGAACTCAATTAAAAAAAAAAGGAGTTTATGACCTTTGGAAGAAGAGGCAGGCAACTCAGGAGGACTACAAGGATGTCATGAAGTTATGCAGGGAGAAAATTAGAAGGGCCAAAGCCCAACTAGAACTTAAGCTGGCCACTGCTATAAAAGACAATAAAATATGTTTCCATCGATACATTAACAACAAAAGGAGGACTAAGGAGAACCTCCATCCTTTGTTGGATAAGGGGGGAAACATAGTGACGAAGGATGAGGAAAAGGCTGAGGTACATAACGCCTTCTTTGCCTCAGTCTTTAATAGCAAGACCAGTTGTTCTCTGGGTACCCAGTCCCCTGAGCTGAAAGACAGGGATGGGGAGCAGAATGAAGCCCCATAATCCAAGGGGAAATGGTTAGCGACCTGCTGCTCCACTTAGACACACACAAGTTGAAGGAGCCAGATGGGATCCACCCAAGGGTACTGGGGGAGCTGGCAGAAGTGCTCACCAAGCTGCTTTCCCTCATTTATCAGCAGTCCTGGTTAACCAGGGAGGTCCCAGTGGGCTGGAGGTTAGCAAATGTGACGCCCATCTACAAGAAGGGCCAGACAGAGGATCTGGGGAACTACAGGCCTTTCGGTCTGACCTCGGTGCTGGGGAAGGTTATGGAGCAGATCATCTCGAGTGTCATCATGTGACACGTACAGGACAGCCCATTCTTCCTGGCAGAACTGCCAGACTAAGGGGTGACCTTATTAGTGTTTATAACTATATAAAGGGGGAATATCACGAGGATGGAGCCAGGCTCTTCTCAGTGGCAAACAATGATAGGACAAGGGATAATCGATCAAGCTGGAACACAAGAGATTCCACTTAAATTTGAGAAGAAACTTCTTCTCAGTGAGGGTGACAGAGCCCTGGCACAGGCTACCCAGGGAGGTTGTGGAGTCTCCTTCTCTGGAGACATTCAAAACCTGCCTGGAAGCGTTCCTGTGTAACATCATCTAGGTGTTCCTGCTCTGGCAGGGGGATTGGACTAGATGATCTTTTGAGGTCCCTTCCCATCCCTAGCATACTGTGATACTGTGATAGCGTGTAACGTGAGCGATGTATAATGCAGATATCTCACCACTCTGGACTGAGCGCCCTGCCACCGCTGCCCTTGTGTGCCGAATACCCAAGAGGGCCTTACCCTGGCCAAATCCCTCTATATATACACCTTGCATGAGCATGAGTATGACATCATTGAATATCCCCTTGGCTACTGGCTATCCCGGCTGTGCCCCCTCCCAGTTCCTAGTGAAAATTAACCCCATCCTAGCCAAACACAGGACATTGCACCCCTTATTCTGTATTATCTATGTCATTCCCAGATCTTACACTTTCCGTTTACCACTACCTTTCTTGTCCTTAATACATATATATATATACACACACATATACACATATAATTCCTTTAATCTGTGCACCATCCCTCCAGTATATCCATTGGGTTCATGTAGGCCATGACTTCGAGGCTCCATCCATCACACATCTTTAGGGTAGGAGGTAACGTGGTGGATTGTTGCATGCTGCATCCTGAACTCATGGTGTGTTTGGCACAGCCCATGCCCACAGTCTGAAGCCTGAGGATATTATCTTAAGGAAGTCACTGGGCGCCACCTCAGGTTCCCTTATCGCTGCCCTTTGTTTTCGTCATAGTTCATCCTTCATTGATCTGGGTTGTTCTTACTGCAACTGCGGTAGTGATGGGATACACATTGACAGGGTTATTTAGCACCTAACATCATAGGATTCAGTTCACTGGCTATTTTCTCCCAGAGTTAAATCCCCTTGAGGTACTGTCGCGGGTTAGAGCTGGGCCGGCCACTAACACGGACAGACGCTCTCTAATCTCCTCTTCCCCCCCCAAATGGGAAGGAAAAGGGAATGAGGCAGAGAGACTTATGGGTTAGAGAAGAAAAACTAAAACAGCTTTAATGAAACAATAATGGAAATAATAGGGAAATGATAAAAATAAAGAACTATATACAAATATATATATATATTAGCCCAATATAAAACCTGACTCCCTCCCCAGATAACAGTCACCACTGGTGCTGCAGAGCAGGAGACACTGGGGAAGCCCCAGGCTCAGCGGCGGCGGGAACTGGATACAGGGAACTGGATTCGGGAACTCAGGATCTGGATCAAAAGCAGGAGATCGGATGGAGTCCTCCCTGGACACCGGCCATTGCAGAAAAAGGACGAGACCCTTGTGATCACTTAGTTTATACTAAATATTGCAAGAGTATTCATCATGGAATCATAGAATGGCCTAAGTTGGAAGGGACCTTAGAGATCATCTAATCCAACCTCCCTGTCATGGGCAGGGACGCCTCTCAACTATATCAGGCTACTCAAGGCTCTGTCCAACCTGGCCTTGAACACCTCCAGGGAAGGGGCATCCACAACTTCTCTGGACAATTTATTCCAAAGTCTTGACACCCTCGTACAGAAGAATTTCTTTCTAAGATCCAGTCTAAATCTATTCTCCTTCAGCTTAAACCCATTTCCCCTTGTCCTATCAGTGGACATTTTTGTAAAACATCCCTCCCCAGCCTTCCTGTAGGATCCCTTCAGGTATTGGAAGGCAGTGATAAGGTCCCCCGGAGTCTTCTCTTTTCAAGACTGAACAATCCCAGCTCCCGCAGACTGTCCTCATAGCAGAGGTGCTCCAGCCCCTGGATCATCTTTGTGGCCCTCCTCTGAACATGCTCCAACAGATCTATGTCCCTCTTATGGTGGGGACACCAGAACTGGATGCAGTATTCGAGGTGGGGTCTCACAAGAGCAGAGTAAAAGGGGAGAATCACCTCTCTTGACCTGCTGGCTACATTTCTCCTGATACATCCCAGGACACAGTTGGCCTTCTGGGCTGCATGAGCGCACTGCCGACTCATGTTGAGCTTCTCATCTATCAACACCCCTAAATCCTTCTCTTCAGGGCTACTCTCAACCCACCCTGTGCCCAGTTTGTATTTGTGCCTGGGATTGGCCCGACCCAGGTGCAGGACCTTACGTTTTGACTTGTTGAAGCTCATGCAGTTTGCACTGACCCATTTCTCAAGCCTGTCAATGTCCCTCTGGATGGCATCTCTTCCCACAAGTGAGTCCATGGCACCACACAGCTTGGTGTCGTCAGCAAACTTAATGAGGATGCACTCGATGCTGTCGTCCATGTTGCTGACAAAGATGTTGAACAGCACTGGACCCAGAACAGACCCTGAGGAACTCCCCTTGTCCCTGGTCTCCATGTGGACACTGAGCCATTGACCACAACTCTTTGAGTGTGACCTTCTGGCCAGTTCTTTACACACCGAGTGGTCCACCCATCAAGTCCATGTCTCTCCATCTTAGAGACAAGGATGTCATTAGTCAGGCACGACTTGCCCTTAGTGAAGCCATGTTGGCTGTCACCAACCACTTGATTATCTTTTATGTGCCTTAGTACAGCTACCAGGAGAACCTGTTCCATGATTTTACCTGGCACAGAGGTAAGGCTGACTGGTCTGTAGTTCCCCGGGTCATCTTTGGTTCCTTTTTTAAAAATGGGGGTTATGTTCCCCCTTTTCGAATCTGTGGGAACCTCACCAGACTGCCAGGACCTCTCAAATATGATGGCTAGTGGCCTAGCAACTTCAGCTGCCAGTGCCTTCAGGACCCATGGATGTATCTCATCAGGTCCCATGGACTTGTGCACCTTCAGGTTCTCTGGGTGTTCCTGGACCTGATCTGCTCCTACCCTGGGTGGTTCTTCACTCTCCCAGACCCAGCCGGCACTCTCTGTGATTTGGGTGGTGTGGTTCGAGTGGTTGCCAGTGAAGACTGAGGCAAACAAGTTGTTGAATACTTCAGCCTTCTCCACGTCCTCAGTAACCAGGTCACCTGTATCCCTCTGGAGAGGCCCCACACTCTCTCTCAGTTTTCTTTTTTCTCTTACATACCTGTAAAATCCTTTTCTGTTATTTCTAATATCTCTGGCCAGATTTGACTCTGTCAGGGCCTTAGCTTTTCTAACCTAGTCTCTGATTACACGAGCAACTTCCTCGTAATCATCCCAGGTTACCAGTCCCTGCTTCCACGCTTTGTGTGTTCCCCTATTGTATTTGATTTTAGCCACAAGTTCTTTGTTTATCCATATAGGTCTTCTGGTGCTTTTGCCAGATTTCTTCCTCTTAGGGATGCAGTGCCACTGAGCTTGGAGGAGATGATCCTTGAAAGTCAGCCAGCTTTCCTGGGCTCCCAGTCCTCCAGGGCTTTATCCCATGGCACGCTACCAAGGAGGTTCCTGAAGAGGTGAAAGTCAGCTCTTCTGAAGTCAAGGGTTTCAAGCTTGCTGAGCTTCCCCCTCTTAGCTGCCCTTAGGATCTCAAACTCCACCATCTCATGGTCACTGCAGCTGAGGCTGCCCATGAGCTTAACATTGCCCACCAGCCCCTCCCTACTGGGGAGAATGAGGTCTAGCATGGCACCTCTCCTCATTAGCTTGTGAACGAGCAGCAACTCCTATCTGCCTATGAAGGGCCTCATCCACTTGGTCCTCCTGATCGGGTGGTCTGTAGCAGACCCTCATTGTAAAGTCTCCTACCCTTCCTTTCACCCTGGTCCACAGGCACTCGGTTCTTTCATCATCACTTGCCAGGTGGAGCTCCATGCGTTCTAGCTGCTCATTGACATAGAGGGCAATACCCCCTCCTTGTTTCCCCTGCCTTTCCTTCCTGAACAGTTTATACCCTTCTAGTCCAACACACCAATCGCAGGAGTCATTCCACCGTGTCTCTGTGATGCCAATCAGGTCGTAGCGCTGTAGACTCACGAGCATCTCCAGCTCTTCTTGTTTATTGGCCAAGCTGCGGGCATTCATATAAAGGCATTTGAGTTGAGCCCCTGATAAGGTGCCTGGAGCTCCCAATAAAGTACAATTGTACTTCATCTGTGCTAGTGACTCTGCTTCTGATGTCACTATGTGTATCCCAGGGTCATTTTCATTTGACCTGGTTGTAACCCCTTCCCCCTTCATATCTAGTTTAAAGATTGTTCTATGAGTCCCGCCAGCTCATGATCAAGGATCCTTTTTCCCCTTTGCATCATTTGAACCCCATCTGGTTTTAGTAGACCAGGTGCTGTGTAGATTTCCCCATGGTTAAAAAACCCAAAGCTAGACCATTGGCACCACTCTTTTAGCCAAGTATTCATCTGTTGCACTTTCTTGAACCTTCCAATATTCTTCCTTGTAATTGAAGGAAAAAATGAAAACAATAAACTATGTACAAATATAGTATTTGTGTCCCTGCCCCCCCCCCCCCCCCCCAACAGGCAACAATTTGCCTTTTTGGATATTTTTTTTTGTTACAATTCTCTGACAGCTATCTGCCTTTTAGGTAGAACTGCCTGATTATAAAAAGTACAGAATCAATGGAATAGAATAAATATTTTGGATTTTTTTAATTTCTCTAAAAGTAAGGTCTCCTGTCTAGCATGATCACTTCAGGAAAAAGAAATTTATTAAGGGGTGGTGTCATGTGTTGCTCCTTCCTCCTCCTCCCCCAATTTGTACTGTAATTCAAGTCACAATTCAAAAATTATTAAATATGATTTATTATCTCATTATTATAATTGAAGTATTTAAAAGTAAGGATGCTTTTTTATAATGGTATTATTTCTCCTTGTACATTCTAGCTTCCCCTAATACCTAAAGCAATTGCTATTACCTTTCATTTGTTGAATCATATCAAATGGAAGCCTACTGGAAAAAAAAAGTTTTTGAATTGTTACTTCTAGGCATTAATAGTTTGGTTTAATGGATTTGAATGAAATGTTGAAGTTGAGTGGTAAATAGGAAAGACTGAGATGTAATTTTATTTTTAGGTATGTTTTTTTTTTTTATAAAGTGTTTAAATCTAGTATCTTCTGTTATTTTTCTAGGGCTGAGAGTAGCCCGAGATGGCTTAAGCTTCATATGACCAGTTGTTAAAACAAGTTGAGGCATTAAAGATGGAGAAGTCCAACTTTTGACAAGAGCTAGAGGACAAATCAAATCACCTAACAAAGCTGGAAACTGAGGCATCTAATATGAAGGTATTTCAACCTATATATCTGTGTGTATCACCATTTCTGTTATTGATTTTTGCCTCTGATTATGTATGAGTGTTTTAATGGACTGACTGGTAGTTGCTCAAAAAATGTTATGTGCTTTTAGATTCCTACAGAAATCCCTTTCCAGGCTGTGTAAGGAAAACTATTAATCAAGTCTACTTGATTATGGAAACTGACTTTACAATTTGACAACAACCAAAAACAACTAAAACAATATTTCAAAACAGTTTAGATACACTTTTCCATTTTCATATCTTCTTTTCTGGTCTGATAAGCCCTACCATTTTACCACTGCTGTACTTCCCAGCAGGAAGTCCAGTCTGTTGACATAGTTTATTACAAAGCAGGCATTGCTCAGCTTTTGAAAACAGTGGAGAGACTGGAGATTTTCAGTGTTTTAAGGTAAGCTTAAAAATTTTACTCTTGTTACAATATTTACTTAGCATCCCAAAAATAAAAACTCATTTTAAAATAATACCACAAGTCTCCAGTCTCTCCCAAGGCCTAAATTCATACTTACTATTTTCACCCAAACGCGTCTGTCTAGTTTTTATTGGCTAGGTTGTAGGTCTTTGAAGACACCTATTCAAGAGGAAACACCAAGCTCAGGTGAAATTTATCTTCCTACTAATCAAAATCCATCTATAGATACATTTATATTTGTTTGATACATGGCACAGAGCAAGGCAAAATTTCACAAGCAATATAGCTGCATTAATGTGGTGCTTTTCCTGAGCTGAAGAATCCTGTTTCTTGGTGCTACAGCTGGGAAAACTGGGCTGCTTCTGGAACCGAAGCTAACATGGCTTAGAAATTTTTGGTATCTGCATATATTACTGTACAGTGTAGGCATACTCTAAACTTTAAACAACATTTGTATGCCCACCTTCTTGCTTTACTATGTTCATATGGTAGGTTTATTGTTACTTACACGAAATGTGCTGATTTGATGAATGTAGCAATTTAAATATACTTCTAACTGAACTTTCAAAAGAAAGCATCTAGGTTGAGCTATATATTCATTATAAGAAGAAATTTTTTCTTGTGTTCTGAATTACTGTCATTAGTTGTGACAACACTTGAAAGAACTACATATTTCTCGTTATATTTGATCTTTTCATTGCAAGATGAAAATAACTGCTTTCTGAATTGAAGTTATAGTCCTCTGCACCAGCTACTTGAAACTATATTTGGCATTAACAACTCTGAAAATAATTGTTTGCTTACCTATGTATCAGAAAATTTGAGCTAGATCTGTCACACTGTTTTTCTTAAGATAATATTATAACAAATTTATCAATAACTCTTCTATTCTCCCTGTTATTGCAGTCTAAAATAAGGGAGTAAAGAGTAGAAAAGGTGATGATCTTCCTTGTAGTTTGAAAAAGGGAGAGAGGAAAAAGTCTGTCTCTCTTTTTTTTTCCCCCCACATACTTATCTCTTTTTCTTTTGATTTTTGTGTTTATAATTAAAATTCCAGTGACTTGGGAACAGACCAGCTGTATAAGGTGGTTTCTAGAGCATTAATTTGGGATGTGTCCTTACTTCACAGCTGGCAGATCACCAAACAGACAGTGATTCTATCACATCCCACAGAACTGTCTTTATTAGTATATTTTGAGTAGATATATAGTATTTTATTTTTCTGAAATGTTTTCCCAGACCTGAGGAATCTATTCTAAAAAACCTTCACCAAACTCAGTATGTTTCTCTTAGTTTGGGGTGGAAGTAGGAGAGGATTGTTTAGATTTTTTTTTTTTTTAATCCCTATTCTATCAAAAAATCCCAACCAGCTGTATTGCTCATGAATGTTTGCTCCTGGACTTGAAGTGGAACACTGTTTCTTTTTCTTGTTTGTTTCAGGTGTATTTGAAAAGCATTCAAACCTCACTTTGCCTTATCTTGAAAGATAGTTTAGGAATGATTTTAGGAATTGGAGTCTGTGGGTGAAAAAAAAATGAGACCATTGCAGTATTTTCTTTGGTCAAAAGAATTTTAGTTTTATAAGCTTTAGGAGAATGTACATGGTGGCTTTGTTCCATTGAGACTGCTTGCTTCATAGTTTGTATAGTTCTAGTGCCATGTTTAGGAATAATTACAAGAAAAGTAATTGGAAGGACTTGCAACCTCCACTTCTCTGGTTCTTCAGCTACCATAAAAATAATTAAAATCACAGAATCACAGAATGTCCGGGGTTGGAAGGGACCTTGAAAGATCATCTAGTCCAACCCCCCTGCCAGAGCAGCATCACCTACAGCAGGTCACACAGGAACGCGTCCAGACGGGTTTTGAATGTCTCCAGAGGAGACTCCACAACCTCCCTGGGCAGCCTCTTCCAATGCTCCACCACCCTCACAGTGAAAGAGAAGGTAATTTACTTACTATGAGGTATGGTACTCTATTTTAAGAGAAGAATTTTGCTAATGTTCAGAATTAGTTAAATACGTGCGTATTGTATAAGTGCTATGAACTTACTCTGACTAGCCATAAATAATTGGCTGCTATGTTACCATTACTTTCTCACGTTACAGGCTTTTTTTCTCTTATTCTGGAAAATATAGCACAGTGTTTTGGACTCACCTCAAAGACTCAAAGAGTAGTTTTTGTCTCAGGTTTTCGCTCCAGTTCTTTCTCTTATCTGGCCTCTCAATACACAGAAATTATTTAATATATCAATTTTTTCTTGTGGTGTGTCCTATCAATAGAGCTTCTGGAAGGGTTGGTTGTACTTTTACACATTTTAGGACAGGGTTAACAGGGTATTGGTGGTTAAGGAGGGAGTGACTAGATACCTATTTATACTACAAAGTGTGTTTCTAATCATTTTGTCAAAAGATGGCTCCTGTGGGGAGCAACTGAATCTAGTTCTGAAATTTCCCAGTGTCAAGAAGAAAGCTAGTAGCAGTCAAATTGCAGTGTCCATATGACTGAAAAATATAAATATGAAGCATTTATGATATTTTTATACTATGCCTGATATAGTGATAACCAACCTGAATGTGCTCCTTATGTTTATAAATATTTAATAATAAATATCATAGTTTGTCTATTGATTTACTTGGCCACTAATTGCGGAATCTAAATGCAATATTTATTGTAGTATATGACATAAGAATATACCATAGAAAATAGCTTTGGGAGATAAATCAGCAGAGAAACTTTTAAGATATTTTAAAGGTTTGGCAAGGTTACTACTCCTGTAAATGCTATTAGAAAAAGTTAGAATCTGTCGTGGGTTTGACCCTGGCCAGCCGCCAGGTACCCACACAGCCGCTCTCTCACTCCCCCTTCACGGCTAGACAGGGGGAGAAAATATTTCCAAGGGTTCAGGGTTTGAGATAAGGACAGGGAGATCACTCTCATTTACTGTCCCGGGCAAAACAGACTCAGTTCTGGGGAAATTAGGTACATTTATTAAAAGAACCAATCAGAGAGGAGTAGTGAGAAGTGAGAAAGAGCAAACAGATCTTAACAAACAGAACACCTTCCCCTCATCCCTCCCTTCTTCCCGGGCTTAACACCAATCCCGGTTTCTCCACCTCCTCCCCCCGAGTGGCACAGGGGGACAGGGAATGGGGGTTATGGTCAGTTCATCCGACGTTGGTTCCACCGCTTCTTCACTCCGGGGGAGGACTCTTCACTCTTCCCCAGGGCCATTGTGGGGTCCCTCTCACGGGAGACAAGCTTCACGCTCTCTTCTCCGCGTGAGTCGTCCCACGAAGGGCAATTCATCACAAACTGCCCAACGGGAGACACCTCACGAGAGGCAGCCCACCCCTCGTGAGTCTGAGGTGCAGTCCTTCGGGGGAAACTGCTCCAGCGTGAGCCACCCACAGCGTCCCAAAAGTCCCACCGGCCAACCTGCTCCAGCCTGGGCATTCCTCTCTTCCACGGGCTACAGGTTCCAGCAGCAACTTGCTCTGATGCGGGCTTCCCACGGGCTACAGTCCCCTTTCAGGCATCCACCCACACGGCGTGGAGTCCTTGGTGGACATCTACGTGGTGATCCTCACGGTGGACATCTGCACCTCGCCCATGGGCTGCAGGGGGACAACCCGCTTCACCATGGTCTTCACCACAGACCCGGGGGACTCCTTCTGCTCTGGCGCCTGGAGCTCATCCTCCCCCACCTCCTTCTTCACTGACCTTGGTGTCTGCACAGATTCTCACTCCTCCATCTCTGTGCCAGCTGTTATGGCGCAGTTCTTTTCCCCGTTCTTAAATATGTTTTTCACAGAGGCGTTCCTCTGCTATCACTTTACTGATAGGCTCAGCCTTGGCCAGCGGCAGGTCCCTCTTTGTAGCCGGCTGGCATTGGCTCTATCAAACCTGGGGAGCTTCTAGCAACTTCTTACTGAAGCCACCCTGCAGCTCTCCCCCCGCCGCCAAAATCCAGCCAGGCCAAACCAAAACAGAATCATAGAAACATTTAGGTTGGAAAAGACCTTTAAGATCATCGAGTCCAGCCATTAACCTGGCAATGATGGGTCCACCACTAAACCATGTCCCTAAGCACCACATCTACACATCTTTTAAATACTTCCAGGAATAGTGACTCAAACACTTCCCTGGGCAGTCTGTTTCAATGCTGAAGAATGGTTAATTTGCCTGCAAGTGATGCTACCTTCCAAATTCATGAGACTTCTAGTAAATATTTTGTGAAATGTTCATCAAGTTTGCAATCCACTATAGAGTTAGACCCCTCCAAAGACAGGATGTTTGAATGTCAGATGCAAATCTGAAATTGCATTAAAAAAACAAATCCCACAACAATTTCTTATCAAATATTTGATATGGTGGTTTAATTTGTTATAGTGGTCCAGATTTTTCTATCATAATATGTGTCATTTGAAATATGTGAAGTGTTTCCATTAGATAGTGTTGCTGCAGATAATTTATTATGTTCAGAGATTATGCTCAGCAAACTTTAAATTATTTTGATAAAGCACTGTGATGGATAGGAGTTCTCTGTTTAACATCTTTGTCGGTGACATGGACAGTGGGATTGAGTGCACCCTCAGCAAGTTTGCCGACGACACCAAGCTGTGTGGTATGATCAACACACTAGAGAGAAGGGATGCCATCCAGAGGGACCTTGACAGGCTTGAGAGGTGGGCCCATGCAAACCTCATGAAGTTTAACAAGGCCAAGTGCAAGGTCCTGCACCTGAGTTGGGGCAGTCCCAAGCACAAATACAGGCTGGGCAACGAGTGGATTTAGAGCAGCCCTGCAGAGAAGGACTTGGGGGTGCTGGTGGATGAAAAAGTGAATGTAAGCCAGCAATGTGCTTTTGCAGCCCAGAAGGCAAATCACATCCTGGGCTGCATCAAAAGAAGCATGGCAGGTCAAGGGAGGTGATTCTCCCCATCTGCTCTGCTTTCCTGAGACCCCACCCGGAGTACTGTGTTCAGCTCTGGGGACCAAGCATAAGGAAGATGTGGACCTGTTGGAGTGAGTCCAGAGGAGGGCCACAAAGGTGAACAGGGGGTTGGAGCAACTCCCCTGTGAGGACAGGCTGAGAGAGTTGGGGCTGTTCAGCCTGGAGGCTCTGGGGAGACTTTATAGCGGCCGCCCAGGACTTAAAGGGGGCCTGCAGGAAAGAAGGGGAGGGACTCTTTATCAGGGAGTGTAGTGATAGGACAAGAGATAACGGTTTCAAACTGAAAGAGGGTAGATTTAGATCAGATATTAAGAATAAATTCTTTTCTGTGAGGGTGGTGAGGCACTGGAACAAGTTGCCCAGAGAAGTTGTGGATGCCCCCTCCCTGGAGGTGTCGAAGACCAGGTTGGATGGGGCTTTGAGCAACCTGGTCTGGTGTAAGGTTTCCCTGCCCATGGCAGGGGGGGTTGGAACTGGATGACCTTTAAGGTCCCTTCCAATCCAAACTGTTATATGATTCTATGTTTGCAATTCTGTGATCTAGTAGACACTTGTAGTCTTTCATCATTTTGCTACAAAAGCAAAAAAACATACTCATTAATTTCAAAACTTTGTTCCTTTTGTAGTGTGATGCTAGAATTCAGGAATAACAGAGGAGCTCTAATACCAGGTAATGCCTTCTGAGAATGTTCACATTTATAATTTAAATGACAACTTCAGAGAAAGAGGTTTCTTCAGAAAGCAGAGAGAAAGGGAGATTGTAATAAGATTTACAGTATTTCAGTTTCACCAAGCCCTTTTAGATAAATCATGAGAAATACTTTTCCTCCCTGCATCTAACAATTAAAATTTAACTTGAAAGATTCCACTTTGGAGCTTTCAAGAGGCAAATTTAGAAAGAAAAAGCCCGTTCACTGAATGAGCTTTCTTAGGAGAAAAAAAAGGTACACTAAAGTAATGTACTGGATTCAGCTAGGATAGGGTTAATTCTCAGTAAAGGGGCTAGTCGGGAAATAGGTGAATCAAACTAGTCGCTAGCCAAAGGGATATTCGATACCATCGTGATGTCATGCTTGGGGTATATAGAGGGGGCTGGTCGGGGTGGGGGGTCTCTCTCTTTCCGGTTCTCGGTCCGGGCGCGTTGCTGGGTTCCGGGTGGTGAGATCTGCATTACATGTTACTCGCCTTATATCTGGTTAAATGTGACAGGCGCTGCGGCTGCTCCGATCCCTGTGACAAGCGCTCCAGCTGAACCAGAAAACCAGACTGTGCCAGTATTGGTTGCTCCAGTACAGAAGAAGAAGTACACGAAGAAATCGGTTCGCTTGGTGAGGGATGAAAATGAAGCAGGACCATCACGAGAACAAGAAGAGGAGGTAGAGCCAGAGATAATCACCCGGTCTCTACCTCTCAGTGAGCTGCGAGACATACGAAAGGACGTTGGCCGCCATCCAGGTGAGCACATTATTACCTGGCTGCTCCGATGCTGGGACAGTGGAGCCGGTAGCCTGGAACTGGAGGGTAAAGAAGCCAAACAGCTGGGATCCCTCTCTAGGGAAGGGGGCATTGACAAAGTGCTTGGGAGGCAGACACAAACCCTCAGCCTCTGGAAGCGCCTTCTGTCAGGCATGAGGGAAAGTTACCTCCTCAAGGAAGATATTGCATGCCACCCAGGTAAATAGACCTCAATGGAGAGAGGTATCCAGTACCTGAGGGAACTGGCTGTGCTGGAGGTGATTTACAATAATCCAGATAACGAGCAGTCACCCACTGATCCAGATGAAGTCCGATGCACACAAGGCATGTGGCGGAAGTTCCTACGAAGTGCACCGCAAACATACACAAACTCGTTGGCACTGATATCCTGGAGAGAAGGTGAGGGACAAACTGTGGATGAACTGGCCCGCCGGCTCTGACATTATAAAGGAAGTCTGTCTTCATCCCTACAGGCTTCTGTTTTGGCTGTGCAGGAACTGTCCCGGGAGTTCCAGCAGCTCAAAGTGGATATGTCCTGCTCTACACCCACACGGGCACGTGTCTCAGCTGTTAGGACTAGGCACTCCTCCGCTCAAGAGAGAGAACATGGAAAACAAACATGCTGGAATACTCTGTGGTTTTACCTACGTGACCATGGAGAGAACATGAGGAAGTGGGATGGAGAACCAACTTCAGTCATAGATGAACGTGTGCGTGAGTTGTGAAAGGAAGCGGCAAAGAAGAAGGATCATCATAAGAAAAGTATTGCCCCAGTTTCCAGTGGAAAGCCCTCCAAAGCCCTCTGATCAGGAGGAGGAAGTTGATGAGGCCTTTTACAGGCAGCTGACGGCAGCCTCTCAATCCCAGGCCCTGGTTCTCATGGGGGATTTCAGCTACCCAGATGTTTGCTGGAAGTCCCACACAGCCAGCCATCCTCAGTCCAGGAGGTTCCTCCAGTGCATCGATGATAAATTCTTGATGCAAATGGTGGTTGAGCCAACCAGGAGAGGAGCGCTCCTGGACCTTGTGTTCACCAACAAGGAAGGTCTGGTTGAAGCAGTGAAGGTTGAGGGTAATCTTGGCTGCAGCGACCATGAGATAGTGGAGTTCAGGATCTTGTGCGGTAAAAACAGAATACCAAGCAGGATCACAACTCTGGACTTCAGAAGGGCCAACTTTGGCCTCTTCAAGCAATTGCTGGGGGAAACCCCTTGGGACAGGGAGTTGAAAGGTAAAGGGACCCAAGAGAGTTGGTTGGCATTCAAGGACCACTTCTTCCAGGCTCAGGATCAGTGCATCCCATCAGGTAGGAAATCAAGAAAGAGATCCAGGAGACCTGCATGGTTAACCAGGGATCTGCTGGGCAGACTCAGGTGGAAGGGGAGGATATATAAATTGTGGAAGGAAGGGCTGGCCCCTTGGGTGGGGTACAGGACAGCTGTCAGGGAGTGTAGGGAGGCAATCAAAAAAGCTAAGGCCTCCTTGGAATTAAACCTTGAGAGGGAGGTCAAAGACAACAGAAAGGGCTTCTTCAAATACATTGCTGACAAAACTAACACTAGAGGCAATGTAGGCCCTCTGGTGAATGAGGTGGGTGCCCTGGAGACAGAGGACAGAAAGAAGGCAGAGTTGCTGAATGCCTTCTTTGCCTCTGTCTACGCTGTTGGAGACTGTCCTCAGGAGCCTCAGTCCCCTGAGGCCCCAGAGGAAGTCAGGATAAAGGAGGAGTTTGCCCTGGTTGAGGAGGACTGGGTTAGGGATCAGTTAGGCAATCTGAGCATCCATCAATCCATGGGCCCTGATGGGATGCACCCACGGGTGCTGAGGGAGCTGGCGGGAGTCATTGCTAGGCCACTCTCCATCATCTTTGGTAAGTCGTGGGCAACAGGTGAGGTGCCTGAAGACTGGAGGATAGCGAATGTCACTCCAGTCTATAAGACAGGCAGGAAAGATGACCCGGGTAACTACAGATAGGTCAGCCTCACCTCAATCCCTGGAAAGGTGATGGAACATCTTATCCTTGACACTGTCCCTAGACATATCAGGGATAAGAAGGTTATTAGGAGCAGTCAGCATGGCTTTTCCAAGGGGAAGTCATGTTTGACCAACCTGATAGCCTTTTACGAAGACATAACCAGGTGGATGGATGATGGCCGTGCAGTGGGTGTGGTCTATCTGGATATCAGCAAGGCCTTTGACACCATCTCCCACAGCATCGTCATAGGTAAATTGAGGAAGTGTGGTCTGGATGACCAAGTAGTGAGGTGGGTCACTAATTAGTTGAAGGGAAGATGCCAGAGAGTTGTGGTCAATGGGGCAGAGTCTAGTTGGAGGCCTGTGTCTAGTGGGGTCCCTCTGGGGTCAGTGCTTGGACCGGTGCTGTTTAATATATTTATCAATGATCTGGATGAGGTATTAGAGAATGTTGTCAGCAAGTTTGCTGATGATGCAAAATTGGGAGGAATGGTTGACACACCATAAGGCTGTGCTGCCATTCAGAGACACCTAAACAAGCTGGAGGGCTGGGCGGAGAGAAATCTTATGCGGTTCAACAAGGGCAAGTGTAGAGTCTTGCACTTGGGGAAGAATAACCCCATGTGCCAATATAGGTTGGAGACTGATCTGCTGGAGAGCAGCACAGGGGAAAGGGACCTGGGGGTTCTGGTGGACAGCAGGATGACCATGAACCAGCAATGTGCCCTCGTGGCCAAGAAGGCCAATGGCATCCTGGGGCGTATTAGAAGGGGAGTAGCAAGTAGGTCAAGAGAGGTTCTCCTGCTCCTCTGCTCTGCCCTGGTGAGGCCACATCTGGAATATTGTGTCCAGTTCTGGGCCCCTCAGTTCAAGAAGGACAGGGAGCTGCTTGAGAGAGTCCAGCGTAGAGCCACAAAGATGGTGAAGGGAGTGGAGCATCTCCCTTATGAGGAAAGGCTGAAGGAGCTGGATCTCTTTAGCTTGGAGAAGAGGAGGCTGAGGGGTGACCTCATCAATGTTTATAAATATGTCAAGGGGGAATGTCAGGAGGATGGAGCCAGGCTCTTTTCAGCGGTGTCCACTGACAGGACAAGGGGCAATGGGTGGAAGCTGGAACACAGGAGGTTCCAGAAAAATATGAGGAAAAACTTTTTCACTGTGAGGGTGACTGAGCACTGGAACAGGCTGCCTAGGGAGGTTGTGGAATCTCCATCTCTTGAGACATTCAAAACCCGCCTGGACGCGTTCCTGTGCGCTCTAGTGTAGGTGATCCTGCTCTGGCAGGGGGGTTGGACTAGATGATCTTTGAGGTCACTTCCAACCTTTAACATTCTGTGATTCTGTGATTCTGTGAAGACGATGTGGGCTAGCCCTGCCTCAGGCAAAGGCAAACCCATCCATGGGGTTGCTTTTGCTCAGGGACCTGGGTGCACTTGGTGGGTGATGCAGAAGGATGGGGATGTTCGGTGTGTACCCCAAGGGGATTTAACTTTGGGAGAGAAGAGCCAGTGGACTAAATCATGTGATGTTAACTGATAAATTGCCCTGCCAATGTATGTCATCACTGCTGCTGTTGTTATGTGTCATGTCAATTAATATTACAGTAAGAACGACCCAGACCAACAAAGAATAGTCTACGATGAAAATGAGGGAAGGACAGCGATAAGGGAACCTGAGGTGGTGCCCAGTGACTTTCCTAAGATGACATTTTTTCAAGCTTCAGACCGTGGGCACAGACCGTGCCAAATACAGCGTGAGTTTTGGACGAAGTATACCACAATCAAGCACCATTCTCTCCTACCTTAAAGAACTGTTACAATGAATGGAACCTTGAAGCCATGAACTCAAGGGATGTACTGGAAGGAGTGTATAGATTAAGAGAATGATATCTGTGTATATGTGCATGTATATATAACAAGAAAGCTAATGATAATTGTAAAGTGTAAGATCTGAGCATGACGTAGATAGTATAGAATAAGGGGTGGATAATGTACTGGGTTCAGCTAGGATAGGGTTAATTCTCAGTAAAGGGGCTAGTCAGGAAATAGCTGAATCAAACTAGTTGCTAGCCAAAGGGATGTTCGATACCATCGTGATGTCATGCTTGGGGTATATAGAGGGGGCTGGTCGGGGTGGGGGTCTCTCTCTTTCCGGTTCTCGGTCCGGGCACGTCGCTGGGTTCCGGGTGGTGAGATCCGCGTTACATGTTACTCGCATTATATCTGGTTAAACGTTACTGTTATTTCACTGTTATTGTTACCATTTATGTTCACCATTAAAACAAACTGTTTTTATCTCAACCCCATGAGCCTCCTCCTACTGCTCTCTCTGGACTCTTCCCCTCAATCCTGGCAGGAGTGAGCGAGTGAGGGAGCGACCACATGGTTCTTTGTCTCTCCCGGCCGGTCACTCGGCTTAAACCACCTCAAGTATGAACATGGCCCATAGACTAATCCAGATTAATCATAGACA
Source organism: Trogon surrucura (assembly GCA_020746105.1). NCBI lineage: Eukaryota > Metazoa > Chordata > Aves > Trogoniformes > Trogonidae > Trogon > Trogon surrucura. The sequence continues at coordinate 750,675 of JAJGST010000022.1, forward strand.
AGGCTTTTTGGAAAACAATTGTATTGGATCTGACTGGGATGGAGTTAACTTACCCCATAGCAGCCCTCATAGTGCTGTGATTTGTATTTGTAGCTAGAAAGGTGTTGATAACGCATTCATGTTTTGGCTACTGCTAAGTAGTGCTTGCACAGCATCAAAGCTGTCTCTTCAATCTCCCCCCTCACCCCTAAAGGACAGTAGGCTGGGGGTGGGCAAGAGGTTGGCAGGAAACATATCTGGAACAGCTGACCCAAAAGGATATTCTCTACCATATGACATCATGCTCAGCAATAAAAGACAGAGAAAGGATGAGGCATGTCAGTGACAAAAGGAAGGCTAGGGAAGATGTGGGCCTTCTCTGGAAGAGAACAGGAGAACTGGTCATGAAGGATATGGAGAAGGCTGAGCTTCTCTATGACTTCTTTGCCTCAGTCTTCACCAGCAAGGGCTCTAGCCGCACTGTCCAAGCTGTAGAAGCCGAAGGCGGGGGCTGGGAGAAGGAAAACCTGCCCACTGTAACTAAAGATCAGGTTCGAGACCTTTTAAAGAACCTGAAGGTGTACAAGTCCATGGGACCTCATGAGATCAATCCACAGGGCCTGAAGGAACTGGCAGATGAAGTTGCTAGGCCATGTTCCATCATATTTGAGAGGTCACGGCAGTGTGGTGAAGTGTCTGCTGACTGGAAAAGGGGAAACATCACCCCCATCTTCAAAAAGGGGAAAAAGGAAGATCCAGGGAATTATAGGCTCATCAGTCTCATCTCTGTGCCTGGCAAGATCATGGAGCAGATCCTTCTGAAGGGTCTGCTATGGCACATGGAAAATGTGGAGGTGATTGGTGGCAACCAACATGACTTCACAGAATCACAGAATGCTAGGGGTTGGAAGGGACCTCAAAAGATCATCTAGTCCAACTCCCTGCCAGAGCAGGATCACCTACAGTAGGTCACACAGGAATGCGTCCAGGCAGATTTTGAATGTCTCCAAAGAAGGAGACTCCACAACCCCCCTGGGCAGACTGTGCCAGGGCTCTGTCACCCTCACAGGGAAAAAGTTTTTCCTCATATTTCTATGGAACCTCCTATGTTCCAACTTGCACCCATTGCCCCTTGTCCTGTCATTGGACATCCCTGAGAAGAGCCTGGCTCTGTTCTCCTGACACTCCCCCTTGACATATTTATAAACATTAATGAGGTCACCCCTCAGCCTCCTCTTCTCCAAGCTAAAGAGACCCAGCTCCTTCAGCCTTTCCTCATAAGGGAGATGTTCCACTCCCATCATCATCTTAGTTGCTCTGCGCTGGACTCTCTTAAGCAGTTCCCTGTCTCTCTTGAACTGAGGGGCCCAGAAATGGACACGATATTCCAGATGTGGCCTCACCAGGGCAGAGTAGAGGGGCAGGAGGACCTCTCTCCACCTACTAGCCACTCCCCTTCTAATACACCCCAGGATGCCATTGGCCTTCTTGGCCACGAGGGCACATTGCTGTCTCATGGGCATCCTGCTGTCCACTAGAACCCCCAGGTCCCTTTCTCCTACACTGCTCTCCAGCACGGCAATCCCCAACCTATAGTGGCACATGGGGTTATTCTTTCCCAAGTGCAAAATTCTACACTTGCTCTTGTTGAATTTCATAAGATTTCTCCCCGCCCAACTCTCCAGCCTGTCCAGGTCTCTCTGAATGGCAGCACAGCCTGCTGGAGTGTCAACCACTCCTCCCAGTTTTGTGTCATCAGCAAACTTGCTGACAGTGCTCTCTAATCCCTTGTCCAGGTCATTGATGAATATATTGAACAGCACCGGCCCGAGCACTGACCCCAGAGGGACCCCACTAGACACAGGCCTCCAACTAGACTCTGCCCCATTGATCACAACTCTCTGACTTCTTCCCTTCAACTAATTAGTGACCCACCTCACTACTCGGGCAAATTCTGCCTGACAAATCTGGTGGCCTTTTATGATGGAATAAGAGAATCAACTGACAAGGGAAGAGCAACTGATGTCATCTACCTGGACTTGTGCAAGGCCTTTGACACTGTCCTGCATGACATCCTGGTCTCCAAGTTGGAAAGACATGGATTTGATGCATGGACCACTCTGTCGATAAGGAACTGACTGGAAGATTGCGCTCTGAGAGTTGTGGTCAATGGCTCAATGTCCAAGTGGAGACCAGTGACGAGTGGTGTCCCTCAGGGATCAATACCGGAACCAGTACTATTTAAGATCGTTGTCAGTGACATGGACAGTGACACTGAGTGCACCCTCAGCAAGTTTGCCAATGACACCAAACTCTGTGGAGTGGTCAACATGCTGGATGCTAGGGATGCCATCCAGAGGGACCTGGACAGGCTTGAGAAGTGGGCCCATGCAAGCATCATCAAGTTTAACCAGGTCATGCACCTGCATGGAGGCAATCCCCAGCCCAGACACAGGTTTGGCAATGAGTGGACTGAGAGCAGTCCTGTGGAGAAGGATTTGGGCGTGTTGGTGGATAAGATCAACGTGAGCCAACAGTGTGCGCTTGTGACCCAGAAAGCCAACTGTATCCTAGGCTGCATCAAGAGATGTGTGACCAGCAGGTAAAGAAGTGATTCTGTCCCTCTGCTCTGCCCTTGTGAGACCCCACCTGGAGTACTGCATCCAGCTCTGGAGCCCCCAACACAAGAAAGGCATGGAGCTGTTGGAGTGAGTCCAGAGGAGGGCTACCAAGATGGTCAGAGGGCTGGAACACCTCTCCTATGAGGACAGGCTGAGAGAGTTAGGCTTGTTCAGCCTGGAAAAGAGAAGGCTTCGGGGAAACCTTATAGCGGCCTTCCGGTACCTGAAGGGGGCCTACAAGAAGGCTGGGGAAGGACTTTTTACAAGGGCCTGTAGTGATAGGACAAGGGGCAATGGGTGGAAGCTGGAAGAGCATAGGTTTAGACTAGATCTAAGGAAGAAGTTCTTTACCCTGAGGGTGGTGAGGCACTGGAACAGGTTGCCCAGGGAGGTTGTGGATGCTCCATCCCTGGAAGTGTTCAAGTCCAGGTTGGATGGAGCCTTGAGCAACCTGATCTAGTGGGAGATGTCCCTGCCATGGCAGGGGGGTTGGAACTAGATGATCTTTGAGGTCCCTTCCAACCCAAGTCATTCCATGATTCTATGATTCTAAGAGTGGGGGGCATTCGTTATGAAGGTGTTTGTCTTCCAAAGCAACCGCTATATATACTGATGCCCTACTTCCCAGCAAGTGGCTGGACATCACTTGGTAATGGGTAGTTGAGAATAAGTCAAAGGCCTTGTAGAAGTCCAGATAGATGACATTCATTGCTCTTCCTTCATCACCTGGTGCAGTCACTCCATTATAGAAAGCCACTAGGTTGGTCAGGCAGCACTTGCCCTTGGTGAAGGCACACTGGCTGTCTCAAATATCCTCCCTGTCTTCCATCTGCCTTAGCAGAGCTTCTAGGAGGATCTGTTCCATGATCTTCACAGGCACAGAGGTGAGGCTGGTAGGTCAGTAGTTCCCAGGGTCTTGCTTTCTACTCTTTTTTTAAATGGGTGCAATGTTTCCCTTCTTCCAGTCCCCAGGGACTTCACCTGACTGCCGTGATGTTTCAAATATCATGGAGAGTGGCTTGGCAACTACATCATTCAATTCCCTCAGGACTCTGGAATGCATCTCATCAGGTCCCATAGACTTGTGGATGTTCAGATTCCTCAGGTGGTCATGAATTTTGTCTTCACCTATAGTGGGATGGATTTTGTCCCCCCTTGGTCCCCAACTTGTGCTCCTTCAGGTCAGGAGGTGTGAGGAGAGAGGTTGCCAGTGAAGACCAAGGAAAAAAAGTTATTGTGAACCTCTGCCTTCTCATTTGTTGTTACTAATTTGCCATCCTTGCTCATCAGGGGGCTACGCTTTCTTTAACCTTCCTTTTCTGATTCACATACCTGTAGAAGCCCTTCTTGTTATTCTTTGCATCCCTTGCCAGATTTAGTTCCAGACACTTCTTGTCCTTCCTGACCCCATCCCTACACATTCAGGCAGTGTCCCAATACTCTTCCCAGGATACCTGTCCCTGCTTTCAATGCCTGTGCAGTTCCTTCTTGCCTTTTAGTTTGACCAGCAGGTCTTGACTCTGCCAGGCTAGTCTCTCATCTCGATTCAGCCATGTTGGTCTCTCCCCTTCTTTGCCTGATTTCTTACACCTGGGAATGGAGAGCTCTTGCACGCTACAGAAAGCATCCTTAAAGACCTGCCAGCTCTGTTCTGCTCCCTTGCCCCTGAGGGCCGTTTCCCAGGGGGTCCTATTGACTAACTCCTTGAAGAGCTGGAAGTTTGCCTTCCTACAATTCAGGGTCCTGGCTATGCTCCTCATCTGACTTATGCCCCTTAGGACCGTGAACTCCACCAGTGCATGATCACTGCAGCCCAGGCTGCCTCTGGTCTTGACATCCCTGATGAGACCGCTTGCACTGGTGACCACCAGGTCCAATATGCATCCCCTTGGGTAGGGGTGTCTATTTCCTGGCTTAAGAAGTTATCATTGAGGCACCCCAGGAGTCTTCTGGATTGCCTACAGCCCACTGTGTTACTTTTCCAGGAGATTTCAGGGTGGTTGAAATCCCCCAGCAGGAAAAGAGCCTGTGAGCACGATGCCTCCTATAGCTGGAGTAAGAAGATTCCTCAGTAGGCTCCCCTTGATCAGGTGGCCTGTAGTAGACACCAACCACAAGGTTGCCCCTTGTTGCCTAGGTCCCTAATTCCTACCCATAAGCTTTCAACTTGTTCTTGGCTATTCTTTAAGGACATCTCTTCACACTCTATCCATTTCTTAACATAGAGGGCAACACCTCCGCCCCTCCTTCCTTGCCTGTCCCTTCTGAATAGCCTGTAGCCATCAGTAGCCACACTCCAGTCATAGGATTAATCCCATCGAGTTTCAGTACTGGCCACTATGTTGTAGCTTTCCAGTAGCACGATGGCTTCCAACTCCTCCTGTTTGTTGCCCATGCTGCGTGCATTTATGTAGAGGCACTTCAGCTGAGCTGTCGGCCATGTCACCTTCTTAGAGGAACACCCCTTAATTCATAGAATCATAGAATCACAGAATGGTTAAACTTGGAAGGGACCTTCAACATCATCAAGTTCCAACCCCCCCTGCTGTGGGTAGGGACACCTCTCTCCAACTAGACCAGGTTGCTCAAAGCCCCATCCAACCTGGCCTTGAACACTTCCAAGGATGGGGCATCTACAATCTCTTTGGGCAACCTGTTCCAGTGCTTCACCACTCTCATGATGAAGAATTCCTTCCTTATATCTAATCTAAATCTACCCCCTTGCAGTTTCAGGCCATTACCCCTTGTCCTATCACTACAGGCCTCTGTAAAAAGCCCTTCTCCAGCTTTCCTGTAGTTCCCTTTCATGTTATTGGAAGGCTGCTATTAGGTCACCCTGGAGTCTTCTCTTCTCTAAGCTGAATAAACCCAGCTCCCTCAGCCTGTCCTCATAGCAGAGGTGCTCCAGCCCTCTAATCATCTTTGTGGCTCTCCTCTGGACCCACTCCAGCAGATCCATGTCCTTTTTGTACTGTGGGCTCCAGAACTGGATGCAGTACTCCAGGTGGGACCTCACCAGAGCAGAGTAGAGGAGGAGAATCACCTCCCTCGACCCACTGGTCACACTCCTTTTGATGCAGCCCAGGACACAGTTGGCTTTTTGGGCTGCAAGTGCACACTGTTGGCCCATGTTGAGCCTCTCATCAACTAACACACCCAAGTCCTTCTCTGTAGGGCTGCTCCCAATCTGCTCTCCACCCAGCCTATATTGGTGCTTCGGATTGCCTCCACCCAGGTGCAGGACCTTACACTTGGCCTTGTTGAACTTTATGAGGTTGGCCTGGGCTCACCTCTCAAGTCTGTCAAGGTCCCTCTGGGTGGCATCCCTTCCCTTCAGCGTATCGACCACTCCACAGAGTTTGGTGTCATTGGCAAACTTGCTGAGGGTGCACTCAATGCCACTGTCCATGTCGCTGACAATGACGTTAAATAGCACTGGTCCCAGTACCGATCCCTGAGGGACACCACTCGTCACTGGTCTCCACTTGGACATTGAGCCATTGATCACAACTCTTTGAGTGCAACCATTTAGCCAATTACTTATTCATCAAGTGGTCCATCCATCGAACCTATATCCTTCCATTTTAGAAACCAAGATGTCATGTGGGACAGTGTCTAATGCTTTGCACAAGCCCAGGTAGATGACGTCATTTGCACTTCCTTTATCCACTGATGCTGTAACACCATTGTAGAAGGCCACCAAGTTTTCCAGGCACGATTTGCCTTTGGTGAAGCCATGTTGTCTGCCACCAATCACCTCCTCTATATCCATGTGCCCTAGCAGCTTTTCCAGGAGGATCTGCTTCATTATCTTGCCAGGAACAGAGGTGAGACTGATGGGCCTATAATTCCCTGGATCTTCCTTTTTCCCCTTTTTGAAGATGGGGGTGATGTTTCCTCTTTTCCAGTCAGTGGGAACCTCTCTAGACTGCCGCAGTTTCTCAAATATGATGGAAAGTGGCTTAGTGACTTCATCTGCCAGTTCTCTCAGGATCCACGGATGGATCTTCTCAGGTCCCATGGACTTGTGCACCTTCAGGTTCTTTAAAAGGTCTTGAACCTGATCTTCACTCACAGTGGGCGGATCTTCAGTACTCTAATCTCTGCCTATCCTCTCTGCAACTGGGGCAGTGCGGCTAGAGTCCTTGCCGGTGAAGAATGAGACAAAGAAGTCATTGAGCACCTCTCAGCCTTTTCAATATCCTGCGTGACCAGCTCCCCTGTTTCCTTCTGGAGTGGTCCTACATTTTCCCCAGTCTTTCTTTTGTGACTGACATATCTATAGAAGACTTTCTTATTGTCCTTGACATCCCTAGCCAGATTTAATTCCAGCAGGGCTTTAGCTTTCCTAACCTAATCCCTGGCTACTCGGTCAACTTCTCCATAATCCCCCCTAGTTGCCTGTCCTCTCTTCCATGCCCTGTAGGCTACTTCTTTGCATTTGAGAATGTCCAGGAGCTCCTTGTTCATCCATGCAGGCCACCTAGTGTTTTTACCAGCCTTCCTCTTTGTTGGAATGCATAGCTTTTGGGCTTGAAGGAGGTGATCCTTGAATGTTAACCAGCTTTCCTGGGCCCCTCTTCCCTCCAGGACTTTATCCCATGGAATTCCACCGAGCAGATCCCTGAGACAGCCAAAGTCAGCTCTCCTGAAATCCAGGGTCATGAGCTTACTGCACGCCTTTCTCACTGCCCTAAAGATCCTGAACTCCACCATTTCGTAGTCACTACAGCCAAGGCTGCCCTTGAGTTGCACTCTCCCCACGAGCCCCTTCTTGTTGATAAGAACAAGGTCAAGCAAAGTACCCCTTCTCATAGGCTCCTCTACCACTTGGAGAAGGAAGTTATCATCAATGCATTCCAGGAACCTCCTGGATTGCTTGTGCCTTGCTGTATTGTCCCTCTAACAGATATCAGGGTGGTTGAAATCCCCCATTAGAACCAGGGCTTGCGAATGTGAGGCCGCTTCTATCTATTTATAGAGAGCCTCATCCAATCAGTCATGCTGGTCAGGTGGCCTGTAGCAGATGTCCATTACAATGTCATCTGCCTGTGCCTTCCCTTTAATCCTGACCAATAAAGTCTCAGTCATTTCCTCATCCATCCCCAAACAGAGCTCTGTGGACTCCAACCTGTGCGGGGAGCCTCATGCTGGAGAAACAGGAACTGCAGGCAACGACTCAATATGAGCGCGAACAAACAGATCCAACTTTATTCTTTTCTACCAAACATTTATACTCTTTCAACTCTCAGTACATTACACTTTCTGTTATCTCATTGGTTATTACTACATTCTATCTACTACAACAGTTACTGATTGGTGCGGTTACATCTAATATGCCTACACTTAAACTGTCAGGACGTTGCACCTCCAGATGTCCAGTGTCTTTGTTCTCAGTGACAAACAAGAAAGATTTGTAACCTTGTTTTGCTTCAAGGAAGCAAAACAAGGGCAGACTGACCTTAATGATCCGTGACTTGTTTGCTTCAGGGAGGCACATCATCAGAAGGCTGACCTCGAGGATCAAAGAATCTAAGGTATTTTCCCAAGCGCAGGCTGCAATGTTATAGCGCCAGCAAGGCCCGCAACATCTCCCCCTCTTTTATCAAACACGGCATCAGCTAGCCTTCTGATCTGAGCAGAGAAGCATTGGATGATGCAAGGTCCCATACAAACTACAATCAATACGATAACAATAATAATTATAACCATCTTAATTCCATCTTTAAGCCAGGCAGGAATTCCAAAAGACAAAAGCCAGTCATCAAAAGGATTATGACCTACAGTAATTTTTTGTGTATGTTGTTGAAGCCAATGTAGTTGTTTGTGAATCGAGTCACTATGATCCGACAGGTTAAAACAGCACATTCCTTGAATTTCCTCACACCCTTTACCTTGAGCTAGTAATAGAAAATCAATGGCAGCACGATTTCGAAGGACTGCTTGACGCAGACTGCTCATATCTTGGGCTAGTTGGGATATTACTTGAGTAGTGACATTAGCTTGTTTTGCTGTCCAACATGCCAGTCTTTGAATTTGTTGTAAAGCATGAGAAGTGCCAATGCCAGGAATTAAGGAAGCAAAAACCTTGGCTGTGGGACCCCATAGCTCCACATCGTCATTACAGTCAGGAGGCAATAGAGAAATACTTCTTTTGGTTCGGGTATGATGCAAGGTTGCAAAAAATTCTTTAGATGGAGCAAGTAAGGCTAAATGACCAAGGTAACAAGGACCACCGTGAGCAAAGCTAGGAATTCCTTGCCAAGCACGGTCGCCACAGATCAAGTAAATGTGGGGCGGTAACGAAAGAGGAGAGGAGATGTTTAAATATAAATGTCCAGGTCCCCAACCATAAGGGCGAGATCCATAATACTCAGAATGATTAAAATTTTTATGGGGAGTCAGCCAATTTTGTTTTGGAGATAGTGACAAATTCCAGGAACCAAAGTAAATACACCCATACCCATTTGGTTTTTGACTGTTTAGTAAATCCAGCTCTTGGGGATCCCAAGGAAGTGGCACTGATAAATTCTTAACAATCATGGCAAGACAGTGGCTGCTATTACTTGCTTTTCTACAGTCACCCAATTGAAAAGGGGACACAGGTGTTCCAATTAAGCATGTCTTAAAGGGATCAGTTGCTGATGTTAAATGTAAGCAAAAGGCATCATTGCCAGTCTGACTTGCCCATCGTACCCAAAAATTCGTCATAGGGAAGTCTGCTAATGTCCAATTAATCCATAAACAGGTGAGGAACATCAGGCGGATCATTATGAATTTTGCAATTCTTCAAATGCTAAGACTGTACAATATCAGTATGTTTGACAATAATTAATTAGTTTATAATAGAATTGATTTGTGTCTATAACAAGGCTAATTCCTTCTCTTAAGAACAACTCTGGATAGTTTAACTAAACACGAAGTTCATGAAGTATAACAGGGACGGACCTATACCTACAAACTAAACAACCTAAAAAACACTGTCTACTATTATAAGAAAAAAACCAGTTTCCCACACCCTCCACAGTAAAAATGTCCTTGGAGCCACACTGTGCAGCCACAAGGTGGCCAGTGTAGTCCACACACTTTAGTAATTGTAAGCTTCTCAACTTCTCTCCGAAATGCTACAGTATTAGGTACCAGTGGTAATGATATCCGTAGTTCTTGTTCCAGTATCGAGCGAAGAGGCCGTAGACGTAGTTCCCTGCGTCACCTCGTCCTGAATTGGGCTGCTATGTCCTTCAGTATATTTCGCTATCCACGGTTTCACCCACTTCGCGGGTACCCACGATGATTTGTCACCTAGAAAAACACAAGCATAACCCCGCCCCCAAGTTAATAATCTCACCGGTCCAAACCAGTTTTGTGTAGCGGGGTCCCAAATTTGTACAGAAACGTCGTGTGTTAATAAGGATCCTTTCCTTTGATGAAGTTGAATGGGCGTCAGTTGTTGTTTAGTATCTACCACATCGATGTACGTCTTCCAATTGTGAACATATACCGCTTTCATAACGATTTCCTGAGGTGTGAGGGTATGTTCTCCCTCTTTTCGTAACGCTCGGAATAAGCGTTTAAGGTCCTGATGTTTTCGTTCGACAATGGCTTGTCCAGTGCTGTTATAAGGGACACCCAATTGGTGTTGAACACCCCTTTATCTTAAATCATCCAGACCCGCAGTCGCTGGGGAGCCCCTGTTGCAGCGAGGTTTCTGGAGAACCCTCCCGACAATTGGGAAGTCCTACGCAGTGCGTCCACCCGTAGGTGAGGTTTCCGAAGTCGCTGCAAGAGGGTCCAGCATTTATACTCTTAAATAAACAACCTTACATAACGTTGAATGCAGGAACATCTGGTGTTGTTTGCTCCGTTGAATTCTTCTCACAGCTTGGCCAGGGCTGAAAGAAGAATGCAAGGGAGTCTCCCTATCTATTTTGGTCCTTAATCACACACTTCTAACAAAGCAAAAGGCAGCTAGTTTCCCCCGCCTTGCTTTCAGCTAAAAAAAGATCACTCTGCTGGTTAGTACCATAAACCTTAACACCTATTATGTGGCTTTGATTAGACAGTCTTACACAACCAATATAAGCTTCATTGTTAGTCACATAACGAGAATACATATCAGTACAACGGGTAACACTGAAAACAGTTACATCTTCCCATAATTGCTCTGCTATCAGCCGTAACCATCTTCTCCCAGTCCAATCCATGTCGTCGTTGGTAATCGGTACCTCAGGGTCCCATCATGTCACTGGGCGAAACAAAGGGATTCAACAGGCAGGCCCAGTGCACGGTCGTGTTGCTACTACGCTGTTGAAGTAACAGGATGCTGCACAGCCACATCATGCGGGATAGGAACCAAATCATGGTCATTAAATGGCTTAATTCGTTTCGCTGGCAGTCAATAAGGTCCTGTGGATAAAGAAACACAGCCATAACCTCTTCCCCATGTCAACAGAGGTACCGGACCTTTCCATTCATTAGTATGAATATCCGTATACAGTACATTAGGCTTTGGCAAGTCTTTCTGTTTTTCTTTTTGAGATCTCAGATGAGGAGTTAACATATCAAAACTGGATATATTCAGAAAATTTAACACATACGTTGCTTTAGACAACTTCTCGTGTGGAGACATTCCGACAACAGTGCTTTTCTGTTTCTGTAACATTCTTTTCAGCATGAGATGTGCTCTTTCCACAATGCTCTGTCCCGTTGGTGAATAAGGTATCCCCATCACATGAGATATTCCCCATTCCTGTAAAAATACTTTAAAATTGTTAGAAACATAAGCTGGACCATTATCCGTTTTTATCTGTGATGGCACTCTTAATGTGGCAATAGCACGTAGCAAATGCAGTCGAACATCTCTAAACTTTTCACCACTGTGCGCTGTGGCAACAATAAAAGATGAGAAGGTATCTACAGTAACATGCACATATTTCAGTTTACCAAATTCAACTATATGTGTAACATCCATCTGCCATACGTCATTGGGAGCAAGACCACGAGGGACTGCTGTTATAATAGAGTTCAGTGGTGTGACCACTTGACAATCTGGACATGACAAAATAACATCTTGAGCTTGTCGAGATGTTATGTTAAACTGTTTGGATAAAGCCTTGCTAGTTTGATGATAAAAAGCATGCAAAAGTCTAGCCTGTCCTAATACATCAGGAACAGCAGTCATAGCAGCCAGAGAATCAGCCCGAGCATTACCTTCAACTAAAGGGCCAGGTAGATTAGAATGAGAACGAGTATGTGTCACAAAGTATTGGTGTATGCGATTACTACAAAGTAAGCCTAATTTCTGAAACAACATAAAAAGAACACGATTAGAAACATGTTTTAAAAAGGTAAACACAATTCTGCACAAAAGGCCATACACATAATGCGAATCAGCAACAATATTTACAGAACGGTAGCTGTTTTGTTAGTGGATCTCAGCATCTCCAGAATTCTTTTACAGCCCGCGTTAGCATTCTCCACAGCAAGCTGCAGTAATAATGCATCTGCTGCCGCTGGTACATCTACCTGTCTTTCAATAGCTCCTTGTAATTTATCAATAAATTGAAGGTAGGGTTCATGGTTAGCTTGTCTGATAGTGCCAAAAGGTTTGCTTGATTTTTTCATGTCAGGAATCTTTTTAAAAGCTTTTGTTGCTAATTGTGCAGCGAGCTGTAAAGGTTCTGTAGTAAGATGAGCTTGAAGCTGTGGATTCGCAAACTGACCCTCCCCCAACAGCTGATCCAGGTTAATTGGAGCATTATTATTTTGAGCTACTGTAGCATTGGATATACATAATTCCCTGTATTCTACATACCAAATTGTATATTGGCTGGGTGTTAAAATCAACTTAAATACCACCTTCCAATCATGAGGAACCATAAGAAAAGCCTCTTTCATTGTTTCTATTAAATTTTCAGTATAGGATGATTGAATACCCGATTCAGCAACCGTACGCCGCAACTCTTTCAGCATGATATAAGAAATCTGTTGACGGTCTGGTGCCTGAGTCCCATCCGGCCACGTATGCATGACTACTGGCATAGCTTTAACTACCTCAGGAAAAAAGTCAGTGTTAAGGAAACCATGCTCATCACGATCGGTTAAAATATCTGTCAGGGAAATCTGAACCCTAGTAATAGAAGACAGTGCTGGACAAACCTGTGGAGAAGATAAGGGAGGGGGTGCATAGGGTGGGGGAGTGGAAAGTAACTCAGGGAGGGGGGTGCATGTGTTGGGGTCGAGAATTGAGTGGAACAAGAGAGTTCATCTGACCCTTATTTTGACACAGCTGCGAAACAGATTTTGACAGCCCCTTTCCTTTTTCCGAAAGTCCCGAAAAAACGTCCTGAGCAGTAGGTGCAGATGCCACCATGGCTCTATTCGGCGTGAGCGGAGGATAAAGGTTGGGTTCTGTCTCGGGGTCGTCAGGACCAACATCAAAGGAACTGTCATCCTCCTCTGGATCTCTTTTAGGGGTTCATCCTGATCTTCCTTCTTTTCTCCCCCCCCCACCTTTTTTTTTTTTTTTTTCTTTTTTTATTAGCTCAAGTATTACTTCAGTCACTCTGTTATCACACAGGGAGAGCAGAATTTCCCAGGTCTGTTTTGATCATACTCTCCCGTTCACTCCCATGCGCATCTGGTGTACAAGAAGCGTCTTATCTTCATTCTCACGGACAAGCTCTCAACAAGAGCTGTACCTGGCTGGCCAGGGTCTCTTTTCATAATTAGCAAGCAAGAGTTATGCACTTGTTTAGAAAAGAGCTCAGCTCAAGGACGAAAGTCTTAATTCTGCAACGCAGTGCAGTTTCTCTTTCTTTTTTTTTTTTTTTTTTTTTTCGACCCAGTCTGGACGAGCAGGGAGTTTCTTCCCTTGCCTTCCTCCTCTCCTGCCCCCCCTCCAACGCCTCGATCGCCGCCGCAGCAACTCTCTTTTCTGCTTGCATGACTTCTAGAGTGCGCATCACAGCCTTCCAAACTGTTCCTAGTTCTTCCGCTTCTTTTCCTCCCTCTAGAGTACAGTCCCACAAAAAGTCTCCTACTTCACGCCATTCCGTGGAACTAAAGATTAATGGCGGGTTGTTCATTTTCTCCCGTTTCCGAGCCCATGGGGCTAATAGGTCTCGCTCCTTTACTTTTCCTCCTCTCTTAGAAAGTATACTAAGGAGGCGAGTTTTTTTAGGTGGATTACGCTTAAGATATGCCTGAATGTCACTTATCTCAGTTTCTGTTAGTCGGGGTTCTCCGTTCGATTCTAAATAGTGATTAGCTGACTCACAGTCCCATTCCTCGTTTTTTAACATGTTAATCACCCAAACACGCCGATTACGTCGAGGACCATAAGATTCAGCCTTATCAAATTGCTTTTCAAAATTTTTGAGTCCATCTACTATAGCTTGATGAGCTTTACGGTATTTTTCTCGAATTATGTTAGACTGCGCCCCTTTATCCAATCGCTGCATTTCTTCTAACAGCTTGGTCATAACTTCTGTCTGTTTCTGAATCAACATTTCTAGAGATTCATCTACTTCCATATCTTCAGGTAACGGCACTGTCACCGGATCAATAGTCCCAGGGGGAGCTGAGGGAGGTGGGGGCAGAGTGGGTTCGGGTGGCTCCCATGGTGGGATGAGATCATCATAAGGACCTCGGCGCGCCGGTGCGGCGACCGGGAGAGGGCTATCTTGTGAGTTTTTTACTGAGGAATCTGAAGACGGAGTAGCCAATTTCTCAGCAGCAACTGTATACAGTGTTTTAGCAGCAACTTCTACCTCAGCATCTGCTCCCATGCGTTCTATCAGTAATCGTAACTGGCGATATGTCGGGGCTATTGCTTTCGCTTCCTTATTCCCTGTCTGTACTGCTTCCCAAATATCTTGCCCCACCTCCTTCCACACAGCATCTTTAAAAACGTCAATTGAGTCATTTAAATAACCACGGCGCCGTGCCCAATGTAATAAGTTTGTCAGCAGGGTTCGATCCAGTGATTCCCCTGCTCTTTGAGCCACACATAAAATGGCTTCCACGGTCGCCTTTTCAATCGCTGATGCAGCGCTTCCCATCCCGTGCACAAAAACAGCTCGTATTGTGAGCTCTGACTCACCGGTCGACAGTGGCCACTCGCGTCTCTCTCGAACGCCCGGTCGCAACCGCCACGGGTTTCTTACGTTCCTCTTCATCGCACGGCAGCTCCCGCAGGATCACGTCGGGGTCACCAAGATGCGGGGAGCCTCATGCTGGAGAAACAGGAACTGCAGGCAACGACTCAATATGAGCGCGAACAAACAGATCCAACTTTATTCTTTTCTACCAAACATTTATACTCTTTCAACTCTCAGTACATTACACTTTCTGTTATCTCATTGGTTATTACTACATTCTATCTACTACAACAGTTACTGATTGGTGCGGTTACATCTAATATGCCTACACTTAAACTGTCAGGACGTTGCACCTCCAGATGTCCAGTGTCTTTGTTCTCAGTGACAAACAAGAAAGATTTGTAACCTTGTTTTGCTTCCTTGAAGCAAAACAAGGTCAGACTGACCTTAATGATCCGTGACTTGTTTGCTTCAGGGAGGCACATCATCAGAAGGCTGACCTCGAGGATCAAAGAATCTAAGGTATTTTCCCAAGCGCAGGCTGCAATGTTATAGCGCCAGCAAGGCCCGCAACAACCTGTCACTGACATAAAGAGCAACATCCCCTCCCCTTCTTCCCTGCCTGTCCCTCCTAAACATCCAATATCCTTCAATTCACACACTCCAGTCACAGGTGTCATCCCACCATGTCTCTGTGACATCAGTGATATCATAGCCCTGCAGGTGAGCATGTATTTCTAATTACTCTTGTTTATTTCTTATACTGCGCGCATTCACATAGAGGCACTGTAGTTGGGTCCTCATTGTAGGTGACTTGCTGACTGGTAATTCCTTCTCCAGTACCCCAGGTGCTCTTCCTCCTATCTGTAATCCATCAACAATCTTATCCCTAGCAGTCTTGGGTTTGTCACATATATCACCTTTATCCACCTCGAGTGGGACAGCAGACTGAAGGCCATCCTTAGACTCATTTCTAGTGAGCCTAGTTTTACCCCCTTCCCCCTTCGAGCCTAGTTTAAAGCCCTCTCGATGAGCCCTGCCAACTCCTGTGCTAGGATCCTTTTCCCCCTTTGGGACAGATGTATTCCATTTGTCATCAGCAGACCTGGTGCCATGTAAACTTCCCCGTGATCAAAGAATCCAAAATTCCAGTGGTGGCACCAGTCTCTGAGCCACACATTAATCAGGTGTGTTTTCCATCCTCTTTCAGTGTTTTTCCCTGCCATTTGAGGGATTGATGAAAACACCACCTGTACACCCAATCCATGTACTAATCACCCCAATGCCTTGAAGTTCCTTGTTTCATGGATGTTTGTTTGTTGGCTCCTACTACCTCACGAGCTGCTGGCTCATCTCCGTAAGACTTTGACCTAAAAGGGTGGAAGGCCTTCTGATTCTTATCTTGGCAGGTAGCAGAAGAAGCTTTTTTATTGTTCCGATTACCCAAGCTTATTTCCCAGTTGGATGCAATGGCTTGAGTATTGCCATTTTGGCCCCCACCCCCCAAGTTCTTCAGTTTAAAGCACATTTGACTAAGTTTGACAGCCTGCTGCCAAAGACCCCCTTGCCCCTTCTGGACAGATGGATCCCATCCCTCCCTGTCAGGTTATGGTCAGAAAAGAACAACCCATTGTCTTAAAACCCAAAACCTTCATGATGACACCAGTCATGTTACCAGAGGTTGATATGTTCTATACTCCTGTTTCTGACTCCCCCCATGTCTCTGACTGGTAGAATGGAGAAAAAGATAACTTGAGCCCAAAGTTTTTTACTTGTTGCCCAGAGCTCTGTAGTCTTTTTTGATTCTGCCCAGGTTATGGGTTGCAGGGTCATTTGTGCTCACATGAAAGAGTAACAACAGATAGTAATCTGTGCTCTTAAGTTGAGGCACCTGCTCAGCAACATCCCAGACTTTAGCTCCTGGAAGGCAGCACACATCCCATGACTCCCTGTCAGGCCAGCAGATGGGCACCTCAGTGCCTTTTAAGAGAGTCACCCACTACAAGCTGTCATGTTCTGAGCTTTCAGGATGTTGACTCAGGTTCACTGACTCCCAGGCTAGGATTACGGTGACTCATACCACTTTTATTCATCAGTCACCTAACAATGATGTGTTTCAATCGTCCATTTATCACAATCAACACGCCTCACAACAACGAGCTATTAGCGAGCAAAAGAAACCAGCCTTGCCATAGCTAACCTTTTGTTAAAACTAAAAAGAGAGAGAAGGAAAGCAACAGAAAAAGGAAAGATCACCACCCTTGGATCCAGCGACGACCACGGCACACGCAGCCATCTTCTAGTGGTGGGCAAAAAGCGCCCAACTGCCCGGGGTGAGCGCCTTTTATACAGTCCAGTTCCTGCCACATCAGCCTTGGGGAAAATTACCGGGAACTGGTCTGGGGGATAGTGGGGGCTTCTGAAGGGGTGTTACCCCTCCTTCTCCTGGCTTCTTGCAGCCACAGATCCAAGCCCCACCCGCTCCCACAGCTCCACCAGTGCAGGGCTGAGGCAGGGGGCTCAGCAAAGTGCTCAATCACCTCCACACAAACAGGGAGAGGTGCCAGGCAGGCAGCTCTGGCTTGTTTGGGTTCAGAGAAAGCCCAGACTGTTTGGGACGCTTCTTTAGTCTCTGACACAAGCCCATGAATGTTGTTTCTTTTTACTACACCTATTGTGTGCTGGTACAGTTGCTCCTTGTGGACATTGCTTGGGGGTGCCTATATTTGTTAATGCTTCTGCTGTGGTTTGACCCTGGCCGGCAGCCAGGTACCCACACAGCCGCTCTCTCACTCCCCCTTCACTGCTAGACAGGGGGAGAAAATATTTCAACAGGCTCAGGGTTTGAGATAAGGACAGGGAGATCACCCTCATTTACCGTCCCGGGCAAAACAGACTCGATTTTTTGGAAATTAAGTACCTTTATTAAAAGAATCAATCAGAGAGGAGTAGTGAGAAATGAGGAAAAAAAAAAAGCAAACAGATCTTAACAAACAGAACACCTTCCCCCCATCCCTCCCTTCTTCCCAGGCTTAACATCAATCCTGGTTTTTCCACCTCCTCCCCCCGAGCAGCGCAGGGGGACAGGGAATGGGGGTTGCAGTAAGTTCATCCAATGTTGGTTCCACCGCTGCTTCTTCACTTCGGAGGAGGACTCTTCACTCTTCCCCAGGGCCATTGTGGGGTCCCTCTCATGGGAGACAAGCTTCACGCTCTCTTCTCCGCGTGAGTCGTCCCACGAAGGGCAATTCATCACAAATTGCCCAACGTGAGACACCTCACAAGGGGCAGCCCACCCCTCGTGAGTCTGAGGCGCAGTCCTTCAGGGGAAACTGCTCCAGCATGAGTCCCCCGCAGCGTCCCAAAAGTCCCACCAGCCAACCTGCTCCAGGGTGGGCATTCCTCTCTTCCACGGGCTACAGGTTCCGGCAGCGACTTGCTCTGATGCAGGCTTCCCACGGGCTACAGCCCCCTTTCAGGCATCCACCCACACGGCGTGGGGTCCTCTGCCCCACGGTGGACATCTACACCCTGCCCATGGGCTGCAGGGGGACAACCTGCTTCACCATGGTCTTCACCACAGACCCGGGGGACTCTCTCTGCTCCAGCACCTGGAGCTCATCCTCCCCCCCCTCCTTCTTCACTGACCTTAGTGTCTGCACAGATTCTCACTCCTCCATCTCTCTGCCAGCTGTTGCGGCACAGTTCCTTTTCCCCATTCTTAAATATGTTTTTCACAGAGGCATTCCTCTCCTATCACTTTACTGATAGGCTCGGCCTTGGCCAGCGGCAGGTCCCTCTTTGGAGCCGGCTGGCATTGTCTCTATCAAACTTGGGGAGCTTCTAGCAGCTTCTTGCAGAAGCCACCCTGCAGCTCCCCCCCCACCACCAAAATCCATCTAGGCCAAACCAACACAGCTTCATATCTGTTACTGATCATAATGCTGGAGGATTGAGACTGTGGCAGAGCCCTGTTTTTGCAGGTTACAAGGGTTCAAAGCAGCTCATTCACTGTTACTAAAACATGATTCTGAAACCATCTGTCTATCTCAGATTCAGCTCCTCTTATGCTGCAGAGTCTTTTAGTTGTTTCCTTTAATTCAGCCACGTGACGTAACAGATCATCAACCTGCTTACGCTTTGTGTGAGTACTTTCCTTATCTCTAGAGGGAGGGTCTTGGCATGCGTTACAAGCTACTGTCCTTACTGAAGCCTCTTTCCTTACCACATCTGTCTGGGTGGAAGCATCTGATATCCCAGTAGCTTTCTGTGTAGAAGCACTGGTCTTAGCTTGGAGACAAGTGCCCGCGATTCTGGCCGAGACCTCAAGCACTTTCCTGGCTTCTAGACTTATGGCTCTACAAGCAGATTGCAGTGCCCTTCTGTGCAAACTTCCACACCACACCCTGGCTGACTCACCACACTCCTGGTCGACTCACCACACTCCTGGTCGACTCACCACACTCCTGGTCACTCGCACTCCTTAAGACAACCTTTTATGGGAGTTGGGGTGACTGCTGGTGGTGCTGCCTCTACCCACACCACCTCAGCAGCCCTCCCACAAGATGCCAGTCCCTGGCACAGGCTGGCCTCTTTCCTAGCTTTGAAAAGCCCCCATAATAGCCCCTTGCCGACTCTTTTTGCCACAACTCCCTTCCTCTGTGTGGACTTAGCTGCACTGGAGCTGGTCTCCTCGGTGAGTCAACAATAAATGTCTGTTCATGGTTTCTAGAGCAATTCCTATAATATGATGTAGAAAAACAAAGAATGGAAAACGCTTTTCATGACTAAAATATTTGATTTGAATAATCATTGAAAATAAGAAATGTGAACAGACTTGAAGATGTCAAAATTTACGGCTGGGCTGGCCACTAAACTGACAGATGGTCTCTGTGATCACCCCACAATCCTCCCATGGGAGGATAATAGAGTAATCAGGGAGAGAGACTTGGAGATTGAAAAAAAACTTGAATCAGTTTAATGAAAAATAAGATAATGCCAACAATAACAATGAAGGTATTAAGTTATATACAAATATTATACAAGTATGCAAATATATTCAAAGATACAAGAGAATATATTAATACAGAACCCACACCTTCTGGATGATAGCTAGGTCCCAAGCGGAAAAGTCCCCCATCAGACTTGATAACAGATGAGAACACCCAAGTCTGTAGTCAAAATGGTAGTCCAAAAAAAGCAGAAAAGTATGCCCTTGAGCAACTGAGCCACTCCCACAAATGAAGGTGGCTTGTCCCAAAAAAATAGCACACCTCTGTACCGGGAAAACAGGAAGTAGGAACACAAGCAACGCAGGGAAAGAGGAAAACCAGCCAATACCAATTCTTCCAACACAGCAGATCCTAAAGGCCTCAAAGATCATCTTAGGGGCCCTTATATACTGAGCACCATGGGAAGGAATGCTGTGATTGGTCCATTTGGGTCACCTGACCCATCCTTTCCTCCCCACAGGCACAGCTGTCCCCCCCCCCCCCCCCCCCCACTGTGATTGTCCCCTGTGCCAGACAGCTCCAGAAAACTTTTATGCTGGTGCTTTCAAGCCAGGACAGGAGATCATCTAATGTATCTCCCAGTAATACATTAATTTTGTCAAGATCATTCTTGACAGCACATGAAAGCTGTCTAGCCTATTGTTAAAAACTTTAATAATAAGCAATCTCTATCAATTTTTAGGTTTTACTATTAAAATTTTTAATGTCTAATGCCTGGCAGTGCTACAGGCTTGGGGAGGAGTGGCTGGAAAGCTTGGAAAGCTGCTCAGCTGAGAGGGATGGGGGGGGAGGAGGTACTTGTGTACTGTGTTCAGTTTGGGGCCTCTCACTACAAGAAGGACATTGAGATACCACAGTGTGTCCAAAGAAGGGCAACAAAACTGGTGAAAAGTCTAGAGCATATGTCTTATGAGGAGTGGCTGAGGGAACTGGGGCTGTTTAGCCTGGGGAAAAGGAGGCTGAGGGGAGACCTTCTCACTCTCTACAGCTACCTTAAAGGAGGTTGTGGAAAGGTGAGTGTTGGTCTCTTCTCACAAACTACAACCGATACTATGAGAGGAAATAGCCTCAAGTTGCTCCAAGGAAGATTTAGATTGGATATTAGGAAGTATTTCTTTACTGAAAGGTTTATTAGGTATTGGAACGAGTTGCCTAGGGCAGTGGTGGAGTCCCTATCCCTGGAGGTATTTAAGAGTCATATAGATATAGTGCTTAGGGATATGATTTAGTGGAGGACTTGTCAGTGCTAGGTTAATGGATGAAGTCGATGATCTTAAGGGTCTTTTCCAATCTAGATGATTCTATGATTCTCTAAATCTCCTTAGTTGCAATTATGTCTTTCTCAATGGAAATAGGAGATACTCTTTCTATCTTTTGAAGCAACCTTTTATATACCTGCAGTGTATTCTAAAACGTTAATGAAAAAAAAAATAGAGATGAAGCTTGATATACAATAGAAAGTCTACTAAAGATATATGAGCAGCATGAAGAGAGGAAAAAAAGGGCAAATCCGTAACACACAATTGAATTCCTGAAGTACTGAGGTTTATACTATCTCTGGCATCAGCAACAAGAGAGATATAATCAATATGATGCTGATCCTAGTCTTCTGGGAAGCAGGGCCTTGGCATAGTATTACGTTGAGCCTTAAAACAATGTTATGTTGTAATTTCTGTCCTTCATTGTATGCACCAAATAGAGGTGACATGAGTTTGAGTGTCTGTTTGCTACTGTTTTTCAAAAAGTGGATTCATTGCTCGGTGTGCAATAAGTCAGTTGTCACACACTCAGGAGAGGTATTGCTTATTTTTTCAGGTTTGTGCAATCCTGGGTGCTCGGTGGATTTCCATAAATCAAGCACTCCTGACACAAGTTTCTGCGCTATTTTTATACATAAAAATTACAAGACTATACACTCCTCTTTACAAAGATTGGCTAATAATTGTAATATTCACTGACATCATAGTTCTCCCTGTATGCATACTCAGGGGGTCTTCACCTGGGAAAAGGTCTTTTTGACCTGTGGATGTCATTTTTAGTGTTATAATGAAGACAGTTCAGTTGAAGCCAAGTTGTCCTATTCTTTAGAAACTTAATTAGCATATTCTTTTCATGGTCCATATTGTCCTTGAAGTTCTTTGATAAAAAATGCCTTATCTTGATTACTGTTATTTAGTCTATTTTTCTAAATACTAAACATCCTGACCTCGTATTACAAAAACTGAAAACACACAAATCCATGGGCCCCGATGGGGTGCATCCACATGTACTGAGAGAGTTGGCTGATGTTGTGGCTGAGCCACTCTCCATCATCAACCTTTTCACTGTGAGGGTGACAGAGCACCGGCACAATGCAACTGTTACATAGTTCATTGCTGCTGCTTGTTAGAAGGCTTTTAGCTAGGAAATTTCCATCAGGCCCTTACACACAATAAATTTCCCATTATCATGTTTATATGTGTGCTAGCAGTTCCTGTTATCTGAGTTCTCCTGCGACAGAAGGTTCTAAACTACTTGCAGTGTTAGCGGGCTTGACTGTATATTTACATTTTGCTAAACTCTTTGCTGCATTGGCGATGTCTGACTAAATATTTTTACTTCTCTGAATCAATTCCTCCCTTTTCTTCACAGAATCATAGAATGGCCTAAGCTGGAAGGGACCTTAGAGATCATCTAATCCAACCTCCCTGTCATGGGCAGGGACGCCTCTCAACTAGATCAGGCTACTCAAGGATCTGTCCAACCTCCCTCCAGGGAGGGGGCAGCCACAGTGTCTCTGGGCAATTTATTCCAAAATCTTGCCACCCTCGGACTGAAGAATTTCTTTCTAAGATCCAATCTAAATCTATTCTCCTTCAACTTAAATCCATTTCCCCTTGTCCTATCAGTGGATGCTCTTGTAAAAAGTCCCTCCCCAGCCTTCCTGTAGGTTCCCTTCAGGTAGTGGAAGGCAGCTATTAAGTCCCCCTGAAGTCTTCTCTTCTCCAGGCTGAACAATCCCAGCTCCCTCAGCCCATCCTTGTAGCAAAGGTGCTCCAGCCCCTGGATCATCTTTGTGGCCCTCCTCTGAACATGCTCCAACAGATCTATGTCCCTCTTATGGTGGGGACACCAGAACAGGACACAGTATTCAAGGTGGGGTCTCACAAGAGCAGAGTAAAGAGGGAGAATCACCTCTCTTGACCTGCTGGCTACATTTCTCCTGATACATCCCAGGATGTGATTGGCCTTCTGGGCTGCATGAGTGCCCTGCTGACTCATGTTGAGCTTCTCATCTATCAACACCCCCAAGTCCTTCTCTTCAGGGCTACTCTCAACCCACTCTGTGCCCAGTTTGTATTTGTGCCTGGGATTGGCCCGACCCAGGTGCAGGACCTTGCATTTTGACTTGTTGAAGCTCATGCAGTTTGCACTGGCCCATTTCTCAAGCCTGTCAAGGTCCCTCTGGACGGCATCTCTTCCCTCAAGTGAGTCCACCACACCACACAGCTTGGGGTCATCGGCAAACTTGCTGAGGGTGCACTCAATGCCATCGTCCATGTCGCTGACAAAGATGTTGAACAGCACTGGACCCAGAACAGAGCCCTGAGGAACACCACTTGACACTGGTCTCCATGTGGACATTGAGCCATTGACCACAATTCTCTGAGTGCGACCATCCAGCCAGTTCTTTATCCACAGAGTGGTCCATCCGTCAAGTCCATGTCTCTCCATTTTAGAGACAAGGATGTCATGTAGGACAGTGTCAAACACCTTGCACAAGTCCAGGAAAATGACATCTGTTGCTTTTCCCATGTTAACCAGCACTGTAGCTTTGTCGTAGAAGGCCACTAAATTAGTCAGGCACGACTTGCCCCTGGTGAAGCCATGTTGGCTCTCACCAACCACTTGATTATTTTTTATGTGCCTTAGTACAGATACCAGGAGAACCTGTTCCATGATTTTACCTGGCACAGAGGTAAGGCTGACTGGTCTGTAGTTCCCCGGGTCATCTTTCGTTCCTTTTTTAAAAATGGGTGTTATGTTCCCCCTTTCCCAATCTGTGGGAACCTCACCAGACTGCCAGGACCTCTCAAATATGATGGCTAGTGGCCTAGCAACTTCAGCTGCCAGTGCCTTCAGGACCCATGGATGTATCTCATCAGGTCCCATGGACTTGTGCACCTTCAGGTTCTCTAGGTGTTCCCAGACCTGATCTGCTCCTACCCTGGGTGGTTCTTCACTCTCCCAGACCCAGCCGGCACACTCTGTGATTTGGGTGGTGTGGTTCGAGTGGTTGCCAGTGAAGACTGAGGCAAACAAGTTGTTGAATATTTCAGCCTTCTCCACGTCCTCAGTAACCAGGTCACCTGTATCCCTCCAGAGAGGCCCCACACTCTCTCTCAGTTTTCTTTTTTCTCTTACATACCTGTAAAATCCTTTTCTGTTATTTCTAATATCTCTGGCCAGATTTGACTCTGTCAGGGCCTTAGCTTTTCTAACCTAGTCTCTGATTACACGAGCAACTTCCTCGTAATCATCCCAGGTTACCAGTCCCTGCTTCCACGCTTTGTGTGTTCCCCTATTGTATTTGATTTTAGCCACAAGTTCTTTGTTTATCCATATAGGTCTTCTGGTGCTTTTGCCAGATTTCTTCCTCTTAGGGATGCAGTGCCACTGAGCTTGGAGGAGATGATCCTTGAAAGTCAGCCAGCTTTCCTGGGCTCCCAGTCCTCCAGGGCTTTATCCCATGGCACGCTACCAAGGAGGTTCCTGAAGAGGTGAAAGTCAGCTCTTCTGAAGTCAAGGGTTTCAAGCTTGCTGAGCTTCCCCCTCTTAGCTGCCCTTAGGATCTCAAACTCCACCATCTCATGGTCACTGCAGCTGAGGCTGCCCATGAGCTTAACATTGCCCACCAGCCCCTCCCTACTGGGGAGAATGAGGTCTAGCATGGCACCTCTCCTCATTAGCTTGTGAACGAGCAGCAACTCCTATCTGCCTATGAAGGGCCTCATCCACTTGGTCCTCCTGATCGGGTGGTCTGTAGCAGACCCTCATTGTAAAGTCTCCTACCCTTCCTTTCACCCTGGTCCACAGGCACTCGGTTCTTTCATCATCACTTGCCAGGTGGAGCTCCATGCGTTCTAGCTGCTCATTGACATAGAGGGCAACACCCCCTCCTTGTTTCCCCTGCCTTTCCTTCCTGAACAGTTTATACCCTTCTAGTCCGACACACCAATCGCAGGAGTCATTCCACCGTGTCTCTGTGATGCCAATCAGGTCGTAGCGCTGTAGACTCACGAGCATCTCCAGCTCTTCTTGTTTATTGGCCAAGCTGCGGGCATTCATATAAAGGCATTTGAGTTGAGCCCCTGATAAGGTGCCTGGAGCTCCCAATAAAGTACAATTGTACTTCATCTGTGCTAGTGACTCTGCTTCTGATGTCACTATGTGTATCCCAGGGTCATTTTCATTTGATCCAGCTACCACCCCTTCCCTCTTCTTATCTAGTTTAAAGAACGCTCTATGAGTCCCACCAGCTCATGATCGAGGATCCTTTTTCCCCTTTGTGTCATTTGAACCCCATCTGGTTTTAGTAGACCAGGTGCTGTGTAGATCTCGCCATGGTTAAAAAACCCAAAGCTAGACCGTTGGCAACATCCTTTTAGCCAAGTATTAATCTGCTGCACTTTATTGAACCTACCACTATTTTTCCTCATAAATGAAGGAACAGAAGCAAACACAACCTGTGCACCTGATCCTGCAAGCATTCGTCCCAGTGCCCTAAAGTCCCTTTGATTGCTTCTGGCCATCTCTCTGCTACCTCATGATTACCGATCTGCATAACCAGAAGCGGGTAATAATCAGAGGGTTTAACTAGACCTGGAAGCTTCTTAATAATATCCTTAACTCGGGCCCCAGGGAGGCAGCAGACTTCCCTGTGGGTCGGATCAGGGTGGCAGATAGGGCCCTCTGTTCCCCTCAGGAGGGAGTCTCCAATTACAATTACCCTCCTTTTTTTCTTAGATGAAGAAGTCCTAACGCATGTATCCGAGTGACTCACCCTAGACAGCCCTATGGGTGAACCCTCCACTGACTCTTCCTTGGCCTGGCTCTCATGTTCTAGAGCCCCATACCTGTTTTGCAAGGGCAACTGGGCAGGTGAGGGAGGCCGGGCAGGGATTTTCCTTCCTCTCCTGGCAGGCACCTGCTTCCACTCCTCCCTATCCTTTAGGTCCCCCCCCCTTTTGCCTGATGGCCAGAGGTGAGGGGATATTCTGCTCTTTGTGGAGCTTACTGCTTATGATTCAGGAAGTGGCTCCACCAATCTATCTCTCTCTCAGATTCCCTGATACTCCTCAGCCTTTCTACTTCATCCTTCAGCTCAGTCACTGGGCTGAGCAGTTCGTTCACCTGTTCACATCTGACACGGGTGTTGTCTCTGCTACCCTCCATTGCAAGTGCCAGGCTCCAGCACTCTCTGCAGCCTGAGGCCTGAACACCCGCGTGCTTGCGTGAGGCCTCTGTCTGGGTGCCCTCAAATTTATTAGCAACAGCCTTTCGCCGGTTGGTAACCATGGCTGGATCTCAAGCAACTGACACCTTGCGACTTGAGAGTCAGTTGGAATGAGCCCACTTAGCCTCAAACCACTTAGAGGAATCACTCTTACCTTTTAGGACAGCAGACAAACAGCATCCTGCTCTATGAGCTGCAGCACTGCCCAGGTGACTCACAAGTACTGGTTGATTGAATGGATAGTCTGTGCTCAGTGGGCAGCCTTTTCCCCATTGCAAATTCTTTTGCAAAAATTCTGTACTACCCTATCCTTTTCAAGGGTCCAAGCAAAATATTTTCCTGCTTCCACCTGATACCTGATCTTATTCCTTTTCCAGACACTATACATTTCCGTTGAATTCTGACATTTGAAGAATATACAAACTTATTCCTAAAATTACCAGAATAATCAGTCTGATTAATAGTTGTTTTAATCAATTAAAATTAGAAAGTCAAGAAATCAGCATATCCCACAAATCTGTAAAAACCCCTTCCCCATTGTCCTTAGCAGTTTCGTGGAAAATCTTAGTCTTTTCCCATATTTTGTGCAAGTCTTCTGCAATTTGCCCTTCTTGATTAATATAGCTACAACAGCTCTGATTAATTCCTGTGCACACTCCTCCCACTTCTGCAGTCAATATGTCTAGGGCCATTCTATTCTGTGCTACTACTTGCGATAGGGCAGTGATTTCAACTGCATATTAGCAATAGCATTCGGAGAAGCATTAAGTATTTCATACAAGGTAGCCGAAATACTCACAATTGCCTTTTCCAATTCACTAACCCCTGGCATAGTGAATAACCCTGGTACAAAGCTATGAAATCTGGAGGGTTGTTCTATTAAGGGATTTAAGGTTCATTTTTGTACTTTCAACAGTAAACTTCTAAAGAATCCTGGGGGTATCTGGGAGTGGTTATTGATGGGAGGATTATAGAAAAATTAGCAGATGATTGTATTCAAACAGAGGTAAAGATACTGATTAATTACATGGATTGTTAAGGTATTCTTTGATAGTAGTTGAGCATTGTAGAAACCCATTGGAGCAGTTCAAGACCAGTTGATACCAGCTCCGCAGTTTGGATGGAAGACGAAAGATGACTGAGTCTGCGCAAGGAGCTAAAGGTGAAAAGTGCATAGCGAGGAAGACTACGAGCCTTCCTCTAGAAGACCCCCAACGACCACCACCAGGAGGCACTATGCAGGCGCAGACAGGAGGAGATTATGGAAATGACTCATTTTAATACGAAGCGGGACAGGTTATGCATATGTATAGGCGTATTGTGAAACTTTATGAATATGTAACACTTTAATGTATATAGTCAAGACAGGTGCTGCGTTGAGGCATGCACGGCTTTGACAGATTACCACATGTGCGTCCAGCGCTGAAATAAACATACCTACTTTACAATCTAATTGATTGTGGAGTCTGCATTCCGCAAGTCAGTTTTGGCGAGCCAGCCAGGAGGGCCTCTGCTCGGCACGCCCCAAGCCTTTCCTCGGAGGAGCCTCCACTGCCAGCCGCTCACTGAGGGAGTAGACAAGAACCTCCTGAGCCCGCGGAACAAAACGGTATGTTTAATTAATATAGGAAGCCTGTAAGTCATATGCGTGGCTGGGGCAGCTGGTAAATTGCGCAGAGACGTCTGGCGTGCAGCACAGTCCCCATAAGGGAGGGTACCCTGAAGGAAGGGAATTTGCTCATTGGCAGGCTGCCCGAGACCGCTTTTAAGGGCTGACTGAGCAAATTTGAGGTTGCCGCTGTATTCCAGTAGTGGAAGCCAGGACGGACCTGCTAATGATTGTATAAGAAGCAGGTGAAGGGTAAGCGGACCTCTTGTGATTTTATTATTCTTAAGTTTGCTACCTCATGTGAATTTGTTAATATTAACTTTGCTGCTGATAATTTTGATTTGTGTGATTGTATGAAAGGATGAGTGACTGAGACATAGTCTGACTACGAAGCGAGTGTGGAGTTCTGATCCGTGGTTCCGTGTTCTCCACGAGGAGAGCGGCCAGAGACGAATGAAGCATATGAAATTTTATCCTTGTTATTGTAATACGGGTTTTTAAGGCTGACGGGGGGGAATCACTTGTCAGGTGGCTTGAACTTGAAAGTGCTTTCCTCAAACCCCTAACAGGTGTGTTAGGAATTTGAGATAATTTAATTAGTGTGTAAGAGAGAGAATTTGATCCCTGACCTCTGGAATGTGTGGGAGGAAGGTTGGGAAAAAGCTGTAAAAGTTTGTAAGAAATGGTTTGTGTGGAAGCTTGAGAAAAGGCAGAAAAACAAATAGTTGTAGATTTATGAAGATATTAAAAGATGGGTAACGCTCAAGGAGAAATTTTGAAGAAAAGCCCCTTAGGCTGTATATTAGCACACTGGAAGGACATTAACGGGACGGGGGGCACAGAGAGGAAAAGGACTCTTACTAAATATTTTAGTCAGTGGTGGCCACTTTATAAACTGGAAAATGATGCCAAGTGGCCTCTTAACGGATCTTTAGAATATAGCAATATAACAATCTTTTACAGCTGATGCTGGTTTTGCGGGGAGAAGGGAAATGGGATGTTTCATATGCTTTTTGCATATGTTTTTTGCTCTCCGAAATCATCCAGAGTGACAGAGGGACTGTGGGATGGGCCCACCACAGGACCCCATGGTGCTTGCATTAGAGAAGGAAAATAATAAAGATCCCAAAGCCAGATTGAAGCGGTGTTGCTCGGCATGCAGTACTGGCCAGAGATGCATTAGAACAGATAAAGTGCATCAAACCTCAGAACAAGACTTAACAGATTTGTTTGCACCCCCTCCTTGACCACAGGAACAAGATGTAGACTCGGATACCACTCCTACCCCCCCCGGACAGCCCTCTAGCCTCCCATACTAGACAAAAATGCGCCTCAGTAATTTTACAGGCGCCCCTTCGAGAGGCAGTAAGGCCTGACAGTGGGACAATGTTAATTACAGTGCCTTTTTCCACTACTGATTTAGGAGAATGGAAAAGGGTTGCCAAGGATTACAGGAGCGATCCAGTGATGGTATCTAAACACTTTCAGTTTATAGTGAAACAACATAACCCTGATTGGAACGAACAACAGGAAACAGAAATTTTGGTTGACAAAGGGGCAATATATTTGGTTTTAAATCAAACATTGATACCTTTGAAAAACGATTATATCACAGTAACAGGGGCAACTGGCCAAAGTGAAAAGGCGTATTTTTGCAAAGCATTAAAGTATAAATTGGGAAAGCAATGGGGCATACACAAATTCTTGTATATGCCCAACTCACCAAAGGCCCTTTTGGGAAGGGATTTATTGGAATAGTTGGGTGCGAAAATTAGATTTAATAGTGGGGAAATTACTCTGGAGGTAAAGGACCAACAGTATAACCAGATACTGAGTCTATTTTTAACTAGTTTTCCCACAGAGGGAAGGATTGTGGAGGCGGAGTAGTAGATCCAAGCTGATTGCTCCTCTATCTTGATTGCAGTAAAAATAATCAGCAACACCTGGTAAGGTCCCTTTCACTTCATTTCCAACGGAATACCTGAAAGAATCTTAATATAAACCCAATCCTCAGGGCTAAATGGGTAGATTTGGTGGTCCATCCCTTTAGCTCTAGTTCCCAAAACATTCTTATTAATTTTCTCTAACTGTTTCCCCAAGGAAATAATATAGTCCTGTAAATAAGAATTTCCTAATTGGTTCAAATCGTCCCCTTTATATTTAGCCTGATATGATCTCCCGTAAAATATTTCCAAAGGGCTCAGATTTTCCTTGGCTCTAGGTTTCACATGTATCCTAAGCAGTGCAATAGGTAGTGCTCAATACCAATATAGATTTGCTTCTTGACATATTTTGGCTATCTGCTGTTTCATCATATGATTCATTTTTTTTCCACCTGCCTGCTGGCTTGCAGCCTATAGGGCAAATGTAGCTGCCAATCAATTCCTAATAGTTTGGTAACCTGTTGCAGTACTTGCTCACAAAAATGAGTACCCCTATCTAATGAGATGACCATAGATACCCCAAATCGAAGTATTATCTCATTTAATAATACCTTAGTTACTTCTTTTGCTTTGTTTGTTCCACAAGGAGATGCCTCTGGACATCTGGAAAAGGTGTCCGTAAGTACCAATAAGTACCTATACCTCCCTTTTCTTGGAAGTTCAGAAAAATCAATTTGCCAGTGGTCCCCTGGTATATTTCCTTTCCCAATACTTCCTAATTATACCCGGTTACCTTTCCCATTGCTAAGTCACCTGTCAAATTTTAGCCTATAAATTTATCCCTACTCATTTCTGATTTAAAAATTTATACAGAGAGTCCACCCCTCAATGTGTCTTATTGTGTTCTTTGACAATTCCCCATACCAGTTTGGCAGGAATTATAATTCTGCCATCACTCAGGCGTGCCCATCCTTTGGAGGGACTCTGCCCTCCCATTTGATCTATTAATTCTTTATCAGCTCTAGAGTATTCAGTATTTTCCTGCTCATCCAGACTCCTGTCTCTACTATCTGGAATTGGTGTTAAAATCTTTTGCGTTCTTTCTGCTATGAAATGTGGGGCCCATATCTAAAGACAGTCCTATAGGAACCCCACACCTTGGTACTATTTCTCTAAGTAATGCTTTTGATACCTCTCTTACTTTATTGGTGTGACAAGGAAAAGCCTCTGGCCAGCCTGAAAAAGTATCTGTCATTACCAAAAGGTACTGATATCCATTTTGTCACAGTAGTTCGGAAAAGTCTGTTTGCCAATAGTAGCAATTTTGTCTTGTGACAGCTCCAGGGCTCTTAGAAAAGCCATAAGTTCTGTTTTCTGGTTCAATGTGTTAGGTGATAGAGCTTTAACCTCGATTACTCCTTTGACAGTTACCACTGCATATCCTGCTTTTTGCATTCCCATCTCGCATAAAGCTGCTGCCATCCACAAGCAAGTCCCAGTCCACATCTTCCACGGGCACATCTTTCAGGTCAGCTCTGCTGAAGTACACCTGCTCCATCGCCTCCAAGCAATCCTGAGTTAGCTCAGGGTCGGCAGTTAAGAAAGTCGCTGGATTCGGGATCGCAGTCACTCTCAGTTCTACGTCATCCTGCTCCAAAGGAACAGCTTGGGATTTCAGCATCCGGCTCGGTGACAGCCACTGTCCTCCCTTTTGCTCTAGGACAGCTGTAACTGCATGGGGTACAAATACAGTCAGTTTTTGTCCAAGTGTTAACTTCCACGCCTCCTGGATCAATAGTGCTGTTGCTGCCACTGCTCAAGGACATGCTGTCCCCCCTTTGCTGACATTATTTAGTTGTTTTGAAAAGTATCCTCTAATTTAACTGGCTACTGCTTTCGCCTTACCGGTCTGGCATCTGGCTTCAGTTGGGTGGTTATCGGTTCAGCTGCTCGAGATCTTCCTGGTGTTTCTGAGGCCCAAACCAGAAGCATTATGGTGTTTTTGACTTCCTTTAGTACCTCTTGCGACACGGCTTCCGTCTGTAACATAAGAACTTGGGCATCCAGAGCTTTATTTTCAAGAATATGAACTTAATTTTTTCCTTTTTCAAAGGTAATTTGTGCATTCGGTTTGCTCAATAGCGACACAGGGCAGTCTGGTACATGTAGGAATTGATGGGGTAACACCCTTTGCCAGTTCTAAACTGCAAAGGCTAAAAAAACAACAGCTGGCTTTCTCTTTGCCCTGTGGCACCAATAATTGACTCACTCTGCTTACAAGAATTACCCTTACATGTGTTTAATACTAAATAAGTAGCTCCTGTATCTACCAGAAACTTTATTTTCTCATTCCTCAACCTTATTATAACCAGGGGCTCTGTTGGGGAGGGTTCCGATTAATCCCCCATGGTCTCCCTCAGTCAGAACCCACCATCATCACGTTAGCTGTTTGCTCTGGAATTCCTTCAAATCCCCGCTGATTTGGTTGCAGTCATTCTCTTTTCCAGTGCCCCTTCTCTTTGCAAAAGGTACACTGAACTACTTCTAATGATATTCTGACCCTTGGCATTCTGCCAGGATCTTGCCTGCCTCTCAGAGCCTGATAACACTCTCCTCCAGCCCTGTTATTTTCCTGGGCTAGAGCCACTGCCAGTGGCTTCTTATCTCTGAGTTTTTCTTTTCTCTGCTTTCCTCCTCCACTTTCTCTCTGCTGTTATACACTTTCCAAGCATCCTTCAGTATTTCATTTAACAAGTTGTCATTTTCCCCTCTAACTTCTGTAATTTCTTTTTCATGTTTAAATTGAAACATTTCACAAAAATGCATGCTGGGTTTTGCTATTTGGATATGCTGGTGAAGAACTAAATGGGTCAGCTGTGTAGAACATGGGGCTTGGCTGGTGGGACAGGAAATACATGTTTGTCAGGCAATTACCAATTAACAGTGCCAGAATGGTGCACAAACAGCTGTAGCCATTCACAATGTCATGACTGCTAAGGGAGAACAGTATAAATGTGTGCTGCTTTTACAATAAAATGGTAACCTGTAAAGCATCATATTGGTGTAGAGTTGCCTGTCCTTGCATGGATCCCCACAAATGCAGACTTGTAGGGGAATTTCTTGTGGAGCAGGGGCGCGGTGTCCCTTTAAAGGTGTGGACAACCCAGCTTAGGCCTAAACAAAGGCTCTGTCCTTGAAGCTGCCTTGGAACATAGGGAGGAGGAGGTTTTATCTGTTTTGTGAAGAGCCTTGCCGGGGGGAGAAGGGGGGGGGCGAGAGCCGCCTGCATTGGGCACTACCCAATAAAACACTGGCGCATGTAAACCTGTATCTGACCAACTCTGTTAAGGGGCAGGCACGTGAACGCTGTTTAACTGTATAGATTGAGCTGTCCGGAGCAATAAAGGTAGAACTATTTGAAGCCATATTGGTGGGATTTGTCATTGTCTTGACCGGCTCTCCGACAGGACCCTCTTCATCTGGCACCCAAACAGGCTTAAAATAGGGAATTGCTTAAATGTGGATTGCTTGAATATGGAAAGACTCCAAACCATCGGACGTGTGCCGATTTGGGAGCTGGAGAGCCGGAGGCAGGAGAATTCCAGGTGTGACCAAAAGGGCACCAGAGACCAGAGTTTAAGCAGCCAATCAAGCCCCTGCCAAGGTAAGACCGCGATGGAAACTGATGCGGCAACTCGCCTCCTTGTTGATATACTCTCTAAGAGAGGACAAAAAGTAAGGGAGCGAGATGTATTGGCCCTGATCCAATGGGCTTGGAAGCGGGAGAAAATGAACGACCCATCGTTAATCTTTAGCTCAATGGAATGGCGTGAAGTAGGATATCTATTGTGGGACTGTACTTTAGAGGGAGGAAAAGAAGGAAAAGAAGCGAAAGGACTAGGAACTCTTTGGAAAACTGTAATACGCACTCTAGAAATCATGCAAGCAGAAAATAAAGTTGCCGCGGCGGCGATCGAAGCGTTGGGGGGAGAGCAGGAAAGGAAAAAGGCAAAGGAAGAAACCCCCTGCTCGTCCCGACTGGCGACATTTGTTCGGCTAGGACAGACACGCCCCAGGAAGGGTACAGCGTCCCCGGTGTGCTCCTCTCTGAAAGACTTGTTGCAAAAAAGCGAAAAGGAGAACATTCCCCTGCCCACGCCGGTTGTAATTGAGCCAAACCCGGGAGCGGCGCTGCCGCGGGACTCGAGAGGCGAGGCCCAGCAGAAAGAGGAGGCACAGGGCGGAGCCGACTGTCGCCCGAAAATTAACCCTTTGATACCCTTTTCCGACGAGGATTCTGAATCAGAACTGAGTCCTGACAAATCTGTCAGAGGTAATGATCACGTTATGCAGCGAATGGAGAGGCCTCGGACCAAGAAAGAGGAAGATCTGAATGAACCTCTAAAAGAGGTCCTGAACAAACTCGTTGAATTATCAATTAGACAGCAAGAAATAGAGGAAACCCTTAAACCAGTTTCATCGTCACTTTGGAGGCAACCAGAAACCATATCTAAGGTCCTGCGAGAGATTCAACCATTATCCCATATAGTACCACCGGTTGAACCCTCAGCTCCCCCACTACCACCAGCTCCCTCATTCAAGCCTGACTTTCAAGCTCGAACCATAAAGGATCCTTTGCAACAGCGATGGAGCGGTGTCATCAGAGATGCTATAATAGAGGGAGATTGGGAAGCAGCCATTTCGATTGCGTGTCCCGTTACTATTAATAACGGACAAGGGACCTGGGAACCGCATGATTGGAAGATCTTACAGCAAGCGAAACAGACTGTCACCACACATGGCATCCGATCAGAAGCTGCACGAAGTATTATACAATTCATTTTTACAGCAGACGTATTGTGCCCAAATGACTGCACTAATATTGCTTCGTTATTATTAAGCCCGTCACAATATTTACTGTGGGAGAGAGAATGGAAAAGATTGGCTCTGGAAGAGGCCAACAAACACCGTGAAATTAACGATCCTTTATATGGGTTACAAGCAGATATGTTGACTGGTAGCGGAAATTATGCCACCACTGCAACCCAACTGACGTATCCGACAATCATGCATCAAGTTTCTCAGACTCTGGCCCATCGAGCCAGAAAAGAAAAAATCACCCTCGTATGCAACGGTACGACAAGGGACGACCGAGCCATTTAATCAATTTGTTGATCGATTGTCTGCTGCCATAAAGGATGCTACCGAGTTAACTGAGCCACTGCAAGAACACTTGTTCCGTACACTTGCTTTTGAAAAATTCCAATGCAAGTACTATAAAGCCATTTTGGCCACCTTACCACAGGGCGTGGGAGTGGATGAAATGTTATTACAGTCATCACGAGCAGAACAAAGCAGCCAAGCTGCAGCCTTTACCGCGGCCATGCAAGGTGCCATTGAAAGGCAAGGACACGTGATCGCAGCCGCTTTATCCAGAAGGAAAAACAGCTGGTCTGGTAATCCAAAGAAAGAAGCATCCAATGGGCCAGCAGCGGGACCGTGCTTTTGCTGCAGAGAATCCGGACACTGGAGAAGAACATGCCAAAAGACTGTATGGTGTCACATATGTAACAGTGACGCCCATGTTACCGTGGCATGCAGGAAGTTGGAAAACTACAAGCGCATCACGCAGGGGCCGCGCGCCAAGACACAAATCAGCGCCCAACCTCAACCGAAGCCACAGACGGTTTCCTACAACGAAACAAACCCACTACCTGGGGAAGCCTCGGCGTGGATGTGGCAACCGCAGTAGAAGTTACACTGCAAGACAAACAAGTAACGTTGATCCCGACAACTGCATTTGGCCCATTATTTTCAACTGACTCTTTTGTTGGAGGGCTACTGCTGGGACGGTCATCTAGCAGCAAACAAGGAGCTGTAGTATTACCGGGAGTTATTGATGCCGACTATACAGGTCAAATAGAGATTATGGCTTGTGCATTACAACCATCTGTCACCATTCCAAAAGGAAGCAAGATTGTCCAGATCGTTGCCCTTGAAGCAGCCCATCCACATCAGCCACATCCAAAAGAGGGACAAAAGCAAAGAGGAGATGAAAGCTTTGGGTCGTCGGGATTTGATGTCTTCTTGACACTAGACATGAATTCCCGGCCACAAAGAAGAGTCACCCTACAACGGGGGGAAAGTCAGGTTCAGTTAAGACCAATGCTTGACACTGGAGCGGATGTCACCATCATTAATCAAACATACTGGCCACCCACATGGCCCCTGCAGGCTCCCATGACACAAATTGTGGGAGTGGGAGGAATGAAAGCTCCTCAATCCAGTAGAGACCCTGTGACTATAGTTTTTGAAGATGGACAACAAATAGTCTTTCGGCCATATGTCCTGCAATTACCTTCCACTCTTTAAGGCCTGATAGGCAGAGACTTGCTGTCTCAACTCGGAATGGTATTAACCACTGACCAGCATTTATCATGACGGCCACTGCCGAGCAGCCGCCCATACAAAAGATTACCTGGGTGACCGATACACCTGTATGGGTGGAGCAGTGGCCGATGACTAAAGACAGGCTGCAAATAGCAGAACAAACAAAAGCGCTTGAACAAGTAACTGCTAAATTACAAACAGGATGGAGTGCATGCCGTCTTGAGAATCGCCCCCTGTCATTGCTTATCATCAATACAGATTCCAACCCTCTTGCCATTGTGCTTCAATGGCAAAAGAAAAAGGGGGAAGAATCCCCTGGAGAGTCAGCAAGAATAATAGAATGGGTATTCTTACCAGTGAACCTAAATTTCGCCTAATGAAAAGAACAGAAGGCATCGCCGCGTTGATCCGAAAGGGCCGATCTCGAATAATGGAAATAGATGGGTTGGAGCCGGCAGACATTAGTATTCTTCTTAGAAATGAAGACTTGGAGTGGCAACTGCGGCACTCCATCGAAATCCAGGAAACATTGCTGGGCTACTCTGGTCTGGTTCACAACAAGCATCCTAAGGGCCCACTGTGGCAAGTAATTGAGCAACACAAATGGCTAGAAAAACCCCTGTGCTGCAAGCAACCAGTGGATGGAAGGACGGTCTTCACAGACGCAGGGCGGAAGACGAGAAGCGCAGCAGGTGTATGGCAACAACAGGGAGCGTGGAAGCAACATACAATCCAGGGTGACGTTGCAGATAGCTTACAAGTACTCGAACTGAAAGCTGTATGTTGGGCTTTCCAGAATTGGAGCAAAGAACCTCTCAATGTGGTTTCTGATTCCTTATATGTTGTTAGGGCTGATGGTAATAACCAGCAGAGTGAGCTTTCTTTAGCTAAAAACAAGGGGGGGAAACCAACTGCCTTTTGCTTTCTTAGAAGTGTGTGATTAAGGACCAAAATAGGTAGGGAGACTCCTTTGTATTCTTCCTTCATCCCTGGCCAAGCTGTGAGAAGAATTCAATGGAGGAAACAACACCAGATGTTCCCGCATTCAACATTATGTAAGGTTGTTTATTTAATAGTATAAATGCTGGACCCTCTAGCAGCGACTTCAGAAACCTCACCTACGGGTGGACGCACTGCGTAGGACTTCCCAATTGTCGGGAGGGTTCTCCAGAAACCTCGCTGCAACAGGGACTCCCCAGCGACTGCGGGTCTGGATGATTTAGGGTGATGGGTGTGAGAACTTTGACAGGATGAATTAAGAGTTTAGTTAAGGCATTTTTGGTTATTGCAGTTTGAATTGTTATAGGCTTAGTTATGTTTAGTTGTTTGATGAGTGTAATCAAGAAAATGATAAGCAAACTAACGGACGAAGCGTGGATTGTCCAAAAAGAAAAAGGGGGATATGCAGGGGAATTTCTTGTGGAGCAGGGGCGTGGTGTCCCTTTAAAGGCGTGGACAACCCAGCTTAGGCCTAAACAAAGGCTCTGTCTTTGAAGCTGCCTTGGAACACAGGGAGGCGGAGGTTTTATCTGTTTTGTGAAGAGCCTTGCCGGGGGGAGAAGGGGGGGGGCGAGAGCCGCCTGCATTGGGCACTACCCAATAAAACACTGGCGCATGTAAACCTGTATCTGACCAACTCTGTTAAGGGGCAGGTGTGTGGACACTGTTTACCTGTATGGATTGAGCTGTCCGGAGCAATAAAGAGAGAACTACTTGTAGCCATATCGGTGGGATTTGTCATTGTCTTGACCGGCTCTCCGATGGGACCCTCTTCACAGACTGGCGAGACAGTGTCTGCTCCATTTTCTGGTTTCAAATCAGTATATTTTCTTGTGGTTTCCATTGGCCTCAGGGAAAGAAAAGGGTTCCTCATTCTTTCTCTGAGTGATTTGATACAATTTGGCCCAATTATTTACTTCTGCCATGGTTTGACCCTGGCTGGCAGCCAGGTACCCACACAGCCGCTCTCTCACTCCCCCTTCACTGCTAGACACGGGGAGAAAATATTTCAAAGGGTTCAAGGTCTGAGATAAGGACAGGGAGATCACTCTCATTTACTGTCCCGGGCAAAACAGACTCGATTTTGGGGAAATTAAGTACATTTATTAAGAGAACAAATCAGAGAGGAGTAGTGAGAAATAAGAAAAAGCAAACAGATCTTAACAAACAGAACACCTTCCCCCCATCCCTCCCTTCTTCCTGGGCTCAACATCAATCCTGGTTTCTCCACCTCCTCCCCCCAAGAGGCGCAGGGGGACAGGGAATGGGGGTTATGGTCAGTTCATCCGACGTTGGTTCCACTGCTTCTTCACTCCGGGGGAGGACTCTTAACACTTCCCCAGGCCATTGTGGGGTCCCTCTCATGAGAGACAAGCTTCACATTCTCTTCTCTGACGTGAGTCGTCCCACAAAGGGCAATTCATCACAAACTGCCCAATACGAGACACCTCATGAAGGGCAACCCACCCCTCATGAGTCTGAGGTGCAGTCCTTCAGGGGAAACTGCTCCAGCGTGAGTCCCCTGCGGTGTTACAAAAGTCCCACCGGCCAACCTGCTCTAGCGTGGGCATTCCTCTCTTCCACGGGCTACAGGTTCCGGCAGTGACCTGCTCTGATGCGGGCTTCCCACGGGCTACAGTCCCCTGCAGGCATCCACCCACACAGCATGGAGTCCTCTCCATGGTGGACAGCTACACCCCGCCCATGGGCTGCAGGGGGACAACCCGCTTCACCATGGTCTTCACCACGGACCCGGGGGACTCTCTCTGCTCCGCCGCCTGGAGCTCATCCTCCTCCCCCTCCTTCTTCACTGACCTTAATGTCTTCACAGATTCTCACTCCTCCATCTGTGTGACAGCTGTTGTGGCGCAGTTCTTTGTCCCCGTTCTTAAATATGTTTTCACAGAGGCATTCCTCTCCTATCACTTTACTGATAGGCTCAGCCTTGGCCAGCAGTGGGTCCCTCTTTGGAGCCGACTGGCATTGGCCCTATCAAACTTGGGGAGCTTCTAGCAGCTTCTTGCAGAAGCCACCCTGCAGCTCCCCCCCGCTGCCAAAATCTGGCCAGGCCAACCCAGTACATTTTGGCACTGCATTCCAAACACCATGCAAAATCAGTCTCTGATATTCGGTTAATAATTGTCTGTAAACACGATTGTTAAAATTCCAATTAGGACTGTTAGCCACAAAATGGTCTTATAATTTCCCTGCCTCGATGTGTCCTGCACATACAATTCTCTCCGCCTGCTCTTTAGCTTTAGCCAAAACAGCTCTTCTCTCTTCATAAAACATTAGATTGCTTAAAATCCCATACCCTGCAAATTTCTCCAGTCGGAATCACGATGTTAAATTAAGGTTTCCATGATTTTTGCTCCCCGTTCCTATACACCCCAACCATCTCTTTCCAGGCTTTGAAATCTGATACTGAGAACAACACCTTTATGCCAAACAACAATGTAATAATTGTGAGTTGTAGAAGTGACCTGCTTACTGGATGAGGGAAAGGCTGTCGACGGACTTCAGTAAGGCCTTTGACACTGTACCTCACAACATCCTTATGGCTAAGCTGGCTGCCCATGGCTTGGATGGGGACATACTCTGCTGGGTGAAACACTGGCTGGATGGCCGGGCCCAAAGAGTTGTGGTCAGTGGAGTTAAATCCAGCTGGCGGCAAGTCACGAGCGGTGTCCCCCAGGGCTCGGTGCTGGGGCCACTCCTGTTTAACATCTTCATCAATGATCTTGATGAGGGGATTGAGTGCACCCTCAGCAAGTTTGCAGATGACACCAAGCAGGGAGGGAGTGTCGATCTGCTGGAGGGTAGAAACGTTCTACAGAGGGACCTGGACAGACTGGATCGATGGGCCCAGGCCAACTGCAGGCATTTCAACAGAGCCAAGTGTAGGGTCCTGCATTTTGGTCACGGCAACCCCATGCAACACTACAGGCTTGGGGAAGGGTGGCTGGAAGGCTGTCTGGCGGAAAAGGACCTGGGTGTTCTGATCGACAGCCGGCTGAATGTGAGCCAGCAGTGTGCCCAGGTGACCAAGAAGGCCAACGGCATCCTGGCTTGTATTAGAAATTGTGTGACCAGCAGAAGCAGGGAGGTGATTGTCCCCCTGTCCTCAGCACTGGTGAGGCCACACCTTGAGTATTGTGTTCAGTTTTGGACACCTCAGTATAGGAGAGATATCGAGGTGTTGGAGTGAGTGCAGAAGAGGGCAACAAAGCTGGTGAAGGGCCTGGAGGATAGACCTTAGGAGGAGCAATTGAGGGAGCTGGGACTGTTCAATTTGAGGAAGAGGAGGCTGAGGGGGGACCTGGGACCTCATCATGCTCTACAATTACTTGAAAGGACATTGTAGAGAGGTTGGTGCTGGTCTCTTCTCACAGGTCATTAGGGACAGAACCAGGGGGAATGGGTTCAAGTTGTAACAGGGCAAGTTTAGACTGGACATTAGGAAGAAATTCTTCAGGGAAAGAGTGGTCAGACACTGGAACAGACTGCCTAGGGAGGTGGTTGAGTCGCCATCCCTGGATGTGTTTAAGTGTCGCTTAGATGTGGTGTTGGGTGATATGGTTTAGGGGTGAACTTGTAGTGTAGGGTTAACGGTTGGACTCGATGATCCCAAGGGTCTTTTCCAACCTGAATTGTTCTATGATTGTATGATTCCCATTGTTCCTGAGTCATTCCTTTGAACTTCATTTGACAGTTAAGGACTGTCCTCCTGCATGGGAGTAGGACAGCCTTAATTCCTTCGAGGGGGGTAGAGATAATCCTCCAGCCTCTCTTCTAACTCCCTCTCCCTTTCCCTAAGCGGTTTCAAACATCTTTGCCTGCTTTTGCCTGTTATTTTTTTTCTAAAGCTAAAACTAAAGGATCCTATGGTGGGATGTTAATTCTACAGTCCCTCTGCCGCTCCGGGTGGTTTCTTAGAGCAAAAAAAACATATCAGCGTACATAACTGTATCCCATTTACTTTCCCTCCTTAAAACAACATTAATTGTAACATGGTGTTATATTGTAAAGTTCCATTAAGTGGCCACTTCTCCACTTTGTCTAAGTTATAAAGGGACCACCACTGATTACAAAAGGTGCAAAGGCATACCTGTGCCATAACGAATGCACCTAAATTCAAGACAACTATTGAGATCAAACTCTTGTCTTCCGTTGAAAGAAATAACATACATATAACACTCAAACACTTAGTACGAACAAGCAAACAACACTGATGATAAAGTGGGCAGGTGCTCATTTGGGCTCCCTGCCAAGGGAACTCAGCACTACTCTGCTTTTTATTCCCACCCATGTAACAATAACATTATCTTGTACAACTCTTATTGATTCTTTGTATCTTTTTATATTTCCACAAAATACCTTTTAAGTCGACCTGACCAATCAATCGGATCCCAATCAGACCAGTTTCCTTGACATTTCTCACACCAGAAATTGTTTCCAAAGTGTGCTCAAATGTCCCGTTTACAGCCAAAACATTCAAGGACAATAATTGGATTGCACGAGAAATCATAATGTCCATGTATAGGACAGTAAAAACCAACAGGTCGACCCGACATAAAGATGCACACCTTGCGGGATAATGGAGCCGCGGATCAGAACTCCACACTCGTTTTGCGGTCAGACTGCCTCTCACTTGCACACTCACCCAACACTTTTAAACTTAGTTTCAGATGTCTTAAACAACAATGTAAAATATCATTAGCACAAATAATACACGGTACCGGATTTTTACAGCAGATGACAGTAGCAGTTGCAACATACCACTATACCACTCCTGCTACTTTGGCCAGGAGAACCCAAGTTACCATTGGTCAGGGTACAGAACTTACCCTGCCACCACCGTATGGGGCCTCAAATCCCAACCAACCAGAGGTGAGCGCTAATGCTCTACCTCGCTGTCGCAGGTTAGGGCTGGACCGGGCAACAAACGCGGACAGACGCTCTCTAACCCCCTCTTCCCCCCCCTAAATGGGAAGAAAAAAGGGAATGAGGCAGAGAGACTTATGGGTTAGGGAAAGAAAACTAGAAGAGCTTTAATGAAAATAATGGAAATAATGG
This sequence comes from Trogon surrucura, assembly GCA_020746105.1. Taxonomy (NCBI): domain Eukaryota; kingdom Metazoa; phylum Chordata; class Aves; order Trogoniformes; family Trogonidae; genus Trogon; species Trogon surrucura. Next base: position 792,841 of record JAJGST010000022.1, read on the forward strand.
TGAGAAGATAAAAGTAGAGAACTATATACAACTATAGATAGTAGCCTGATATCAAACCCAACTCCCTCCCCCGATAGCAATCACCACTGGTGCTGCAGAGCAGGAGGCAGTGGGAAAACCCCAGGCTCAGTGGCGGCGGGAGCTGGATACAGGGAGCTGGATTCGGGAACTCAGGATCCAGATCAAAAGCAGGAGATCGGATGGAGTCCTCTCTGGACACCGGCCATTGCAGCAAAGAAGGGCGAAAAGGCCGAAAAAAAAGGGCCGAAACTCTCATGATCACTCAATTTATACTGACTATGACGTATATGGGATGGAATACTCTCGTTGGTCACCTGTCCTGTCTATTACCCCCCGGAGGTGCCACCTTTTACTTCCTTGTGCCCCCCTCTTACTACCCAGCACCCCCAGCGTGGCACACAAGAGCCAGCAGTGGCCTTGGTCACTATAGGAATAAGTATAAGCAAGAGCCTTTCTACATACCAGTCCCAGGCAGTGACTGTAAACATCAGGTGTTATCACTGCCAGTAGCACACACTGTCTGCAAAAACATGCTGCTGACCTCAGAACATGCAGCCTTTTAGAAGACACTAAACTGGAAAGTAAAAATCACTAAACAGGACTGTGTTTTTAGCTAAACCCAGGACACTCGCGTAGGATATCTCCTCACAACTTATAGGTATCGCCTCCAAACCCACATACCTGGTCCACCAAGATGGTCCTTCTCTACCCCTGCAATGATTGGGTGAGCGAGGGAGATCCTCCGAGAAATCTCGGGCTGTGCCTAGGATGTCCCTCTCTCAGGGGTTCCTGCAGCCAGGCAGAGATCGTCCCATCTGGGGTGCCAAATTGACACGCAGAAACGAACTCTACAACTAACAGGGATTTATAAAGCAGGTACGTTTATTCAGAGCTGGGTACAAGGAGATCTTTTCTCAAAGCTTGCACACTGTTTCGACAAACAGATATTTATTATACAAAAGCATACATATTCATGAGCGTAGGCTGGGTTAGTTCTAAGATAAGCATGCTGGATCTCATCCTCTTGCCGCATGCACAATGCTATCTGGTGGTTGTGGGCCGGGGTCTTCTGGAGGAAGGCTCGTAGTCCTCCTCCTCATCACCATGTTCTTTGGTGAACCATAGCCTGTACTCCCTTGTTCTTGCTGACAAGCAAGGGCTGCATTCTTGAGGCACCCTGTGCCTGTTTATCTCACAGGAGCCTTGCATTCCATTCTCAGAGATAAGTCCCGCTCAAAGCATCACAATGTGCGTACGGACCCATCTCACAATGCAACTGTCACATAGTTCATTGCTGCTACTTGTTAGAAGGCTTTTAGCTAGGAAATTTCCATCAGGCCCTTAGAGACAATAAATTTCCCGTTATCATGTCTATATGTGCGCTAGCAGTTCCTGTTATCTGAGTTCTCCTGCGACAGAAGGTTCTAAACTACTTGCAGTGTTAGCGGACTTGCCTATATGTTTACATTTTGCTAAACTCTTTGCTGCCTTGGCGATGTCTGACTAAATGATTTTACTTCTCTGTATCACGGGGAAATCGTGCTGGAGCAGTTTCCCCCTGAAGGACTGCACCCCATGGAGAGACTCACATTGGGGCAGTTTGTCAAGAGCTGATTCTCATGAGAGGACTCATGTCAGACAGTGTGTGTAATCTTGGAAGGCGGGGCTGGCCACTTGGGAAGAGTATAAGGCTGTTGTCCGAGGATGTAGGGAGGCAACTAGGAAAGCAAAGGCCTCCCTAGAATTGAACCTGGCGAGAGGGGTCAAGGACAACAGGAAGAGCTTTTTCAAATACGTGGCAGATAAAACTAACACCAGAGGCAATGTAGGCCCACTGATGAATGAGGTGGGTGCCTTGGTGACAGAAGATACAGAGAAGGCGGAGTTACTGAATGCCTTCTTTGTCTCTGTCTACTCTGCCGGAGGCTGTGCTGAGGAGCCCCGTTCCCCTGAGGCCCCAGAGGAAGTCAGGGCAGTGGAGGAGTTTGCTTTAGTCGATGAGGACTGGGTTAGGGACCAATTAAGCAATCTGGACATCCATAAATCCATGGGTCCAGACAGGATGCATCCACGGGTGCTGAGGGAGCTGGCTGATGTCATTGCTAGACCACTCTCCATCATCTTTGCCAAGTCTTGGGAGACGGGAGAGGTGCCTGAGGACTGGAGGGAAGCAAATGTCACTCCAGTCTTCAAAAAGGGCAAGAAGGAGGACCCGGGTAACTATAGACCGGTCAGCCTCACCTCCATCCCTGGGAAAGTGATGGAACGACTTATCCTTGGTGCCATCTCAAGGCATATCAGGGATAAGAGGGTCATTAGAGACAGTCAACATGGCTTCACCAAGGGGAAGTCGTGCTTGACTAACCTCATAGCCTTTTACGAGGATATAACAAGGTGGATAGATGATGGCAGAGCGGTGGATGTGGTCTACCTTGACTTCAGTAAAGCATTTGACACAGTCTCCCACAGCATCCTTGCTGCTAAACTGAGGAAGTGTGGTCTAGACTCTCGGGTAGTGAGGTGGACTGTGAACTGGCTGAGGGGAAGAAGCCAAAGAGTTGTGGTCAATGGGGCGGAGTGTGGTTGGAGGCCTGTATCCAGTGGAGTCCCTCAAGGGTCGGTACTGGGACCAGTATTATTCAATATATTCATCGATGACTTGAATGAGGGACTAGAGAGTACTATCAGCAAGTTTGCTGATGACACCAAGCTGGGAGGAGTGGCTGAGATGCCAGAAGGCTGTGCTGCCATTCAGCGAGACCTGGACAGGCTGGAGAGTTGGGCGGGGAAAAATTTAATGAAATATAACAAGGGTAAATGTAGGGTCTTGCATCTGGGTAGGAACAACCCCAGGTTCCAGTATAAGTTGGGGAATGACTTATTAGAGAGTAGTGTAGGGGAAAGGGACCTGGGAGTCTTGGTGGACAGCAGGATGACCATGAGCCAGCAGTGTGCCCTTGTGGCCAGGAAGGCCAATGGCATCCTGGGGTGTATTAGAAGGGGGGTGGTTAGTAGGTCGAGAGAGGTTCTCCTTCCCCTCTACTCTGCCCTGGTGAGACCCCATCTGGAATATCGTGTCCAGTTCTGGGCCCCTCAGTTTAAGAAAGACAGGGAACTGCTGGAGAGAGTCCAGCACAGGGCAACTAGGATGATTAAGGGAGTGGAGCATCTCCCTTATGAGAAAAGACTGAGGGAGCTGGGGCTCTTTAGTTTGGAGAAGAGGAGACTGAGGGGTGACCTCATTAATGTTTACAAATATATCAAGGGTGAGTGTCACGAGGATGGAGCCAGGGTCTTCTCGGTGACAACCAATGATAGGACAAGGGGTAATGGGCTGAAACTGGAACATAAGAGGTTCCGCTTAAACTCGAGAAGAAACTTCTTCTCAATGAGGGTGACGGAGCCCTGGAACAGGCTGCCCAGAGAGGTTGTGGAGTCTCCTTCTCTGGAGACATTCAAGACCTGCCTGGACACGTTCCTGTGTAGCATAATCTAGGCGTTCCTGCTCTGACAGGGGGATTGGACTTGATGATCTTTTGAGGTCCCTTCCAACCCCTAACATTCTGTGATTCTGTGAACTTCCTGGATTGCTTATTATAGAATCATAGAGGAGGAAAACTGCATCACAGTTTATAAAAAAAAAAACCTAGCAAGATCAGAGGAGCTCAGATTCTTTGATTCTTGGTGCTCCCACTGAGTTTTGGGCAACATCTGTCCTATAAGGGATCTACCAGGCTTACCTGCTCACATACATGGAGCAGGATCAGAGGGATACTAGCTGCTCTGTCTCACCACAGGAAGTGGGGTTATTCTTTCCCAAGTGCAAGACTCTACACTTGCCCTTGTTGAATTTCATAAAATTTCTCTCCGCCCACCCCTCCAGCCTGTCCAGGTGTCTCTGAATGGCAGCACAGCCTTCTGGTGTGTCAACCACTCCTCCCAGTTTTGTGTCATCAGCAAACTTGCTGATAGTACTCTCTAGTCCCTCATCCAAGTCATCAATGAATATATTGAATAATACTGGTCCCAGTACCGACCCTTGAGGGACTCCACTGGATACAGGCCTCCAACCACACTCCGCCCCACTGACCACGACTCTTTGGCTTCTTTCCCTTAGCCGGTTCGCAGTCCACCTCACTACCCGAGAGTCTAGACCACACTTCCTCAGTTTAGCAGCAAGGATGCTGTGGGAGACTGTCAAATCATAGGAATCAAAGAATGACCTGGGCTGGAAGGGACCTTAGAGATCATTTTAATCCAACCTCCCTGTTGTGGGCAGGGACGCTTTACTGAAGTCAAGGTAGACCACATCCACCGCTCTGCCATCATCTATCCACCTTGTTATATCCTCGTAAAAGGCTATGAGGTTAGTCAAGCACGACTTCCCCTTGGTGAAACCATGTTGACTGTCTCTAATGACCCTCTTATCCTTGATATGCCTTGAGATGGCACCAAGGATAAGTCGTTCCATCACTTTCCCAGGGATGGAGGTGAGGCTGACCGGTCTATAGTTACCCGGGTCCTCCTTCTTGCCCTTTTTGAAGATTGGAGTGACATTTGCTTCCCTCCAGTCCTCAGGCACCTCTCCCGTCTCCCAAGACTTGGCAAAGATGGTAGAGAGTGGTCTAGCAATGACATCAGCCAGCTCCCTCAGCACCTGTGGATGCATCCCATCTGGATGCATTGCCCCTTTTCCTGTCATTGGACATCCCTGAGAAGAGCCTGGCTCCGTCCTCCTGACACTCACCCTTCACATATTTGTAAACATTTATGAGGTCACCCCTCAGCCTCCTCTGCTCCAAGCTAAAGAGACCCAGCTCCTTCAGCCTTTCCTCATAAGGGAGATGTTCCACTCCCTCCATCATCTCTGTGGCTCTGCGCTGGACTCTCTCCAGCAGTTGCCTGTCTCTCTTGAGCTGAGGGGCCCAGAACTGGACACAATATTCCAGATGGGGTCTCACCAGGGCAGAGTAGAGGGGGAGGAGGACCTCTCTCGACCTACTTACTGCTCCCCTTCTAATACACCCCAGGATGCCATTGGCCTTCTTGGCCACGAGGGCACATTGCTGGATCATGGTCATCCTGCTGTCCATCAGAATCCCCAAGTACCTTTCCCCTGCACTGCTCTCCAGCAGGTCAGTCCCCAACGTATACTGGCACATGGGGTTATTCTTTCCCAAGTGCAAGACTCTACACTTGCCCTTGTTGAATTTCATAAAATTTCTCCCCGCCCACCCCTCCAGCCTGTCCAGGTGTCTCTGAATGGCAGCACAGCCTTCTGGTGCGTCAACCACTCCTCCCAGTTTTGTGTCATCAGCAAACTTGCTGACAACACTCTCTAACCCCTCATCCAGGTCATCGATGAATATACTGAACAACACTGGCCCCAGTACTGACCCCTGAGGGACTCCACTAGATACAGGCCTCCAACTAGACTCTGCCCCACTCACCACAACTCTCTGACTTCTTGACTTCAAGTAGTTCAGAATCTACTTCACTACCCGATCATCCAGACCACACTTCCTCAGTTTACCTATGAGGATGCTGTGGGAGACCATGTCAAATGCTTCATTAAAATCCAGATAAACCACGTCCACAGCGCAGCCACCATCCATCCACCTGGTTATGTCTTCGTAAAAGGCTATCAGGTTGGTCAAACATGACTTCCCCTTGGCAAAGCCATGCTGACTGCTCCTAATGACCTTCTTATCCTTGATATGTCTAGAGACAATGCCAAGGATAAGTTGTTCCATCGCCTTTCCAGGGATGGAGGTGAGGCTGACTGGTCTGTAGTTACCCGGGTCCTCCTTCCTGCCCTTTTTGAAGACTGGAGGTTCCTGGAATATGTCAATGATAACTTCCTTCTTCAAGTGATAGAGAAGCCAATGAGTACAGGTGCTATGCTGGACCTTTTTCTCATTAACAGAGAGGGGCTGGTGGGGAGTGTGAAGCTCAAGTGCAGCCTTGTCTGCAGTGACCATGAAATGGTGGTGTTCAAGATCCTTAGGGAAATGAGGATGGCACACAGCAAGTTCTCTGCCCTGGTCTTCAGGAGAACAGACTTTGGCCTCTTTAGGGATTTACTATATATAGTATCATAGAATAAAGTTGTGGAGTGAAGACAGGCCTGAGATAACTGATTAGTACCCAAGAATCATCTCTTCCAAGTTCACAAGTCATGCATCCTGACAAAGAAGAATTTGGGCAAAAATACCAGGAGGCTTGCATGGATGAACATGGAGTTCCTGGACAAACTCAAGCACAGAAAGCAAGTTTATAGAGGGTAGGAGCAAGAACAGGTAACCTGGGATAATGTGGGCCCTCTCTGGAAGGAAATGGAAGATCTGGTTACCTGGAATATGGAAAAGGCTAAGGTACTCAATGAATTTTTTGCCTCAGTCTTCACTAGCAAATGCTCTAGCCATACCGCCCATGTCGCAGAAAGCAAAGGCAGTGTTGTGTTAAATGTAATGATAAGAGTTTGACTCATGGCTGAGGGAAGCTCTTCCATTGAGTCACAAGGTTCAAAAAGGCCCCCCTTGCTTTCTAAACTTATTCTCAGAGAGGAATCTAGGTACAGCTAGATCCAGTCGTAGTCGCAGACTTGATCAACGGTTTATGTCTAAAGGTCCTTGCCTGTCAGAGTCCCCCAAGGACTTTCACTGAACAGTTTTGCAAAGTTGAAAAGATAGTTTATTAAAGTGGCAGATAGATTCGTAATTGCCTTTGATAAATACACTTACTGCATCAGCACTAAATATTCTAAAAGCTAGTCAAAATTAATCAAGGTATATAAACAATTCATTCATTCATTCACTTGAGTATTGTCTGCAAAGTGACATAGGTGTGATTTCTAACCGGAAGAGGCATCCCTGCTAAAGGGGAAAGGAGAATGCATCAGACCTATCAATCTGCCCACCAGCTGAAATCAGAGGTCTTCTCTGAGCCGAGATATTGGTAAGTGGCCACATTTATAATATTGATGAGGTGGGATTGAGTCATGTGTCTTCAAACAAAGCTTGTGGCGTTGTCATCAAAGAGTGAGGGGAGGGAGATCAAAATTCCTTTCAGAGGCTTGCTTTCTCTTTCCATTTCACTGAAGAAACCTCAGGTTGTGAGGTCTCCTTCTCCTTGCCTCAGATGCCACTCAGTTGCTAATGTTGCTGCATTGGGTATGTAATCACCTCTACATCTGTCTCATCTTGGTCAGGTACTCAAGCCTGGTGCAAGATAAGTACAGAGTTTAACTCTCTTCCTGCTCAACTCCCAAAATCACTCATTCTTTGTCAACTCATGGAATTTCCCCCAGGCAGAGACTAGGAGAACCAAGGACCACCTACTGTAGATGATAAGATTCTAGACCATCTAGGGAACCCGGATGTACACAAACCCATGGGACTTGATGAGATGCATCTGCAGGTCCTGAGGGAACTGGCAGATGAAGTTGTTAAGCTACTATCCATCATATTTGAGAAACTGTGTCAGTCTGGAGAAGTTCCTACTGACTGAAAAAGGGGAAACATAACCCCCTGTCCTGTGTTTGGCTAGGATGGGGTTAAACTTTCACTAGGATTTGGGAGGGGGCATAGCTGGGATAGCTGAATCGAACTAGCCACTAGCCAAGGGAATATTCGATACCATGCCAGGTGTATATATAAAGGGAGCTAGCTAGCATAAGGCTCTTTGGGGAATGCGCAGCAGCTGCCAAGCGATTGGGTCCAGGGTGGTGATGCCGTGAAAAGCTGAAATCAGAACTTAATAGCCTTGATGTCTATTAAGCAGGTATTCTTTATTGCTGCGCAGGGCACACAGAGAATAGCTCCGTCTAGTGTGTGCCCCAAGAAAGGCCAAACGTACAGCTTTTATACAGTTTAGACATACATATTCATGCAATTTCCAAGAACTCATTAACATGTTGCCGCCCACTCCCGCATGCATAATAGTCTTTTGGTGGTCATCAGGTGGCCGTCATTGTAGTCCTCATCGAGGTATCCTGTTGATGAGCTCCATTCAGTTAACTTCTAGGCTGGTTCTGCATATCTCATTCCATCTTTGAAGATAAGGGCATCCTGCCCTTGAGGAAAAGGTTCCGGGAAAAGCTCCCCTTGTGGAATACTTATCTCACACTTCCATTGTCCCACTGATTGAAGATAAGGGCATCCTGCCCTTGAGGAAAAGGTTCCGGGAAAATCTCCCTTTGTGGAATACCTATCTCACACCTCCATTGTCCCATTGTCCCACTGATTCTGTTTGCCCCAGCATATTGAGTCTTTTACATACCAATTAAAACTACGGTTCTTCCACGGCTTCAATTCCCCCCTTTTATTTTTACTTTGCGAATTCCTTCGCATTTGTAACTTTTACTAATGTTTCGATTACCTGGTAGTGAACATTCTCTTCCCAAGCAGCTACAATATTCACAACAGTAATCAGAACCAAAAAGCAGAATGCTGTCATTCTATTGTCTCTGTAATTTCAACTTTAAAGGTCCCATAGACTCTGAAGTCCACTGCTTATCTGGAGCTTTCTTCACTCTAGTGTAATGGATCCAGGCGGGTCGCTCTCTTATCTTGATTGCAGTGAAGGTTGTCAGTAGTACCTGGTATGGTCCGTTCCACTTCTCTTCCAGCGGATTACCTGAAAGATTCTTAACATAAACCAAATCTCCAGGGCTATATGGGTGGATTTTGTGATCCAGTCCCTTAGCCCTGGTTCCTAGAACATTCTTATTTATTACCTCTAGTTGTTTTCCTAAAGATATTACATAGTTCTGCAAATAACAGTTTCCCAGCTGACCCAAATCTTCCCCCTTGAACTTGGTCTGATAAGGTCTCCCATATAATATCTCAAAAGGGCTTAAGTTTTCTTTGGCTCTGGGCTTCACTCGTATTCTTAATAATGCTATGGGCAACGCCTGATACCAATACAAATTTGCCTCCTGACATATCTTGGCTATCTGCTGTTTTATCATATGGTTCATCTTTTCCACCTGTCCACTAGCCTGTGGTCTCTGGGGAGTATGTAGTTGCCAGTCAATCCCCAGTATTCTACTAACTTGTTGTACTACATGTTCGCAGAAGTGAGTGCCCCTATCTGATGAAATGACTGTAGGCACCCCAAATCGAGGTATTGTTTCATTCATCAATACCTTAGTCACTTCCCTTGCCTTGTTAGTTCTGCAAGGAAATGCCTCTGGCCATCCAGAAAAGGTGTCTGACAATACCAACAAATATCGGTACCCTCCTTTTCTTGGGACCTCAGAAAAATCAATCTGCCAATGGTCTCCGGGTACGTTCCCTTTCCCTATGGTTCCTAATTGTCTTCGATTACCAGTGTTAGGATTATTTCTCAAGCATATTTCACATTGCTGGGTCACTTGTCGGACTGTTGTATACAAGCTTTTCCCTACCAATTTTTGACTTAGAAATTTGTACAATGAATCTGCTCCCCAATGTGTTTTATTGCGTTCTGTTTTGACAATACCCCATACCATTCTAGCAGGAACCACAACCCGACCATCATCTAGACTTGCCCATCCTTGGGAGGGAATTTGTCCTCCTAGCCCCTGTATTAATTCTTGGTCTGCTTTAGAATACTCAACGCTTTCTTGACCAATCAGGTTTGTCAGGAATCAGTGCTAAAGCTGATTCACTTTGCATTCTTCCAGCTGCCTCCTTAGCCATAGAATCAGCAAATCTATTACCTTTCTCTTTGGTCAGTGTTACCCTTCGAATGTCCTTGACAATGCATAATGGCCACTTTGGTAGGAAGTCGTACTGCCTCCAGCAAGCGAAGCACCTCTTCCGCGTTCTTGACTTGTTTCCCTTGTGTGGTGAGTAGTCCTCGTTCCTTCCAGATTGCCCCATGGGCATGCACAACTCCAAAGGCATACCTAGAGTCTGTCCATATATTTATTCTCTTTCCTTTTGCTAATTCTAAAGCCCTGGTCAGGGCAATAATTTCTGCTTTCTGGGACGATGTCCCGGCAGGCAAAGGTTGGGATTCAATTATCCTTTCTACTGTAGTCACCGCATATCCAGCTTTGTGAACACCTTGTCTGTGAAAACTGCTTCCATCTGTAAACCAAGAGTCCTGTGCATCTTCCAGAGGTTCTTCCTTTAGATCCGGCCTGCTTGAGTACACAGTCTCAATGGTCTCCAAACAATCGTGTGTCAAAGGTTCAGATGTTTCCCCACTGAGAAAGGAAGCGTCTTAGGGAGAGGAGTTCTGCAAATTGCTTCTTTCCTTTCCGTTCCTAATTCTCGTTGTCCTCCTGACAGTTCATACCCAAGGTAGGTTACACGCTGCTGCACCATCTGAGCTTTCTGTTGAGAAACTCGATATCCATTTAATCCCAAGAAATTCAATAAACTAACAGTCCATTGAATACAGTCAGGTTTTGTTTCTGTTGCAATTAACAGGTCATCCACATACTGAAGAAGGATTCCATCTCTGGAGGGGGGGTCCCATGTTTCAAGTTCTCGTGCTAAGTGATTTCCAAAAATTGTTGGACTGTTCTTAAACCCTTGAGGTAACACTGTCCAAGTGAGTTGAGTTTTCCTACCAGTAGTAGGAGTTTCCCATTCAAATGCAAATATGCTTTGACTTTCTTTGGCCAAAGGCAAACAGAAGAATGCATCTTTTAAATCTAATACTGTAAACCATACCTGATTATCTCGCAATTTAGTGAGTAGGGTATAAGGATTGGCCACCACAGGGTGCAAATCCTTAACAATTCCATTAATTTTCCTTAAATCCTGCACTACTCGGTAAGTTCCATCTGATTTCTTTACATGCAGTATGGGAGTGTTATATTCTGATTCGCATTCTACTAGTAATCCATGCTGTAGAAAATTATTTATTGGACCTTCTATTCCTTTTCGATCTTCTAGCCTCAGTGGATATTGTTTTTGATGTACTGGGGCTGCCCCTTCTCTAATTTCTATGTTTATGGGGGTAGCATTTTTTGCTCTTCCTGGGATCCCTGCAGCCCAAACCCCTGGGTATACCTGATTAATGATTTCTTTTATTTCAGTGGTTGGGGTAACTGATTTTTCTGGGCATATTAAGGCTAAACTCAATATTTTAATCAATTGATCTTCTTTTACTTTTAATTTCATTGTGCCTTCATTGAAAACTATAACTGCCCCCAGCTGCTCCAGTAAATCACGGCCTAGTAGTGACTTCGGGGAGTTTGACAGATAAAGGAATCGATGTATCCCGATTTGCTTTCCCAGTTTAAATTTTAGGGGCATTGAGAAGAATGCCTTTTTCTGCTGGCCAGTGGCTCCTATTACATTCACAAAATCATTGCTTACAGGTACTAATTCTTGGTTTAAAACAGAGAAAGAAGCCCCCGTATCTACCAGAAATTCCACTTCTTCCTCTTGTTTCCCTAGCTTTATTTTAACCAGTGGATCTGCTAGGGTAGATGCCCCAGGTCCCCGTCAGTTGATCTCTGCCTCGGCTACAAAGGCCTGTGGTGTTTCCTTAAGCCTTGGACATTCATTTTTCCAGTGTCCTTCCTCCCAACAATATGCACACTGATTTTTTCCCAATCCATTCCTTGGTCCTCCCCTATTCACACAGGGCCTTCCGTTTTCATGCTCTCTTGATCCTCCTCTATTTACACAGGGCTTCCCTTTTCCACGCCCTCTAGATCCTCCTCTATTTACACTTCCTCTTTGTTCCAAAGCTGCCACTGTAGCCGTTGCCATCACTTTCAATTTTTCTCTATCTGCGTCTTCACGATTCCTAAAAACTCTCCATGCCGTTTCGAGCAACCTTTCTAAGTCCCTTATATCTGGTTCCTCTAATCTCTGTAGCTTTTTCCTTATATCTGTAGCTGATTGTCCCAGAAATAATGAGACAAGCTGTTGTTGTCCCATATCTGAGGAGGGATCTAGGGTAGTGTATTTTCTCATGGCATTTCTTAGTTGATCTAAAAATTCAGTAGGGGTCTCCGCCTGCCCTTGTTTGACAGCATATAATGCTGACCAATTCACAGCCTTTGGAATTGCATTCTCCAACCCCAATTTAATCCAATCTCGATATCTCCTTAACATTCTATATTCATGACCATCATTGGGGTCCCAGTGTGGGTCAGTCAAAGGAATGTAATTGTCCACATTCCCTTGTAAGGTTCCCCCAGTAATTTGAGCCTGCACATGGGTTCGAGCAGTTTTTAATACCAAATGTTTTTCTGTTTCGGTCATTTCCCCCAAAATCAAATCTACATCTGACCAATCGGGATCCTGATTTTTGACTATCAATTCAAATCGCTTTGCTACTTTGGAGGGGTCGTCTCGATATCCCCTGGCTACCTCTTTCCAGGTATCCAAGTCGGCATTGGAGAAAGGAACTTTTACTCTAGCCGGGCCTCCCGCCCCCATTACCTCCCGCAACGGGGCCAGGAGTTGCGGGGCTTTCTGTGTCTTACTCCGGGTCCGTGCTGTAACCGGAGAAGAATCACTTGCCGCTCCTCCTTCCCCGTTGCTGCTATCTGCTTCAGACGGCAATGGTGGGGGAGGGGGAAGCCAATCTACTGGCGGGGGAGGGAATCCCAAGTCCTCAGGCTGATCCTTTTCTTCCTCTGTGTTCTTTTCGGGACCCGTCACTTTCAAACATCTTTGTCCAATACTACATGCTGAGCAACATCTCTTCATTTTCCTTTGCTTCCTCTCATTTCTCTGCTCTCTTTCCAAGGATAGAACTAGGGGATCTTGCGGTGGCACATTAATGCCACAATCTCTCTGCCATTCTGGATGATTTTGCAAAGTAAAAAACATATCTGCATACATAACCTCATCCCACTTTTCTTCTCTCCGCAAAAACAACATTAACTGCAAGTTTGTATTATAATTCAAAGATCCGTTAAAAGGCCATTTTTCACCATCCTCTAATTTGTACAGTGGCCACCATTGATTACAATACTTGATTAATGTTTTTTTGTTCACACTTCCACCTGGTGGTCCCCCTATATCTTTCCAGTGTGCCAGAATACACCCTAGGGGCTTTTCTTAACTATTCCTTTGCTCGGCTGCCCTCCCATTCCCGATTACCACGGAGATTCCTTTCACAAATATATTTCCAATCTGTCTTACTTATACCTCTAAAACCACGATAACAAACAAACTCTCGGCTGGATTCTGCTAGTACAATTTTATGTGTGTTTCCCCCCACACCTTAAATTTATGGTCCAAAACCCAGGTTTACAGGTCTGGCAGGGGAGGGATTACTGGCAAAAGTTAACTCCTTCCCAGCCGAGGCCTTACTGATTCCCAAATTGTCCTTCCCCTGTTCCACAACGTGTACGTGTCAAATACCCTGCTTTCTCAATTCTTTCCCAGTCTGATCACTCTTTACACTTTTGCAACAAAAATCCCACCCAAATCGGATCCACGGATCCAAAACTTCTCACCACATCTTATACATTCAAAACCAAATATGAGTTGACATGATTTGTGGTGAAACACACACCACCAACAATAATTCTCCAGGGCTTGATACACACGCTTGGTCTGTCTCTGGCCGCACCCCTCGTGGGATAATGGAACTGCAGATCAGGACTCCACACTCGCTTCGCAGCTGTGCTGCGTCTCAGTCACTCAGTCCACTCATACAAATGCCAGGTTCAAATCACTTTTACATAAACGGTTCCTTATAGACATATCCAGGTTCAATACCAATAAATCAATACCACCACAGAGTATGCTATTGCAAAAGTACATAACCGTACCCAACATACCAGAGTACACCACTCACAATGAGCGTGCACCAACAAAATACAAACACTTACACAAGCTTTGTACCCAAAGAGATGTATACCCTCAAGCAACGGTAACCTGGTATACAGTGCCTTGCGTAGGACGTCTCCTACGACTTACAGAACAGAACAAAGTGCACCATTACAGAGTACGCTATTGCAAAAGTACTTAGTCCGACCTGAGCCCGTACCCAACGTACCAGAAACCCGGGAAAAAACAAAACCAAACAAAACAAACATTTAAAGAATACCTTATTCCTTTAGATGGTCCTTGTCTGCTCCCACAGAGATCCGATTGAGGCGAGGAGTCCCTCTGGGAAATCCCGGGGGTACCCTAGGGAGCCCTGTTCTCAGTGGGTCCCGCAGCCGAGCAGAGAGGGTCCCACCTGGGTCGCCAAACTGATGCCGTGAAAAGCTGAAATCAGAACTTAATAGCCTTGATGTCTATTAAGCAGGTATTCTTTATTGCTGCGCAGGGCACACAGAGAATAGCTCCGTCTAGTGTGTGCCCCGAGAAAGGCCAAACGTACAGCTTTTATACAGTTTAGATATATATATTCATGCAATTTCTAAGAACTCATTAACATGTTGCTGCCCACTCCTGCATGCATAATACAGTCTTTCGGTGGTCGTCAGGGTCTCTGGTGGTCGTTTTACTTCATCATCGTAGTCTTCATCGAGGTGTCCTCTTGATGAGCTCCATTCAGTTAACTCCTTATCTTTTATGTTAAGAGACCCCAAGGCTGACCTAGGCTGGTTCTGCATAACTTAATGGCATTTGGGAGTCCTGGGGCATTCCGTCTTTGAAGATAAGAGCATCCTGTCCTTGAGGAAAAGTTTCGGAAAAAGCTCCGCTTGTGGAATACCTGTCTGACACCTCCACTCTCCCACTGATTCTCTTTGCCCAGGCTTACTGAGCCTTTTACATACCAGCTAAAACTACAGTTCTGGCTATAACTATGGCTCCAGCTAAAAACCACTGCTTCACCATCAAGGCAAACACCATGTACTTACAATGGTGGAAATGACCATCATGTGGTTGGAAACATACACTGTGCTCCATGCTACTGCTCGAAACACCATCTTGGGCCTTGAGAAGCAGATACTGTGGCGACACGGCACTCCAGAAAGGACTGAGTCGGATAATGGGACTCACTTCTGGAATAACCTCATAGATACCTGGGCCAAAGAGCACGGCATTGAGTGGGTGTATCTCACCCCATATCATGCGCCAGCCTCTGGAAAGGTTGAACGGCACAATGGACTGCTAAAGACTACATTGAGAGCAATGGATGATGGAACCTTCAAACATTGGGATACAAATTTAGCAAAGGCCACATGGTTAGTCAACAATAGAGGATCTTCTAATTGAGTTGGGCCTGCCCAGCCAAGACTCCCACGTACTGTGGGAGGAGATAAAGTCCCTGTCATGCGCATGAAGAATATGTCAGGGAAGATGGTATGGGTTAGCCCTGCTTCAGGCAAAGGCAAACCCATCCATGGGATTGCTTTTGCTCAAGGACCTGGGTGTACTTGGTGGGTGATGCAGAAGGAGGGGGATGTTTGATGTGTACCTCAAGGGGATTTAGCTCTGGGAGAAAATAGCCAGTGAACTGAATCCTATGACGTTAGATGCTAAATAACCCTGTCAATGTGTATCCCATTTTAGCGGATAGATGTGTGAATTTTGCCTTAAACATTTCTTGTCATTTTTACAAACCCCCAGCTTGGTTAAAAACAAGACCAATTTTTGATCCTGTGTGGCATACTGATAAGAGCAAAATGGAATGTAGTAGAGGGGATCTGATAAGGCTACAGATGCCTCAAACAGCCCTGGTGCTGAATATGAATGAGAACAGGTAATCCTGCAGAGGCAGGATGGTCTTGTCTTGTAGCATATCTCCCAAGGAGACAGGGAAATCACACATGCTAATGAGGATTATAGAAAACAATGAAATGCCTTGATCCCCTACCTGACATACTGCAGAAAAGTGTGTATAAATGAGCGTCATTTGACACAAGAAGTGTGGTTGAAGCAAGAGACAGAAGAAAGCAGACAGAAGAAAAGAAGCATGTAGACTGAGACAAAGACACCAAGAAGAATAATGTAGGAGGAGAAGAAGAAAAGATGATGGCATCCTTGAACCCTACTTGACAGGACCAACGCAGGAACCCAGACCAGTGATCTCTGTCTTTCTCCCCCTCTCTCTCCCCCCTCTCTATCTTTTCCCTTTCCCCTTTCTCATTAAGTAACGCAAGGCCTATCATACTGCTTGCTTAGTTTATACTTAGTTTCTGTCTTGTAATCAGAAATATAATACTGCCTGTTAGTTGTTACATGTCCTTTTTCCTTGTTATCATTAAGTAACACGCAGTTTGCTGTAGTTTGTTGTATACCTAGTCTTTTCCTGGTTATCGTTAAGTCATAGTATATTGCCTGCCCTTATGTGTCTTGTAACTAAAGCCGATTGTCGTGAGTCCGATCTATGCGTTGTGACAAATTAATAAACGATTGTGTATGGGCCTTGAGACTTGTCTCACTGTTGTTCACTCCATTTGGGTATTATGAATCTAAAAGTCACTTGTCCCCCTCTCCTGAGCGAGACGTGACACCCATCACTACCGCAGTTGCAGTAAGAACAACCCAGATCAATAAAGAACGGACTATAACGAAAACAAGCAAAGGACAGCCATAAGGGAACCTGAGGTGGCGCCCAGTGACTTCCTTAAGATAACATCCTCAGACTTCAGACCGTGGGCATGGGCCGTGCCAAACACACCATGAGTTCAGGATGCAGCATGCAACAGTCCACCACATTATCTCCTACCCTAAAGATGTGTGATGGATGGAGCCTCGAAGTCATGGCCTACATGAACCCAATGGATATACTGGAGAGATGGTGCACAGATTAAAGGAATTATATCTGTGTATATGTGTGTGTATATATATATATATGTATTAAGGACAAGAAAGGTAGTGGTAAATGAAAAGTGTAAGATCTGGGCATGACGTAGATGGTATAGTGTGGAGCACAAAAATACTGTGTCCTTGGTACAGCATGATGTGCTAAAATTAGCTGGACGCAGGCAGTGGAATTGGCTAACACAGGGAGAAAAGAAGATGTAAATATGGCTTGTTTCTACAGAACCTAATCATTGTAGCTGAAGAGCATAAACATGTTGGTTAAGCAATGACCTTGGATAAAGGGAGCTGAAACTAATTTGTTTTTAGTGGAAAAATACTGTTACTGTTAAGACAAGTATAAATATGTGAGTCTGCTTGCAATAAAGCTGTTTTTGATTTCATTCCTACACATCCAAGTCTGTGCATCAATACGCCACAAATGGCGCCCAAACAGGGACCCTAAATCCGAGGGAACAGAGGATCCAGTGGCGTTGCCCAGTCAAGTTTGGATGGAGAGAAATTGCTGCGCAGCACTAATTACCTGCCGTGTATTGGAGGTAAGCGACTCGGAACATGGGGAACAAGATATCCCGAGAACAAAAATCCGTGCTGGCAATGCTGATGAGGATTTTACAGAAGCACGGTGCTAAGATTGACAATCATGATTTAAGAATGCTTCTGGCATGGGCTAAGGCTCATTATCCACGCCTTGATCTCATCAATGTTTATGAGCCGGACACTTGGGACAAGGTAGGCGTAAGACTGTGGGACGCTGCAACCCGTGATGATAAGACTGCCACGGAGTTGCTGAGTTCCTGGCGCACCTTGTTTGAAACTTTGAAAACCCATGTTAGTAGCAAAGACAACTCTTCGTTGGCACCTGTTTCCCTGACCGTAGCAGCGGCTGCAGCTTCCGCATGTGGCACTGACTCAGATTTTCCGGAGGATATCCCTTCGGATCAGGGGCCGGCAGACCCTGAAACTGAGGAGCCAGCGCGGGAGCAGACGGGAGCGGAAGCAAACGCTAGAGCTTGGTGGGCGCAGATTCGCCAAGAAGCAGCAAATGCAGGGGAGTGGAACATAGTTCGAGCCTGTGGAGCTTACCCTGTGATATATCAGGCGGATCAGTCCCCCCAGTGGGAAGGAATAACTTTCGGGCTGGTGAAGGAAATGCGTCGTGCGGTCAAAGAGAATGGATTCACTTCACCATATACGCATACCTTCTGGCAGGCTGTTTTTGATACACATCAGTTTATTCCATATGGTAGTCGGGTTATTGCTCAGTTATTGCTTACTGGTGCACGATATTTACTGTGGATGCAGGCTTGGAGGGATCTGTGCCAGCAGGCTGCTATTGAAAATTTAGGAAGACCAGACAGAGACCCTTTGGAGGACATTTTTGATACGGTCCTTTTGGGGGAGGGGTTGTTCGCCGCACCTGATGCGCAGGCAAGAATTATCAGACAGGCATTACTCCAGTCACAGCAATTAGCTTTCCGTCCTTTACAACAGGTCCCTGACGCAGGACAGAGGGAACAGTCGTTTGTCACTGTGCGGCAGGACCCTCAAGAATCCTTTATGAAGTTTATTGACCATCTTAAACAAGCGGTGGATAGGCAAGTTGATAACATAGAAGCCCGTGATGTTTTGCTGCAACACTTAGTGATTGCAAATGCAAATGCAGACTGCCAGAAAGCTCTACCCATGCTTAAAAACCCCTCTGTTGCAGAAATGGTAGAAGTTTGTCAGAACATGAGCATGCACGAGTATCAAATTACCATGATGGCAGAAAAGTTTGCTTTGGCTGCTATCCAGGGGCGGGTACGTTTTAAATGAGAGTTCTGATTTCAGCCTTTTCACAGCATCACTGTCATACAGGTGAGAAGGCACGAGATGCTTGTCATTTTTTACAGGCATTTTCTGTGCTGGGAGTACCACAATGCGTGAAGACAGACAATGGCCCCACTTACATGAGACAGTGTACTGCTGCCTTTTTTCAGACTTGGGACATCACTCATGTAACAGGCACTCCTCATTCTCCCACAGGTCAAGCTATTGTGGAACATGTGCATGGCTCCTTCAAGGCCATGCTAATTAAACAGAAAGGGGCAATGAGCCACGGTACACCTCAGGAACGGTTGGCAAAAGCCTTGTATGTATTAAACTTTTTAAACCGTTGGCACGATGGAGAAGCACCTTGTCATTTTGCATCGCTCGCCACGAGTGTGCGTGACCCTGACAATCTTCCTAAAGCGACGGTATTGGTAAAAAATGTGGCTATTAATCAATGGGAAGGTCCATTTCCCTTAATAACATGGGGAAAAGGCTATGCTTGTGTTTCCACAGGGACAGGACCACGGTGGGTGCCGGCATGATGGGTGCGACCAGCATTGTCCTCTTTGCCCTCGGCATGACCACGGGAATTGCAGAAGTGGTTTGGATCCCGCCTCAACCGAAGACCAACGTATGGGTCACTCTAGCCAATATGACAGGACAAAATTCTCTGTGCTTTGTGACTGCATCGCCTGAGAATCCCTTTACAACGTGTCTGGTTGGTGTTCCCGTGGACAATTGGCCTGTACCGTCAGCACTGGCAAGCGTGGTAAACGTATCCGGAAAAGTAGATTGTTGTGGTTTGACCCTGGCCAGCAGTCAAGTGCCTACACAGCCACTCTCTCACTCCCCCTTCACTGCTAAACAGGGGGAGAAAATATTTCCAAGGGTTCAGGGTTTGAGATAAGGACAGGGAGATCACTCTCATTTACTGTCCCGGGCAAAACAGACTCGATTTTGGGGAAATTAATTACATTTATTAAAAGAACAAATCAGAGAGGAGTAGTGAGAAATAAGAAAAAGCAAACAGATCTTAAAAGCAGAACAAACATCTTAAAAGAAAAACACCTTCCCCCCATCCCTCCCTTCTTCCCGGGCTTAACATCAGTCCTGATTTCTCCACCTCCTTCCCCAAAGCGGCGCAGGGGAACAGGGAATGGGGGTTATGGTCAGTTCATCCAACATTGGTTCTACCGCTTCTTCACTCCGGGGGAGGACTCTTCACACTTCCCCAGGGCCATTGTGGGGTCCCTCTCACGGGAGACAAGCTTCACATTCTCTTCTCTGACGTGAGTCATCCCACGAAGGGCAATTCATCACAAACTGTCCAATGGGAGACACCTCACGAGGGGCAACCCACCCCTCGTGAGTCTGAGGTGCAGTCCTTCAGGGGAAACTGCTCCAGCGTAAGTCCCCCACAACGTCACAAAAGTCCCACCAGCCAACCTGCTCCAGCGTGAGCATTCCCTCTTCCATGGGCTACAGGTTCCGGCAGCGACCTGCTCTGATGCAGGCTTCCCACGGGCTACAGCCCCCTTCAGGCATCCACCCACACGGCGTGGAGTCTTGTACCCAGTGGACATCTGCACCCCGCCCATGGGCTGCAGGGGGACAACCCGCTTTACCATGGTCTTCACCACAGACCCGGGGGACTCTCTGCTCCAGCACCTGGAGCTCATCCTTCCCCCTCTCCTTCTTCACTGACCTTGGTGTCTTCACAGATTCTCACTCCTCCATCTCTGTGACAGCTGTTGTGGCACAGTTCTTTTTCCCCATTCTTAAATATGTTTTTCACAGAGGCGTTCCCCTCCTATCACTTTGCTGATAGGCTCAGCCTCGGGTCCCTCTTTGGATCTGGCTGGCATTGGCTCTATCAAACTCAGGGAGCTTCTAGCAGCTTCTTGCAGAAGCCACCCTGCAGCTCCCCTCCCCTGCCGCCAAAATCCGGCCAGGCTAGCCCAATACATAGATAAATGGGACAGATGGACTCTCTATTTGAAACAGAGTGAGCTAGAGCCACAGGAACTCGAACTGTTGGGGTCTGTGAAAATGGATCGTTTCTTGCTTTTTAGTTACACAGGCCAAGATCAATCAAAGGCTTGGTGGGTTAATGCTACTTTAGCTGTCTATAAAAATGAAAGTGCTTGGTGCAACTATACTACGCATAATGTGTCTAGATCTGGTAACAAACTACTTGCTTTACCTCCTGAATGTTTTTTAGTATGTGGGGATTGGGCGTGGCCAGAAATTCCCTCACATATCAAAGGTGGGCCATGTGGCCAGGAAGGCTTACATTACTAACGCCAAACACATCCGTGATTTTGTCTCTCAAACATAGAAAAGAGAGGCCTCCATTCTTATCACAAGAACTGTAAAGACAACATAAGTTTTTGGGGAACGGGGCAGACAGTCGTCGCCTCTATTTTAGCGTCTGTAAAAGCATTAGGGACCTTAAATAAGTTGGGATGCTGGCATGCAAAGCAAAGTAATGCCACGTCCCTAGCCTTAAGTGGATTATTGTCGGATGTACCCTTCAGTTAGGCATGCTACGCTTCAAAATAGAGCAGTGATTGACTTTTTATTGTTGGCGCAAGGTCATGGATGTGGGGATTTTGAAGGAATGTGTTGTATGAATTTATCAGACCACTCAGAATCGATGCATAAGAGTATTCAAGATTTACACAGAGGAGTGCAAAAACTGCAAGGAAGTGATGATTTTCAATGGCTTGATAACTTTTTCCAAGGATGGGGACTGACTGGATGGTTAAAACAGATGGTAGAAGTCGGATTGCTCTGTTTGCTAGTATTTTTATGTTTTATTACCTGCATACCGTGCTTTTTGCAGTGTGTACGGTGCTTAATAGACAAGGCCGTAAAGTCAGTGTTAGTCATTCATATTAATAAAGAAGGGGGAATTGTGGAGCATAAAAATACTGTGTCCTTGGTACAACATGATGTGCTAAAATTAGCTGGACGCAGGCAGTGGAATTGGCTAACACAGGGAGAAAAGAAGATGTAAATATGGCTTGTTTCTACAGAACCTAATCATTGTAGCTGAAGAGCATAAACATGTTGGTTAAGCAATGACCTTGGATAAAGGGAGCTGAAGCTAATTTGTTTTTAGTGGAAAAATACTGTTACTGCTAAGACAAGTATAAATATGTGAGTCTGCTTGCAATAAAGCTGATTTTGATCCGTCTCATCAAAGTCCATGCCTCGATACGCCACAGTATAGAATAAGGGGTGTGATGTCCTGGGTTCAGCTAGGATGGGGTTAACCTTTCACTAGGGGCTGGGAGGGGGCATAGCCTGGAAAGTTGAACTGAACTAGCCACTAGCCGAGGGGATATTCGATACCATTTGACCTCATGCATGGTGTATATATAGAGGGAGCTGGCCAGCCCTGGGAGGTCCTGAGTGGTGAGATATTTGCGTTATACAGACAAGCTTTCTAATTAATACTATTTTTGTCACTGTTATCTCTTTTTCCTTCCTTATCTTTTTTTTAAATGTTTTACTATTAAAAGCTGTTCTTATCTCAACCCCTACTTACTGCTCATTTCCGAGTTCTCCTCCTCATTGCCAGTGGGGGAGAAGTGAGCGAGTGAGCGACGCTGTGGTCCCTGCTTGGCATTCGGTTCAAACCACATCACCTCCATTTTTAAAAAGGGGAAAAAAAGGAAAGCCCAGGGAACTACAGATCAGTTAGTCTCACATCTGTGCCTGGCAAGATCATGGGGCTCCTGGAAATTATGCTAGGGCACATGGAAAATAAGGAGGTGATTGGTGACAGTGAACATGGCTTCACTAAGGGCAAATCGTGCCTCATGAATTTGGTGGATTTCAATGATGGGGTTACAGCATTGGTGGATAAGGGAGGAGCAACTGACATCATCTACCTGGATTTGTGAAAAGCATTTGACACTGTCCCACATGACATCTCTAAACTGAAGAGACATGAATTTGACAGATGGAACACTCAGTGGATAAGGAATTGGCTGGATGGTTGCACTCAAAGAGTTGCCGTCAATGCCTCAATGTCTGCCTGGAGAACAGTGATGAGTGGCATTCCTCAGAGGCTGATATTCAGACTGATGCTGTTTAACATCTTTGTCGGCAACATGGACAGTGGCACTGAGTGCGCCCTCAGCAAGTTTGCCAATGACACCAAGCTGTGTGGTGCAGTTGACATGCTAGAGGGAAGAGATGCCATCCAGAGGGATCTGGACAGGCTTGAGAGATGGGCCCATGCAAGCATCATCAAGTTCAACAAGGCAAAGTGCAAGGTCCTGCACCTGGGTCAGGGCAATCCCAAACACAAATACAGGCTAGATGACGAGTGGATTGAGAGCAGCTCTGCAGAGGAGGAATTGAGGGTGTTGGTGGATGAAAAACTGAACACGAGCCAGCAATGTCTGCTTACAATCAAGAAAGCCAATTGCATGCAGGGATGTATCAAGTGTGGCTAGCAGGTTGAGGGAGGTGATTCTTCCCCTCTACTCTGCTCTTGTGAGACTCCACTTGGAGTACTGTGTTCAGAGAGTAGATTTAGACTAGATATTAGGAAGAAATTATTTTCTGTGAGGATGGTGAGGCACTGTAACAGGTTATGGTTATGGAAGTTACGGAAGCCCCCTCTCTGACATTGCTCAAGGCTGCGTTGGATGGGGCTTTCAGCAGCCTGGTCTAGTGTAAGGTGTCCCTGCCCATGGCAGGGGTTTTGGAACTGAGGGCTGGTTTAGCTCAGTGGGTTGAGCATGGTGCTTGAAACACCAGAGGTCGCAGGTTCTATTCCATTCGGTTCTCACTTGTTGCCTGACCTAGTCGAGAGATGACGTCCCTGCCCATGACAGGGAGGTTGGATTAAAATGATCTCTGAGGTCCCTTCCAGCCTAGGCCGTTCTATGATCTATGAACTAGATGGTCTTTAATGTCCCTTCCAACCCAAACCATTCTATGATTCTATGAAATGGATAGAGTGTGAAGAGATGTCCTTTAAGAATACTCAAGAGCAGGTTGAAAGCTTATGGGTAAGAATTAGAGACCAAGGCAACAAAGGGAGCCTTGTGGATGGTGTCTACTACAGTTAGCCTGATCAAGGGGAGCCTACTGACGAAGCCTTCTCACTCCAGATATGGGAAGCATCGTGCCCTCAGCCTCATCCTGCTGGGGGATTTCAACCGCCCTGGATAAAAAACTGGTTAGATGACCGAGTCCAAAGAGTCATGGTCAATTGAGTTAAATTCAGTTGACAGCTGGTCACGAGTGGTGTCCCCCAAGACTTCGTACTGGACCCAGTCCTGTTTAACATTTTCATCAATGATTTGGATGAGGGGATAGAGTGCATCCTTAGTAAGCTTGCAGATGACACCAAGCTGGGCAGAAGTATTGATCTGCTGGAGGGTAGGGAGGCTCTACAGAGGGATCTACATAGGCTGGATCACTGGGCCAAGGCCAGTTATATGAGTTTCATGAGCTTTATGTAAATCAACAATTCCTGATCGTAGATCCCCTGAAAGCTCTTTTTGGGGAGCCATGGCTCACATAAGCACACATCTTGTGCAGAGCAAACTCAAAACGTTTGAGTGGTTATTATCAATTGACATAGCTCTAGTCCAAACTCATTTTCTAAACAAGACTCCAGGTTAACCTGACTCCGATTAGCTTTTCTGAGGTCAACTCAAGGGTTCACTTACTTTTTCCACTAGCATTCTGAATGTTGAATGAGCGTGTTCAATAAAGACATGGGGGATCAGAATTGCTTTTGTGTTATTATTTTAGGCACATTCTATTTGTCAATACTCTTGATTTAGATGACGGTTAGATCACATTTCATGACAAATTAATGCAGAACACCATGAAATTCCAAAAGGTTCACATACTTTTTCTTATAACTGTAGATAAGATTCTGCCCAGTAGGGAGGGAGGGAGATCCCGTCAGATGGGCAACTAGATTCTGTCAGCTAGATTGATTCTGTTAGAGAGGTAGGTAGATAAATTGAGAGATTCTTCCAGATCAGCAGAGAGATAGAGAGGTAGACAGGTAGAAAGAGAGATTCGAACAACCCCAGGTTCCAGTATAAGTTGGGGAATGACTTATTAGAGAGCAGTGTAGGGGAAAGGGACCTGGGAGTCTTGGTGGACAGCAGGATGACCATGAGCCAGCACTGTGCCCTTGTGGCCAGGAAGGCCAATGGCATCCTGGGGTGTATTAGAAGGAGGGTGGTTAGTAGGTCGAGAGAGGTTCTCCTTCCCCTCTACTCTGCCCTGGTGAGACCCCATCTGGAATACTGTGTCCAGTTCTGGGCCCCTCAGTTCAAGAAAGACAGGGAACTGCTGGAGAGAGTCCAGCACAGGGCAACTAGGATGATTAAGGGAGTGGAGCATCTCCCTTATGAGGAAAGGCTGAGGGAGCTGGGGCTCTTTAGTTTGGACAAGAGGAGGCTGAGGGGTGACCTCATTAATGTTTACAAATATATCAAGGGTGAGTGTCACGAGGATGGAGCCAGGGTCTTCTCGGAGACAACCAACGATAGGACAAGGGGTAATGGGCTGAAACTGGAACATAAGAGGTTCCGCTTAAACTCGAGAAGAAACTTCTTCTCAGTGAGGGTGACGGAACACTGGAACAGGCTGCCCAGGGAGGTTGTGGAGTCTCCTTCTCTGGAGACATTCAAAACCCGCCTGGACACGTTCCTGTGTAGCATAACCTAGGCATTCCTGCTCTGGCAGGGGGATTGGACTTGATTATCTTTCGAGGTCCCTTCCGATCCCTGACATTCTGTGATTCTGTGATTCTGTGATTCCATCAGACTGATCAATTCTGTCAGGTCAGTAGATTTATTCCGTTTGATATTTTAGCCTGAGGGTTTCAGACTTGCTGAACGCAGGTGTTCACTTATCTGTTGTGCAGACCCTGAGAACGGAGAAAAACAAGACCTACAGAGTGAGAACCAGCCGAAGGAGGGAGTCTTGTGATGCCAAGACGGCCCTGTTTTGGCTAAGGAGCAAGGCCACACGGAGAGTAATGATGTGAACATCATCCTGCAAATACATAAGCTGCTGCAAAACAAAATCCTGAAGGCCACAGGGTCCAGAGTGGAAAATTTTACCCTAATATCTCTATATGACTATAGTCACCCACTCTTCACTCAAATCATGCTGAATGCCACCCCGGGGAGGGGGGGTGAAAAGATAGTATATAAGGAGCATAGAGGGTATGTGTCATTGGGAGGAGAAGACCCCAGAAGAGGAAGAGGCAGTCGATGGGCTGTGCTCCTTCTCCTTCACCCAAGACGGGGACGCCTTCTTGGTAAGAATTGCGCTTCCACCTTTTGGTGTGTAATCATAGAATCATAGAATCATAGAATCATAGAATGTTAGGGATTGGAAGGGACCTCGAAAGATCATCAAGTCCAATCCCCCTGCCAGAGCAGGAATGCCTAGACTATGCTACACAGGAACGTGTCCAGGCAGGTCTTGAATGTCTCCAGAGAAGGAGACTCCACAGCCTCTCTGGGCAGCCTGTTCCAGTGTTCCGTCACCCTCACTGAGAAGAAGTTTCTTCTCGAGTTCAAGCGGAACCTCTTATGTTCCAGTTTCAGCCCATTACCCCTTGTCCTATCGTTGGTTGTCTCCGAGAAGAGCCTGGCTCCATCCTCGTGACACTCACCCTTTATATATTTGTAAACATTAATGAGGTCACCCCTCAGCCTCCTCTTGTCCAAACTAAAGAGCCCCAGCTCCCTCAGCCTTTTCTCATAAGGGAGATGCTCCACTCCCTTAATCATCCTAGTTGCCCTGTGCTGGACTCTCTCCAGCAGTTCCCTGTCTTTCTTGAACTGAGGGGCCCAGAACTGGACACAGTATTCCAGATGGGGTCTCACCAGGGCAGAGTAGAGGGGAAGGAGAACCTCTCTCGACCTACTAACCACCCCCCTTCTAATACACCCCAGGATGCCATTGGCCTTCCTGGCCACAAGGGCACAGTGCTGGCTCATGGCCATCCTGCTGTCCACCAAGACTCCCAGGTCCCTTTCCCCTACACTACTCTCTAATAAGTCATTCCCCAACTTATACTGGAACCTGGGGTTGTTCCTACCCAGATGCAAGACCCTACATTTACGCTTGTTGTATTTCATTAAATTTTTCCCCGCCCAACACTCCAGCCTGTCCAGGTCTCGCTGAATGGCAGCACAGCCTTCTGGTGTGTCAGCCACTCCTCCCAGCTTGGTGTCATCAGCAAACTTGCTGATAGTACTCTCTAGTCCCTCATCCAAGTCATCGATGAATATATTGAATAATACTGGTCCCAGTACCGAGCCTTGAGGCACTCCACTGGATACAGGTCTCCAACCAGACTCTGCCCCATTGACCACAACTCTTTGGCTTCTTCCCCTTAGCCAGTTCGCAGTCCACCTCACTACCCGAGAGTCTAGACCACACTTCCTCAGTTTAGCAGCAAGGATGCTGTGGGAGACTGTGTCAAATGCTTTACTGAAGTCAAGGTAGACCACATCCACTGCTCGGCCATCATCTATCCACCTTGTTATATCCTCATAAAAGGCTATGAGGTTAGTCAAGCATGACTTCCCTTTGGTGAAGCCATGTTGACTGTCTCTAATGACCCTCTTATCCCTGATATGCCTTGAGATGGCACCAAGGATAAGTCGTTCCATCACTTTCCCAGGGATGGAGGTGAGGCTGACCGGTCTATAGTTACCCGGGTCCTCCTTCTTGCCCTTTTTGAAGACTGGAGTGACATTTGCTTCCCTCCAGTCCTCAGGCACCTCTCCCCTCTCCCAAGACTTGGCAAAGATGATGGAGAGTGGTCTAGCAATGACATCAGCCAGCTCCCTCAGCACCCGTGGATGCATCCCGTCTGGACCCATGGATTTATGGATGTCCAGATTGCTTAATTGGTCCCTAACCCAGCCCTCATCGACTAAAGCAAACTCCTCCACTGCCCTGACTTCCTCTGGGGCCTCAGGGGAACGGGGCTCCTCAGGACAGCCTCCGGCAGAGTAGACAGAGACAAAGAAGGCATTCAGTAACTCTGCCTTCTCTGTATCATCTGTCACCAAGGCACCCACCTCATTCATCAGTGGGCCTACATTGCTTCTGGTGTTAGTTTTATCTGCCACGTATTTGAAAAAACTCTTCCTGTTGTCCTTGACCCCTCTCGCCAGGTTCAATTCTAGGGAGGCCTTTGCTTTCCTAGTTGCCTCCCTACATCCTCGGACAACAGCCTTATATTCTTCCCAAGTGGCCAGCCCCGCCTTCCAAGAGCTGTAAATTCTCCTCTTGCCCTTGAGCTTACCCAGCAGATCCCTGTTTAGCCACGATAAATACCCGGGATAGTATTTTGCTAGCATTAGTATCATATATTAGAGCTATTGCAGGGAGTGCATTTATCAATGGCAACTCCAAATCTTGTATCTGTCACTTCAATAAATTACCTATTGTTAGTAAATTGCAAATTGTCTCAGTGCAAGTCCTTAGTGGGGCTCTGAAAACTCAGTGCAGGTACCTAACGGGGCTCTGAAACAAGCAAGTGCTTGGCTAGGGTACGTGTCTTTAACAGCCACATACCTTTCACGTGACAGTAAATTGGCGCAGCAAACAGGTTTGCCATGGATAAACTCCTCCAAAAATATAAGTGTGCACCATCTTAAGCTAGGAGAGAGTGGATTCAGGAGTTTTGGAACAAAGTGGTAGAGCGAATAGAACAATGTAGGAGTGAACAAAGAGTTAAGGAGGGGGCTTGTTTGTCTTGCATGTGAAAAGAGATCAGAAATTCTCCTCCACCTGAGAAAATTGCAAATGTGGAATATGCCATGGCAGAATCAGCAAATGAAGTGTTAAAAAACTCACTGGCTTTCAAAAGGGAACGTCGAGAAAAAATGGAAACTCAAGTAGAAAACCTAAAGGTAGAATATGCTCTGCTAAAATCTGAAAACGCAGTGCTGAAAGCATCGCTGGCCTCAGTAGACAACCTTGAGAGTGAAAATCGGGACCTTAAAATGCAATTGGACGCAGCCACAATGTGAGAAAAATGGTTATAGGAAAAATTAGATCTTATCCTAAACCAAATGCCTTCTGTAGAGTCAGCCAAACAAATTCATAAACTAGTACACAATACAGATCCTGAATCATGGGATGGAGGCGTTGGGTGTGATAACGACACTGAGGAGCTGGTGGAAAATTTTGACTGTGATCCTGTCTCTGTCCAACTATTAATTAAACCTGAGATCGTGAACAAGGGCAATAACAATGTTCACACTATTGTATGAACTCGCTAAATTGCGGGAAAAGTATTCCAGACACCCAGGGGAGTCTGAGACAGAGTATGTGTGGCGAGTCTCCCTTACGGGGGGGGATCGAATTTTGCTATATGAGGAAGAATCAGGAGCTTATTGGGGTCCTGGAGTGTTTTTAACCACTGCACCAGGTGAGGATCATGTTTGTACCTTGACTGCAAGAGCTGTTAATTGGGCTGGTGGCATAGATCCTCAGGAGAGAGGAGATCCCGTTGCTATTAAATCAACCCCAGGGTTTACTGATTTAGCCACGTCTGTACAGAAAGCAGCCTGCATACAAGCAATGTATGAGAGGGACTTGCTGAGGAGATCCCCAATGTTAGCCCCTATCAACCCAGCAAGGTTATCTCCTCTTATTCGTGGCCTCCCAAATTGCTTAAAAATGTTGTAGCTACTGTCCAGGAGTGCATACAAAATACCCGAGCTATGAATGCTGCGGCGGCTGCTGCAGTTCCCCCATGGGTTCGGGCACATGTAACAACTTGGAATGAGTTTGTACAGGAGTTAGTAAATTACAGGCACCGTATGGGTTGGGTCGGACCAACTAAAGGGAAACCACCCGAACACCTGAAAAGAGTTCTCCAGGTCCACACAGTAAAACCTAAGCCACAAGTCAGATCACAGTTTGATAGAGAGCGTAATGTTCTTTGGCGTGAAGTCTTGACTCTGGGAATACCACAATAAAAGCTACACGGCACTTCCATTGCCAACCTCCAAACTCTGGTGCAAATACTAAGTAAGAAAAACAACCCACAAGGGAAGAGTCAATTGGCAGTGAATAAATAGTCTCTGATAAGCCCGTGCCTTCGACCCCACCAGAGGATTTAATTGTCCAAGCAGACAACTCGGCAAAAAACACGCAGGACCAGGGAGGGCAGTGAGCCACCCTGCTCGGAGGATATTAGCTGTACAATGGCTCCTTAACAAACGTTACGAACCTATCATTGCTGTTCCAACAGGGCCAAAGAAAGTTTATACAAATTTCCTTATTGATACAGGTGCTCAAATATCAGTAATCTCTAAAGAGACTGTAGAATTCTTAAACATAAAACCTAATCGCTGTAAGATAAAATTTACAGGAATTGATGGAGTTATAAAGGAATGCCCTACTGCTAAAATTGTCTTGTGGTTCCCAGAGGAAAAAAAATTAACTCGTGCTGAGGTTTTAGTCGGTTCTGCAAACACTAATATTCTGGGATTTGATTTACTGTATGGTAGAGTGTGGAAGTTACCCGATGGGACAGTCTGGAGTTTTGCCGGGTGAGATAACAGAGACAGTGAACAGCTTGAGGGGGATGAGCCTAAAACAATAAACTTTCTAGAGAGAGACGTCTATATCTCTGCCTCCATCAAAGATAACAAACATAAAGCAGTACCCCCTGCCAGCAGCTGCACAATCGGGTATTGACGGGATGGTAAAAGATTTAGAAACTCGAGGCATTATTACCAGTACACACTCCCCGGACAATTCTCCTGTCTGACCAGTATGAAAGCCAAATGGACAGTAGAGGCTTACTATTGATTATGAGAAAAGACTGAGGGAACTGGGGCTCTTTAGTTTGGACAAGAGGAGACTGAGGGGTGACCTCATTAATGTTTACAAATGTATAAAGGGTGAGTGTCACGAGGATGGAGCCAGGCTCTTCTCGGTGACAACCACTGATAGGACAAGGGGTAATGGGCTGAAACTGGAACATAAGAGGTTCCACTTAAACTCGAGAAGAAACCTCTTCTCAGTGAGGGTGACGGAACACTGGAACAGGCTGCCCAGAGAGGTTGTGGAGTCTCCTTCTCTGGGGATATTCAAGACCTGCCTGGACACGTTCCTATGTAGCATTATCTAGGCGTTCCGGCTCTGGCAGGGGGATTGGACTTGATGATCTTTCGAGGTCCCTTCCAATCCCTAACATTCTATGATTCTATGATTCTATGATTACAGGCAATTAAATGCTAATACTGCACGTTTAACTGCAGCTGTACCAAACATTGTAGAATTGGTTACGCAAGTACAGGGAGCTTCTCACCCATGGATGGCAACCTTAGATGTTAAGGATATGTTTTTCATGATTTCTCTACAGGAACGTGACAAAGCTCTATTTGCTTTTACTTGGAAAGGTCCATCGAATCAGCACTAGATGGATAATATCTACCTAATTTAACATTTGTTGGTCATATGACCGAGCATTTTTTCTCTTTTACTTTACAGGAATGCCGATGTCAGGAAAAGGTACCTGGGACGGGACGACGGACTATCCTACGCTGAACTGGAGTGCCCCCAGGGACTATTCATATTTGTGATTGGAATGGTTGTATTCTTAGTACTGATAATAATCTGGAAACCAAAATTTTAAAATGGGGATGATTACACTGTTTATCATGTTCCTATCCACAGGAGCTATATGTGGGGAAACTGAGACTCCAAATCTCATGTTACAATTGATTCAAGCTTTTGGGCGTATACACAATGTGAGTCAAATTACAGCATGCTTACCTACACCATGGTCTGCTAGGCACCCAATAAGCTGGGGAATTTTGACTATGAATCTGAATCAAACTTGGAAGGCCATGTGGGAAACTCAAAATCGTACCAATCTAACCTGGCATACTGAGGAGGGAAAATATGTCCTTCAACGGACTCCTAAGAAAGATGGAACTATAGATAATTGCAACATCACTAAACCGCCACTAAAGCTTGAAAACAATGTTAAAATCACCTATCGCCCTTCTGGAGATACGTGCACTAATACACCACGGGGAATACATATGCCTAGGGTGTGGGGAGAACCACAACATGGTCATTGGGATTACATGCAAACTACTGACTGGTGTATTGATTGGAGTGGAATCACTGGATTACCTGATGATCCCATACGGGCTGGTGTCCAATACACAAATTTTGATACTTCTCGTTTAGAGACTCCAAAACGCTACAATTGGAATTGCACTAAAGTTTATAATTGCAGTAGCCGAGACACTGAAATTCAAAGGCTGGGCCTGATAGCTCAAACCCTTCGATTAGGATGTATTTGTCGTAACTACACCACTTCACTCAATGATACCTGGTCTCATGTAACCAATAACAATGTTAAGTCTGATATAATCTGTTCGAAACTTAGTATAACTTCCTTGGTACACACTGTGTGGTTTAGCAGCGACGGCACATGGACTACTGACTTAACCGTGGAGGGATGCCAACGTCAACACGCGTTGGGACTGTTAACACTTTGCCCTCTCTGGAGAAGACAACCACTTGCACCGACTCTGTGGGGACGAGTCAAAAGAAATTTGACAGATCCCTGGCAACACCTGACGACAGGAACTGTGGTTGGATGGTTTTTAGAGTCAATCTTTACACCTCACCTAATGGCTTTTCAAAATCGAATGATGTTGTATAACCTCACTGGTCAGATTGAAGCATTAGCCAATGCAACCTGAGTTGGGTTGGAAGCATTAAATACACAATTACAGGCAACATTAAAAATGACATTACAAAATAGACTGACCTTAGATTTGTTATTATTGCATGAAAATGGAGTGTGCGGATACTTAAACCTAATCAATGATACTTGTTGTGTTCACATACTGAATGTAACAAAAGATCTTGACGAGCAGTTAAATCATATGAAGCGTGTAGCAAAAGCAAGTAGAAATCTTAGAGAAAGCATGGAAGTACAATGGTTAAACAAACTTTTACATGGTTTGGGTTTTTCCCTGTCAGGATGGCTTGCTTCTTTATTGCAATCGATTTTAGTCATAGTTATTGTGATTATGATGTTTTGCATGTTTGTTATTAGCTTGCTTCAGATCCATGCTAACTCGGATATTAGTTCGTCAGGTACGCATGGTGTCCGGGTGGATGGAGTTGGAGCTACATCCAGGTGAAGGAAAGTCAAACATAAGGGATAACCCCCAAGACTGACTTTATGAGAGCATGATTTCAAGCTCGATTGAGTGACTGTAGTCACAGGGTGGATAATGTGATATTTTAGCCTGAGGGTTTCAGACTTGCTGAACGCAGGTGTTCACTTATCTGTTGTGCAGACCCTGAGAACGGAGAAAAACAAGGCCTACACAGTGAGAACCAGCCGAAGGAGGGAGTCTTGTGATGCCAAGACGGCCCTGTTTTGGCTAAGGAGCAAGGCCACACGGAGAGTAATGATGTGAACATCGTCCTGCAAATACATAAGCTGCTGCAAAACAAAATCCTGAAGGCCACAGGGTCCAGAGTGGAAATTTTTACCCTAATATCCCTATATGACTATAGTCACCCACTCTTCACTCAAATCATGCTGAATGCCACCCCGGGGAGGGGGCAGGGGGTGTGAAAGATAGTATATAAGGAGCATAGAGGGTAGGTGTCGTTGGGAGGAGAAGACCCCAGAAGAGGAAGAGGCAGTCGACGGGCTGTGCTCCTTCTCCTTCACCCAAGACAGGGACACCTTCTTGGTAAGAATTGCACTTCCACCTTTTGGTGTGTAATACCCAGGATAGTATTTTGCTAGCATTAGTATCATATATTAGAGCTATTGCAGAGAGTGCATTTATCAATGGCAACTCCAAATTTTGTATCTGTCACTTCAATAAATTACCTATTGTTAGTAAATTGCAAATTGTCTCAGTGCAAGTCCTTAGTGGGGCTCTGAAAACTCAGTGCAAGTCCCTAACGGGGCTCTGAAACAAGCAAGTGCTTGGCTAGGGTACGTGCCTCTCACAGCCACATACCTTTCAAGCAACATTCCGTCAGGTTCACATATGAAACCATTGATCATGTCAGATACTTTAGTAGATAAATTAATTGATCCCACAGGAAAGGTATACCGATTCCATAAGGTAGATGGATCAGATGCATCAGTTCCATCAGATAGGCACATAGATAGGCAGATCATTTCTGTCAGATGGGCAGGTAGGCAGGTAGATTCCATGAGATAGATTCCATCAAGTGTAGTGGTTTAACCCCAGTCGGCAACTAAATACCACACAGATAATCACTCACTTCCCCTCAGGTGGGATGCAGGAGAGTCAGAAGAGTAAAAGTGAGAAAACTCATGGATTGAGATAAAGGCAGTAAATAAGTAAGGCAAAAGCCAGGCACACAAGCAGAGCAAAATAAGGAATTCATTCACTACTTCCCATTGGCAGGCAGCTACTCAGTCATCTCCAGGAAAGGAACGCTCCATCATGCATAACAGTTATTTGGGAAGACAAATGCCATAACTCCACCCCTTCCTTCTTATTCCCCTAGCTTTATATGCTCAGCATGACATCATGTGGTATAGAATATCCCTTTGGTCAGTTGGGGTCAGCTGCCACAACTGTGTGCCCTCCCAACTTCATGTGCATCCACAGCCTACTTGCTGGCTGGCCAGTGCAAGAAACAGATGCTGTGTAAGCATCGTTCAGCAATAATTAAAACATTCTTGTTGTAAGGATATAACAGAAGATTGGCAAGGAGAACTGTAGGTACGTTTAAGTGACTTGCACCTGAGATGTTGGAAAATACACGCATCCCACTGGATTGCTGCTTGGCCTTGTGCGCTCGACAAGCGGTACGCCCGCGCCTAGATAACAGAGGCCTGGGATAGATGCGGGGGCCTCTCTCACATTCCTGCCCTGCAAAGCTATGGTGCGAGTCCTGGGAACTCGGGCAGAGCAGCAGGTAAAACATAACAAAGCAGGTGGATGAATACCACGCGCTTTCTAGCAAGGAGAGATCTCCTTATGTCGGTGCTGCCGCTTGTCGAGCTGGTGCTCATGGGATCGCTGCCTGCGTGCCTCCGTCCGGGTGCTGCTGCGAGGATTCTCCAGATTCCCAGGTAGTGAGAATAAATCTACACTTTGCATTTCAGCCATGGTCTGTGGTTATTCCTGTGTCCTGCCTGTTTCAGCCCACACATTTTGGTGTAGTTGGCAGTTCTAGGAACGGCCATGCCATGGCTGAAAAAGAAATCAAGGACTGAGGGGACCAGAATGCTGACTCCCCATATTCCAGGGTAGTCCAGTACTGAACGCTGGAGCCTCATTGT
Source organism: Trogon surrucura (assembly GCA_020746105.1). Classification (NCBI taxonomy): domain Eukaryota; kingdom Metazoa; phylum Chordata; class Aves; order Trogoniformes; family Trogonidae; genus Trogon; species Trogon surrucura. The sequence continues at coordinate 827,707 of JAJGST010000022.1, forward strand.
AAATTTTTTGTCCAAATGGGCCTGGCCAGAAACCTGGCCTGAGCTAGAGGATGAGGCAAGAATTATCCCCCAAATGATTGAAACTGTATTGCACAGACTGCCATGGAAGGTAGTCTCAGGTTCTTCCCAGAAATTAGTGGGGGGAGTAGCATGGCTATTTGTTAATGTTATTAGAGTTCTGGATTATAAAGTTGTTGAATTACAAAAAGTGCTTGAGGTTTTGTGAGATGCAAAGGTGATTTCACGAGAAGTGATGAATAGTCAAGCAGAGCAGTTTTCTGAGCCGCAAGGGAAGATAGTGTTTGGTAATGTGTATTGCTAACAAGCGAAGGAACAACTATGGGAAGGAAAAGGTTTTGACTTCCCAAGTTCTTGCTCTCTTAACAAAATGGTCATAGGACCCTGAGAATGGGATGGGAATATTTCTAGTGAATCCTCAGACTCTGAGACTGGGTCTGAATTTGATCCAGACATAAAAGGCGAAGAGGTGGTGGAAGCAAAACTCCTCATACAAATGACAGAGCAGCAGCATCAAGCAGACAGAGCAATGCAGATCACTCATACTTGCACTCCGAAAGAGCTAAGAGAACATTTAGCTGTCTGTCAGCCAAGGAGGGGAGAAGAAACACTAGCATGGATTTTGCAAGCTTGGGATCAAGGAGCTGCATCTATCCATTTGTTAGTAAGTGAAAAAGATTTATTGTGTCCTATAGCAGCTGATGCCCAGGTAAAACAGGGATATGCTCAGCTGTAAAATGTCAGAGATCCCAATGGGCAGGTGTTGTGGTTCAAGCCGACTGCCCAGGCCAACAACAAAGTACCACGCAGTCTCCCACTCACTCCTCCCCCCACCCCCTTCTCCACAGGGATGTGGAGGGAGAAAATTCAACCAGAAAGACTCAAGGACTGAGATTAAGGACAGAGAGGGTAATTGTAGAGGAATTTCTTGTGGAGCAGAGGCGCGGTATAACTTTAAAAACGTGGACAACCCAGCTTAGGCCTAAACAAAGGCTCTGTCCTTGAAGCTGCCTTGGAACACGGGGAGGAGGAGGTTTTATCTGTTTTGTGAGAGCTTTGCGAGATGCTTGGCTGGAGGTGCTGGGCCCGGGGGGAGAAGGGGGGGTGAGAGCCGCCTGCATAGCTGAATGGCACTATCCAATGGAACGCTGGCGTGTGTGAACCTGTAACTGACCAACTCTGTTAAGGGGCAGGCGCGGGGACACTGCTGAACTGTATATATTGAGCTGTCCGGAGCAATAAAGGGAGGACGATCTGTAGCCATATTGGTGTGATGATCGTTAACTTGGTCGGCTCTCCGAAGGGACCCCTCTTCATCTGGCGCCTGAACAAGGGACCCTCTATGGACGCTTAAATGCGGATTGCTGAAATGCGGGAAGACTCCGAAGCATCGGACGTGAGCCGATTTGGGAGCCGGAGAGCTGGAGGCAGGAGAGTTCCGAGTGTGAACAAAAGGGCACCGGAGACCAGAGCTTGAGCAGCCGATCAAGCCCCTGCCAAGGTAAGACCGCGATGGAAACGGACGCGGCAACTCGCCTCCTTAGTATACTCTCTAAGAGAGGAGGAAAAGTAAAGGAGCGAGACGTATTAGCCCCATGGGCTCGGAAACGGGAGAAAATGAACGACCCGCCATTAATCTTTAGTTCCACGGAATGGCGTGAAGTAGGAGACTTTTTGTGGGACTGTACTCTAGAGGGAGGAAAAGAAGGAAAGGAAGCGAAAGAACTAGGAACAGTTTGGAAAACTGTAATACGCACTCTAGAAATCATGCAAGCAGAAAAGAAAGTTGCTGCGGCAGTGATCGAAGCGTTGGGGGGAGGGCAGGAAAGGAAAAAGGCAAAGGAAGAAACTCCCTGCTCGTCCCGACTGGGTGGAAGAAAAAAAAAAAAAAAAAAAAAAGAAAAGAAAAAGGAGAAACTGCACTGCGTTGCAGAATTAAGACTTTTGTCCTTGAGCTGAGCTCTTTTCTAAACAAGTGCATAACTCTTGCTTGCTAATTATGAAAAGAGACCCTGACCAGCCAGGTACAGCTCATGTTGAGAGCTTGTCCGTGAGAATGAAGATAAGACGCTTCTTGTACACCAGATGTGCATGAGAGTGAACGGGAGAGTGTGATCAAAACAGACCTGGGAAATTCTGCTCTCCCTGTGTGATAACAGCGTGATTGAAGTAATACTTGAGCTAATAAGAAAAAAAAAAAAAAAAAAAGAGGGAGAAAAGAAGGAAGATCAGGATGAACCCCTGAAAGAGATGCTGAACAAACTCGCTGAATTATCAACTAGACAGTAAGAAATAGAAGAAACCCTTAAACCAGTTCAGCTCCCCCATTACCATCAGCTCCCTCACTCAAGCCTGATTTTCAAGCTTGAACCATAAAGGATCCTTTGCAACAGCGATGGAGCGGTGTCATCAGAGACGCTATAATAGAGGGAGATTGGGAAGCAGCCAGTTCGATTGCGTGTCCTGTTATTATTAATAAGGGACAAGGGGCCTGGGAACCGCATGATCCTGCATGATGCGGCTGTGCAGCATCCTGTCACTTCAGCAGCGCAGCAGCAACACGACTGTGCACTGGGACTGCCTGTTGAACCCCTTGTTTCGCCCAGTGACGTGATGGGACCCTGAGGTACCGATTACCAACGATGATATGGACTGGACTGGCAGAAGATGCTTACAGCTGATGGTAGAGCAATTGTGGGAAAATGTGACTGTTCTCAATGTTACCTGTTGTATTAATATGTATCCTCTTTGTGTGACTAACAATGAAGCTTATATTGGTTGTGTAATCAAAGCCACATAGTAGGTGTTAAGGTTTATGTACTAACCAGCAGAGTGATCTTTCTTTAGCTAAAAGCAAGGCAGGGAAACCAGCTGCCTTTTGCTTTGTTAGAAGTGTGTGATTAAGGATCAAAGTATGATTTAGGGTGATGGGTGTGAGAACTTTGACAGGATGAATTAAGAGTTTAGTTAAGGCATTTTTGGTTATTGCAGTTTTAATTGTTATAGGCTTAGTTATGTTTAGTTGTTTGATAAGTATAATCAAGAAAATTATAAGCAAGCTAGCGGATGAAGCCTGGGTTGTCCAAAAAGAAAAAGGGGGATATGTAGAGGAATTTCTTGTGGAGCAGAGGCGCGGTATAACTTTAAAAATGTGGACAACCCAGCTTAGGCCTAAACAAAGGCTCTGTCCTTGAAGCTGCCTTGGAACACGGGGAGGAGGAGGTTTTATCTGTTTTGTGAGAGCTTTGCGAGATGCTTGGCTGGAGGTGCTGGGCCCGGGGGGAGAAGGGGGGGTGAGAGCCGCCTGCATAGCTGAATGGCACTATCCAATGGAACGCTGGCGTGTGTGAACCTGTAACTGACCAACTCTGTTAAGGGGCAGGCGCGGGGACACTGCTGAACTGTATATATTGAGCTGTCCGGAGCAATAAAGGGAGGACGATCTGTAGCCATATTGGTGTGATGATCGTTAACTTGGCCGGCTCTCCGAAGGGACCCCTCTTCTGGTAATAATCTACCACTTAAGATGGCAGGTAAAAAAGCAGAATATACTTAGGGAGTAAAACATAAGACTAATTTACCAACATCATTTACGAAGTTGGATAATGTGGCGGACTGAAAGGCAAGGACTCAGCTGTTGAGAGAATCACAGAATCACAGAATGTTAGGGATTGGAAGGGACCTCAAAAGATCATCTAGTCCAGACCCCCTGCTAGAGCAAGATCACCTAGAGTAGATCGCACAGGAACGCGTCCATGTGGGTTTTGAATGTCTCCAGAGAAGGAGACTCCACAACAGTTCCGGGCAGCCTATGCCAGGGCTCTGTCACTCTCACAGTGAAAAACTTTTTCCTAATGTTTTTGTGGAACTTCCTATGTTCCAGTTTGTACCCATTGCCCCTTGTCCTGTCATTGCACATCACTGAAAAGAGCCTGACTCCATCCTCCTGACACTCCCCCTTGACATATTTATAAACATTGATGAGGTCACCCCTCAGCCTCCTCTTCTCTAAGCTAAAGAGACCCAGTTCCTTGAGCCTTTCCTCATAAGGGAGATGGTCCACTCCATCATCTTTGTGGCTCTGTGCTGGACTCTCTCCAGCAGTTCCCTGTCTCTCTTGAGCTGAGGGGCCCAGAACTGGACACAATATTCCAGATGTGGCCTCACCAGGGCAGAGTAGAGGAGCAGGAGGACCTCTCTTGACCTACTTGCTGCTCTCCTTCTAATACACCCCAGGATGCCATTGGCCTTCTTGGCCATGAGGGCAGATTGTTGGCTCATGGTCATCCTGCTGTCCACTAGAACCCCCAGGTCCCTTTATCCTACACTGCTCTCCAGCAGGGCAGTCCCAAACCTATACTGGCACATGGGGTTATTCTTTCCCAAGTGCAAAACTCTACACTTGCCCTCGTTGAACTTCATAAGATTTCTCTCCGCCCAACCCTCCAGCCTGTCCAGGTCTCGCTGAATGGCAGCACAACCTTCTGGCGTGTCAGCCACTCCTCCCAGCTTGGTGTCATCAGCAAACTTGCTGATAGTACTCTCTAGTCCCTCATCCAAGTCATCGATGAATATATTGAATAATACTGGTCCCAGTATCGACCCTCGAGGGACTCCACTGGATACAGGCCTCCAACCAGACTCCGCCCCACTGACCACGACTCTTTGGCTTCTTTCCCTTAGCCGGTTCACAGTCCACCTCACTACCCGAGAGTCTAGACCACACTTCCTCAGTTTAGCAGCAAGGATGCTGTGGGAGACTGTGTCAAATCATAGGAACCAAAGAATGGTCTGGGCTGGAAGGGACCTTAGAGATCATTTTAATCCAACCTCCCTGTTGTGGGCAGGGACGCTTTAATGAAGTCAAGGTAGACCACATCCACCGCTATGCCATCATCTATCCACCTTGTTATATCCTCGTAAAAGGCCATGAGGTTAGTCAAGCATGACTTCCCTTTGGTGAAGCCATGTTGACTGTCTCTAATGACCCTCTTATCCTTGATATGCCTTGAGATGGCACCAAGGATAAGTCGTTCCATCACTTTCCCAGGGATGGAGGTGAGGCTGACCGGTCTATAGTTTCCCGGGTCCTCCTTCTTGCCCTTTCTGAAGACTGGAGTGACATTTGCTTCCCTCCAGTCCTCAGGCACCTCTCCCATCTCCCAAGACTTGGCAAAGATGATGGAGAGTGGTCTAGCAATGACATCACCCAGCTCCCTCAGCACCCGTGTATGCATCCCATCTGGACCCATGGATTTATGGATATCCAGATTGCTTAATTGGTCCCTAACCCAGCCCTCATCGACTAAAGCAAACTCCTCCACTGCCCTGACTTCCTCTGGGGCCTCAGGGGAACGGGGCTCCTCAGCACAGCCTCCGGCAGAGTAGACAGAGACAAAGAAGGCATTCAGTAACTCTACCTTCTCTGTATCTTCTGTCACCAAGGCACCCACCTCATTCATCAGTGGGCCTACATTGCCTCTGGTGTTAGTTTTATCTGCCACGTGTTTGAAAAAGCTCTTCCTGTTGTCCTTGACTCCTCTCGCCAGGTTTAATTCTAGGGAGGCCTTTGCTTTCCTAGTTGCCTCCCTACATCCTCGGACAACAGCCTTATATTCTTCCCAAGTGGCCAGCCCCGCCTTCCAAGATCTGTAAATTCTCCTCTTGCCCTTGAGCTTACCCAGCAGATCCCTGTTTAGCCACGCAGGTCTCCTGGCTCCCTTCCTTGACTTCCTACGTGTTGGGATGCTCTGATCTTGAGCACGGTAGAAGCAGTCCCTGAACGCTAACCAACTATCTTGGGCCCCTTTACCTTCAAACAGCCTTGCCCATGGGATTTTCTCTAGTAACTGTTTGAAAAAGCCAAAGTTTGCCTTGGCAAAGTCCAGGGTTGCAATTCTGCTTGCTATTTTGTTTCTGCTACATGAGATCCTGAACTCCACCATTTCATGGTCACTGCAGCCAAGGCAGCCCTCAACCTTTACTGCTTCAACCAGATCCTCCTTGTTAGTGAGGATGAGGTCCAGCAGTGCTCCTCTCCTAGTCGGCTCCTCCACCATTTGCATCAGAAAATTATCATCGATGCACTGGAGGAACCTCCTGGACTGTGGCTGGCTGGCTGAGTTGTCCTTCCAGCAAATATCAGGGAATATATTGAACGATGAATGATGAATGATGATTATATTGAATAGTTCTGGTCCCAGTACTGACCCCTGAGGGACTGCACTAGATACAGGCCTCCAACTAAACTCTGCCCCATTGACCACAACCCTCTGGCTTCTTCCCTTCAACCAGTTAGTGACCCACCTCACTACTTGGTCATCCAGACCACACTTCCTCAGTTTACCTATGAGGATGCTGTGGGAGACGGTGTCAAAGGCCTTGCTGATATCCATATAAACCACATCCATTGCACGGCCATCATCCATCTACTTGGTTATGTCTTCATAAAAGGCTTTCATATTGGTCAAACATGACTTCCCTTTGACAAAGCCATGCTGACTGCTCCTAATAACCTTCTTATGCTTGATATGTCTAGAGACAGCGTCAAGGATAAGATGTTCCATCACCTTTCCAGGGATGGAGGTGAGGCTGACCGGTCTGTAGTTACCTGGGTCATCTTTCCTGCCCTTCTTATAGACTGGAGTGACATTCGCTATCCTCCAGTCTTCAGGCACCTCACCTGTGTTAATTCCCCCTGCTTATTCCCCATGTTTCTTGCATTGGTATACAGACACTTAAGAGGTTTAATGGAGAAGCATCTGTTACCGTTGCTTGTGCCTTTTACACCTAACCCTGGGATACTGCCTCCCGGCTCATCTGTAGTGAGCCGTGTTTTATCCCCTTCCCCCTTCCAACCTAGTTTAAAGCCCTATCGATTAATCCCGCCAGCTCTCCAGCAAGAATACTCCTCCCTCTCTGAGACAGCTCTACACCATCTATATCTATCATGCCCGGTATCGCATAAACTTCCCCGCGATCATAGAACCCAAAACGTTGCTGGTGGCACCAGTCTTTGAGCCATGCATTAACTGCATGTACTTTTCTGTTCCTTTCACTATTCCTGTCAGCTACTAAAGGTATAGAAGAGAAAACTACCTGTGCCCCTGATCCTTTGATCACCTGGCCTAGTGACTTAAAGTCCTTTTTAATTCTCTTTTTACTTCTATGACTGATCTCATCACTGCCAGCCTGGGCAACCAGCAACAGGTAGTAATCAGTGGGACTCACCAGTGTGGGAAGTTTTTTAGTTATGTCCCTAATCTGAGCTCCAGGGAGGCAACAGACTTCCCTGTGGGCTGGGTCCAGGCGGCAAATGGGACCCTCTGTTCCCCTCAGGATGGAGTCACCATTGACAACTACCCATCTTTTCTTTTTGGTTGGACATCTTTGTCGTCAACATGGACTGTGGCACTGCGTGAACCCTCAGCAAGTTTGCCAAAGACACCAAGCTGTGTAGTGCAGTCAACATGCTAGAGGGAAGGGATGTCATCCAGAGGCACCTGGACAGGCTTGAGAGATGGGCCCGTGCAAGCATCGTGAAGTTCAACAAGACCAAGTGCAAGGTCCTGCACCACGGTTGAGGCAATCCGCAGCACAGACACAGGCTGGGCAATGAGTGGATTGAGAGCAGACCTGCGGAGAAGGATTTGGGCGTGTGTTTTGGTTTGGCCTGGCCGGATTTCGGCGGTGGGGGGGGAGCTGCAGGGTGGCTTCTGCAAGAAGCTGCTAGAAGCTCCCCAAGATTGATAGAGCCAATGCCAGCCAACTACAAAGAGGGACCCGCCACTGGCCAAGGCTGAGCCTATCAGTAAGGTGATAGCAGAGGAACGCCTCTGTGAAAAACATATTTAAGAACGGGAAAAAGAACTGCGCCATAACAGCTGGCACAGAGATGGAGGAGTGAGAATCTGTGCAGACACCAAGGTCAGTGAAGAAGGAGAGGGTGGGGAGGATGAACTCCAGGCGCCAGAGCAGAGAGAGTCCCCCGGGTCCGTGGTGAAGACCATGGTGAAGCGGGTTGTCCCCCTGCAGCCCATGGGTGAGGTGCAGATGTTCACCGTGAGGATCACCGTGTAGATGTCCACCGAGGACTCCACGCCGTGTGGGTGGATGCCTGAAGGGGGACTGTAGCCCGTGGGAAGCCCGCATCAGAGCAAGTCGCTGCCGGAGCCTGTAGCCCATGGAAGAGAGGAATGCCCACGCTGGAGCAGGTTGGCCGGTGGGACTTTTGGGACGCTGCGGGTGGCTCACACTGGAGCAGTTTCCCCCGAAGGACTGCACCTCAGACTCACGAGGGGTGGGCTGCCCCTCGTGAGGTGTCTCCCGTTGGGCAGTTTGTGATGAATTGCCCTTCGTGGGACGACTCACACCGGAGAAGAGAGCGTGAAGCTTGTCTCCTGTGAGAGGGACCCCACAATGGCCCTGGGGAAGAGTGAAGAGTCCTCCCCCGGAGTGAAGAAGTGGTGGAACCAACGTCGGATGAACTGACCATAACCCCCATTCCCTGTCCCCCTGCGCCACTCGGGGGGAGGAGGTGGAGAAACCGGGATTGATGTTAAGCCCGGGAAGAAGGGAGGGATGGGGGGAAGGTGTTCTGTTTAAGATCTGTTTGCTCTTTTTTACTTCTCACTACTCCTCTCTGATTAGTTCTTTTAATAAATGTACCTAATTTCCCTAAAATTGAGTCTGTTTTTCCCGGGACGGTAAATGAAAGTGATCTCCCTGTCCTTATTTCAAAGCCTGAACCCTTGGAAATATTTTCTCCCCCTGTCTATCCTTGATGGGGGAGTGAGAGAGCGGCTGTGTGGGTACCTGGCGGCTGGCCAGGGTCAACCCACGACAGCGTGTCAGTGGATGATAAGATGAACATGAGCCAACAGTGTATGCTTGTGGCCCAGAAAGCCAACTGTATCCTGGGATGCATCAAGAGATGTGTGACGAGCAGGTCGAGGGACGTGATTCTGTCCCTCTGCTCTGCCCTTGTGAGACCCCACTTGGAACACTGCATCCAGCTCTGGAGCCCCCAACACATGAAAGGCATGGAGCTGTTGGAGTGAGTCTAGAGGAGGGTTACCAAGATGGACAGAGGGCTGGAACACCTCTCCTAAGAGGACAGGCCAAGAGAGTTGGGCTTGTTCAGCCTGGAAAAGAGAAAGCTCCGGGGAAACCTTATAGCAGCCTTCCAGTACCTGAAGGGGGCCTACAAGAAGGCTGGGAAGGGATTTTTTATAAGGGTCTGTAGTGATAGGACGAGGGACAATGGGTGGAAGCTGGAAGAGCGTAGGTTTAGACTAGATCTAAGGAAGAAGTTCTTTACCCTGAAGGTGATGAGGCACTGGCACAGGTTGCCCAGGGAGGTTGTGGATGCTCCACCCCTGCAAATATTTAAGGCCAGGCTGAGCCTTGAGCAACCTGATCTAGTGGGAGATGTCCCTGCCATGGCAGGGGGGTTGGAACTAGATGATCTTCCAACCTAAATAATTCTATGATTCTATGATCCTATGATTCTCTTTTCAGGACTTAACAGCCCCAGTTCTCTCAGTCTCTCTTCATAGGAGAGATGTTCAAGTCCCTTCATCATCCTCGTAGCTCTCTGTTGGACTCTCTCCAGTAGGTCCCTGTCTCTCCTGAACTGGGAAGTCCAAAACCGGACACAGTATTCCAGGTGTGATCTCACCAGGGCAGAGTAGAGCGGGAGAAGAACCTCCCTAGACCTGCTGGACACACTTTTCTTAATGCACCCCAGGATCCCATTGGCCCTCTTGGCCACAAGGGCACATTGCTGTCCCATGGACAACTCACTGTCCACTAGGACTCCAAGGTCTTTCTCCATGGGGCTGCTTTCCAGCAGGGCGACCCCTAATCTGTGCTGGTGCCTGGTGTTACTCCCCCCCAGATGCAGGACTCTACATTTGTCCTTAATGAACTTCATGAGGTTCACCTTTGCCCAGCTCTCCAGTCTGTCCAGATCTCGTTGAATAGCAGCACAGCCTTCTGGTGTATCAGCCAGTCTTCCCATTTTCATATTATCAGTGAACTTGCTGAGGGTACACTCTATCCCCTCATTCAGGTCGTTGATGAAGATATTGAACAATACTGGACTCAATACTGATCCCTGGGGAACACCACTGGCCACAGGTCTCCAGCTTGACTCTGTGCCACTGATCAAAACTCTCTGAACTCTATTGTTGAACCAGTTAACAATTCACTTCACATTCCAATCATCTATCCCACATTTCTTGAGTTTTCCTGAGAGGATGCTATGGGAGACAGTATCAAAAGCCTTACTGAAGTCAAGGTATTGACACACGGAAACTGAATTTACAACTCACAGGGAGTTATAAAGCAGGCATGTTTATTACGATGCCAGGTGCAAGGGGATCTCTCCTCAAAGCCTGCACATCATTTGGCCAAACAGGCAGATATTTATTACACAAGAGCATATGTATTCATGAGTGTAGGCTGGATTAGTTCTAAGATAAGCATGCTGGACCTCATCCTCTTGCCGCATGCACAGTGCCATCTGGTGGTCGAGGTCCGGGGTTTTCGGGAGGAAGGCTTGTAGTCCTCCTCCTCATCACCGTGTTCTTTTGGTGAACCATAGCCTGTACTCTCTTGTTCTTGCTGACAAGCAAGGGCTGCAGTCTTGAGGCACCCTGTGCCTGTTTATCTTACAGGAGCCTTGCATTCCGTTCTCGGAGATAAGTCCCGCTCAAAGCATCACAATGTGCGTATGGACTCGTCTTACAATGCAACTGTCACATAGTTCATTGCTGCTGCTTGTTAGAAGGCTTTTAGCTAGGAAATTTCCATCAGGCCCTTACAGACAATAAATTTCCCGTTATCATGTCTATATGTGCGCTAGTAGTTTTTGTTATCTGAGTTCTCCTGCGACAGAAGGTTCTAAACTACTTGTAGTGTTAGCGGGCTTGCCTATATGTTTACATTTCACTAAACTCTTCGCTACATTGGCAATGTCTGACTAAATGTTTTTACTTCTCTGTATCAGTATATAGAATCATAGAATGATAGAATGTTTGGGGTTGGAAGGGACCTCAAAAGATCATCTAGTCCAACTCCTCTGCCAGAGCAGGATCACCTACAGCAGATCGCACAGGAACGTGTCCAGGCAGGTTTTGAATGTCTCCAGAGAAGGAGACTCCACAACCTCCCTGGGCAGCCTCTGCCAGGGCTCTGTCACCCTCACAATGAAAAAGTTTTTCTAATATTTTTGTGGAACCTCCTATGTTCCAACTTGCACCCATTGCCCCTCGTCCTGTCAATGGACGCCACTGAGAAGAGCCTGGCTCCGTCCTCCTGACACTCACCCTTGACATATTTATAAACATTTATGAGGTCACCCCTCAGCCTCCTCTTCTCCAAGCTAAAGAGACCCAGCTCCCGCAGCCTTTCCTCATAAAGGAGATGTTCCACTCCCTTCATCATCTTTGTGGCTCTGTGCTGGACTCTCTCCAGCAGCTCCCTGTCTCTCTTGAGCTGAGGGGCCCAGAACTGGACACAATATTCCAGACGTGGCCTCACCAGGGCAGAGTAGAGGAGCAGGAGGACCTCTCTTGACCTACTTGCTGCTCCCCTTCTAACACACCTCAGGATGCCATTGGCCTTCTTGGCCACGAGGGCACATTGCTGGCTCATGGTCATCCTGCTGTCCACTAGAACCCCCAGGTCCCTTTCCCCTGTGCTGCTCTCCAGCAGGGCAGTCCCCAACCTATACTGGCACATGGGGTTATTCTTTCCCAGGTGCAAGACTCTACACTTGCCCTTGTTGAACCGCATAAGATTTCCCCTCGCCCAGCCCTCCAGCCTGTCCAGGTCTCTCTGAATGGCAGCACAGCCTGCTGGTGTGTCAGCCACTCCTCCCTGTTTTGTGTCATCAGCAAACTTGCTGACAACATTCTCTAATCCCTTGTCCAGGTCATTGATAAATATATTAAAAAGCACCAGCCCGAGCACTGACCCCTGAGGGACCCCACTAGACACAGGCCTCCAACTAGACTCTGGTTAGAGATGGCCTTCAGAATGAGCTGCTCCATCACCTTTCCAGGGATGGAGGTGTGGTTAACTGGTCTATAGTTGCCTGGGTCCTCCTTCTTGCCCTTTTTGAAGACTGGAGCGATATTGGCTTTCTTCCAGTCTGCAGGCACCTCTCTCGTTCCTCATGATTTTTCAGAAAGTATGGAGAGCGGCTCAGCCACAACATCAGCCAGCTCTCTCACCATACGTGGATGCACTCCATCGGGGCCCATGGATCTGTGTATTTTCAGTTTCTCCAAGAGGTGTCTAACCCAGCTCTCACTGATTAGTGAGTCTTCTTCAGGGGAGTCTTCCTCGCTCCAGTTTTGCTCCCCTACTTCTAGTGACTGGGATTCCTGAGGGCTGGACTTAGGATTAAAGACTGAGGCAAAGAAGGCATTCAGCAATTCTGCCATCTCTGCATCCTCTGTTACCATATCTCTCACCTCATTTATCAGTGAACACACTTTTTCCCTACTCTTCCTTTTCTCATTGATTTATCTGAAGAAGTTCTTCTTGTTTTCTTTCACCTCCCTAGACGAAGTTCCAAGAGAGCCTTGGCCTTTCTTGTTGAGTCTCTACACACTCTGGCATAATTTCTATAATCCTCCCAATTAACCAGACCCTTTTTTCACTTACTGCAAATTTTCCTCTTCCATTTGAGTTTTTTCCAGGAGCTCCTTGCTTATCTATGCAGGTCTTCTGCCTCCTCTACTTGATTTATTTTTCAAGAGAATACATTTATCTTGAGCTTGGTGGAGGTAGATTTTGAATATTGACCAGCTCTCTTGTGCCTCCCTACCTTCTAGAGCCCTTGCCCATGGCATACTTCTAAGTATATCTCTGAAGAGGACAAAGTTAGCCCTCTTGAAGTCCAGGGTAGGAATCATAGAATCATAGAATCAATTGGGTTGGAAAAGACCTCAGAGATCATCAAGTCCAACCCTTGGTCCAAACTGCAGTCCGTTTACTAGATCATGGCATTAAGTGCCATATCCAATCTCAGTTTAAAAACCTCCAGGGACGGTGAATCCACCACCTCCCTGGGCAGGCCATTCCAACGCCTGACCACTCTCTCTATAAAGAATTTCTTTCTAATATCCAGCCTAAATTTCCCCTGGCAGAGCTTAAACCCATGCCCCCTTGTCCTGTTGCTAACTGCCTGGGAGAAGAGACCAGTCCCCACCTGGCTATAACTTCCCTTCAGGTAGTTATAGAGAGTGACGAGGTCACCTCTAAGCTTCCTCTTCTCCAGACTAAACAACCCCAGCTCCCTCAGCCTCTCCCCATAGGTCTTGTGTTCCAGTCCCTTATTACCCTTCTTCTTTCCCTACTAATACTAAATTCTAACATATCATGGTCACTACAGTCAAGACTGCCCCCAAGCTTAAAATCTGCAAACAGACCTTCTTTGTTAATACAAGGTCCAACATCACACCTTTCCTCATTGATTCTTCAACCACCTGCAGCAGAGAGTTGTCATCAATGCCATCAGTTGTCATCAGAGACCTTTTGGACTGGTTATGCTTGGCTGTGTGATCTTTCCAACTAATATCGGGGTGATGGAAGTCACCCATGAGCACCAAGGCATGTGATCTTGAGCCTACTTCCAGCTGTCTGTAGAAGGTCTTGTCAACAACTTCTTGGTTAGGTGGTCTGTAGTAGACACCCACAATGATATCTCCCATGTTTGCATGTTCCTTAACTCTTATCCATAAGCTTTCAACACTTTCATTGTCTCCCCCTGGGTTAAGCTCAATGCATTCTAGTTGCTTACTCACATAAAGAGCAACTCCACTACCTCGCCTTGTCAGTCTGTCCTTCCTAAAAATTACATAGTCATCCATTATCATATTCTAGTCATGCAAGCTATCCCACCATGTCTCTGTAACTGCGATGAGATCATAGCTCTGCGACGGCACCCAGATTTCTAGTTCACCCTGCTTATTCCCCATGCTTCTTGCATTGGTGTACAGACATTTTATAGACTTAGTAGAGGAGCATCTGTTACCATTGTGGTTGTTTTGGTCTATCTGCCCATTGAATGCAGTGGCGACTATGTTATCCTGCTGCACAGTGGCTTCCAGTTCCTCCTGTTTCTTGCTCGTGCTGCATGCATTGGTGTACATGTACTTGAGCTGGGCTATCAGTTTCATCCCCAACACTGGGTTGCTTCCCTTGGCTCACCTGTAGTGAGCCTGGTTTTATCCCCTTCCCCCTTCAAACCTAGTTTAAAGCCCTTTCAATGAGTCCTGCCAGCTCTTGAGCAAGAATCCTTTTCCATCCTGGAGAGACAGCTCCTCTCCATCTGTTGCTAGCATACTCGGTGCTTTCTAAACTTCCCCATGATCAAAAAACCCAAAATACTACTGGTGGCACCAGCCTTTGAGCCATGTGTTAATCACATGTGTTTTCCTGTTCCTTTCAGTATTCTTCCCTGCTACTGAAGGGATTGCAGAAAACACTACCTGTGCTCCCGAACCTTCAACCAGTCACCCTAGTGCCTTGAAGTCCCTTTTAATCACTTTTAGACTTCTGTCCACAATTTCATCACTGCCAACTTGCATAACCAGCAGTGGGTAATAATCGGAGGGCCGTACCAGATAAGGGAGCTTCCTGGTAACACCTCTAACTCGAGCTCCAGGCAGGCAGCAGACTTCCCTGTGGGTTGGATCTGGTCATCAGGTGGAGCACTCTGTTCCCTTCAGAAGGGAATCACCCACAACAATTACCCTCCTTTTCTTCTTAGTAGAAGTCCTAATGTGTGGGGCTGACTGTCTCACCTTAGCCAGCCCCGTGGATGAACCTTCATCTATGTCATTATTTGCCTGACCTTCTTCTGGTGGAGACAATCCTCTAAACTCATTCTGCAAACCAATCTTTAAACATCTTTGTCCAATGCCACAAGCCGAGCAACATCTTTTTAGCTTCCCCTTTTGCTTATTGTTCTCTTTTTCTGTAGCCAGGACCACAGGGTCCTGGGGTGCTAAAGTGATTCCACATTCTTTCTGACATTCAGGATAATTTCACAAAGTGAAAAACATATCTGCATAAACTACTTCATCCCATTTTCCTTCTCGGCGCAGAAATAACATGAGTTGCAACAGTGTTGTATGCTAAAGTTCTGTTAAAAGGCCATTTTTCACCATCATCTAGTTTATTATAAAGACCATCACTGGTTACAATATTTAATTAAGATTTTACGATTTACACTTCCTCCAAGTGGTTCCCCAATATCTTTCCAGTGGGCTAAAATGCAGCCCAAAGAGCTCTTTTTCAACACTCTGCCTTGTTGGTTCCCTATTCTAAAATTTGTACAACACAAGGACAGGGGATGGGGCATGAACACTACACAAACTAACAATTACTATCACAGGTATAATAACAACTATTAATCCCTGCGTAACAAATGTTGACTTAGAGCGATCACAAATTTTCAAATACGCATATATCAGACACGTACATGTACCACATGCATATGTAAACAATACAAATACAAATGCAGAAACAAATGACTGTACTAACCAAATGATCAATACAACCATGCAACATAGTAACCAAATGATCAATACAAATCATACATGCAATTGTATGCCACTCAGCAGGGTTCTTACGAACAGCGACTTAAGAGCAGCTTCAAATGACCAGTCCCAAAACAAAAAGAATGCCTTATTCTTACTAGAGGTCCTTCTCTGCCCCCGTGAAGATCTGTCGAGTTGGTGAGACCCTTCAGAGAATTCTCCAGGGCTGACCTAGGGATTCGCAGACTCAGAGGTTCCTGCAGCTGGACAGAGATGGTCTCATCTGGGTTGCCAAAACTGAAACAATGGTTTTCCAAGATGAATAACTGAATAAAAACTAGTTTGTTATTAAGCCGGCATTCTTTAATACAGCGCTGGGCAGCACTGGGGATTTGTCCACCATGAGTGCTCCAACACGTTAGTAAAACACATTAGTTCATATACAGTAAAGTCATACATATTCATCAGATTTCCTGGAAAGGGCAGTCCTATGTTGATGAGTTCCTAGAATTCATTTGCATAGTCCAAGCATGTGTAGATCATAGAATCATAGAAACTTCAATGTTGGAAAGGACCTTAAGATCATCAAGTCCAACCTACAGCCCTACACCACCCTAACACTAAACCATCTCCTCAAGTGCCACATCCAGCTGTTTTTAAAACATGGCCAGGGATGGTGACTCCACCACCTCTCTCAGCAACCCATTCCAATGCTTCACCACCCTTTCAGTGAAGAAGTTTTTCCTAATATCCAGTCTAAACTTCCCCTGGTGCAACTTGAACCCGTTCCCTCTTGTTCTATTGCTATTCACTAGGGAGAAGAGGCCAACACCCGTCTCACTACAGCTGCATTTCAGGGAGTTGTAGAGAGTGATAAGGTCTCCCCTCAGCCTCCTCTTCTCCAGGCTGAACAGCCCCAGCTCCCGAAGCTTCTCTTCATAAGATGTGGGGTTCCATGCAAGGACGGACGACTCGACACCAATATGATGCTCCGAAGATCGCCGCTTTATTGCAGAAGTAGCACACATTTATGTTGTTCTCCCTTCCCTTATCACGTGCCACGCACATTGTAATTGGCTACAGGCAGCTTTGCACAAGCTGTTCACACGCCATTCTGACTCCACCAATTGGTAACTGCCTGACAAGCATGCATCTCCTGTTTTTCTAGCCAAGTTCTGTGTTTTGTACAGCTGCCTCCTTGAAGTTGCCGATTCTGCAGTTTCACGGTCTCGCTATATCAATGCTTTGTCCTTCACATAACTCCTGCTCCCCGTCCCACTCACTGACTTGTTTAGTTCTTTACTAGCATATCCAAATAGCAAAACCCGACATCTCCCCCTTTTCTTTTAAAAATGCTTAATACAAACTGTCCCAACAGCCCTCTTGAACACTGTAACATACATGATATTAAAACACACAATGCTAACAAAATATAACTACTGGCACAAGCTATTTTACAATTCACATGAGCCATGGTCTTAGTCCTAGTTTTGCTAACCAATCATTAAAGAGACTATGATTATATATAATAAGATTAAAACGTTCTTTCAATTGTATAAGCTACTTATGAATGCCATTGGAACGATCAGACAAGTTCACACAAGATATGCCTTCAAAACTTGTCACAACCATGTCCTTGAGCTAGTAACAACGAAACAAAAAAAAACTATAACAGCATAACTTTATAACACAGCATGTCAAATACTACCTACATTAGTCAATAACTCAGAAATTATTTGTGCCACATATGAGTATTCATTTTTTGAACATAGAGTATTCTAAACCTTCAAACACCAATATGATAGCTGTAAGAGTTTAAGTCCAATCCCTCTCTGAGTTTATCTGACTTGATCTTGGTCCACCAGATCTGTGTGATCCTTTGAGTCTGAAATGGTCATTTCTATTTGGCTTTCAGGGACAGGTGTGGTGTTGTCATAGATTGCAGGTCGTACCCACTTGGCAGGAACCCACCGTGGCACTGCAGTTCCTGTGGAGATAGAAACATATCCTCTTCCCCAAGTTAGTAAATCACAGGGACCTTCCCAGGCATTGGTCACGGGATCAAATACCTGAACCTGTGGTTTTTCTTTAACTTTTGACTCGTCTTCTCCTGATATTGCCTGTGAATGTTTCAAAGCTGCTATTTCCGAGTCAGCTCCCCTGGGGTTAAGCCAATTTAAAACATACAATGTCTTATTCAGGATTTCTTGTGGCGATACAAGAGAGGTGCCTGAGGACTGGAGGGAAGCAAATGTCACTCCAGTCTTCAAAAAGGGCAAGAAGGAGGACCCGGGAAACTATAGACCGGTCAGCCTCACCTCCGTCCCTGGGAAAGTGATGGAACATCTTATCCTTGACTTATCCTTGGTGCCATCTCAAGGCATATCAAGGATAAGAGGGTCATTAGAGACAGTCAACATGGCTTCACCAAGGGAAAGTCGTGCTTGACTAACCTCATAGCCTTTTACGAGGACATAACAAGGTGGATAGATGATGGCAGAGCAGTGGATGTGGTCTACCTTGACTTCAGTAAAGCATTTGACACAGTCTCCCACAGCATCCTTGCTGCTAAACTGAGGAAGTGTGGTCTAGACTCTCGGGTAGTGAGGTGGACTGTGAACTGGCTAAGGGGAAGAAGCCAAAGAGTTGTGGTCAATGGGGCGGAGTGTGGTTGGAGGCCTGTATCCAGTGGAGTCCCTCAAGGGTCGGTACTGGGACCAGTATTATTCAATATATTCATCGATGACTTGGATGAGGGACTAGAGAGTACTATCAGCAAGTTTGCTGATGACACCAAGCTGGGAGGAGTGGCTGACACGCCAGAAGGTTGTGCTGCCATTCAGCGAGACCTGGACAGGCTGGAGGGTTGGGCAGGGAAAAATTTAATGAAATATAACAAGGGTAAGTGTAGAGTCTTGCATCTGGGTAGGAACAACCCCAGGTTCCAGTATAAGTTGGGGAATGACTTATTAGAGAGTAGTGTAGGGAAAAGGGACCTGGGAGTCTTGGTGGACAGCAGGATGGCCATGAGCCAGCACTGTGCCCCTGTGGCCAGGAAGGCCAATGGCATCCTGGGGTGTATTAGAAGGGGGGTGGTTAGTAGGTCGAGAGAGGTTCTCCTTCCCCTCTACTCTGCCCTGGTGAGACCCCATCTGGAATATTGTGTCCAGTTCTGGGCCCCTCAGTTCAAGAAAGACAGGGAACTGCTGGAGAGAGTCCAGTACAGGGCAACTAGGATGATTAAGGGAGTGGAGCATCTCCCTTATGAGAAAAGACTGAGGGAGCTGGGGCTCTTTAGTTTGGAGAAGAGGAGACTGAGGGGTGACCTCATTAATGTTTACAAATATATAAAGGGTGAGTGTCACGAGGATGGAGCCAGGGTCTTCTCGGTGACAACCACTGATAGGACAAGGGGTAATGTGCTGAAACTGGAACATAAGAGGTTCCGCTTAAACTCGAGAAGAAACTTCTTCTCAGTGAGGGTGACGGAACACTGGAACAGGCTGCCCAGAGAGGTTGTGGAGTCTCCTTCTCTGGAGACATTCAAGACCTGCCTGGACACGTTCCTGTGTAGCATAATCTAGGCATTCCTGCTCTGGCAGGGGGATTGGACTTGATGATCTTTCGGGGTCCCTTCCAATCCCTAACATTCTTTGATTCTATGATTCTATGATTCTATGATACACCACTCATATCTCCCCCTGTTTTAATAATAGATAAAAGACGTTTCAGCGTCAAATGTGCTCATTCAATAATTGCTTGACGAGTTGAATTATGTGGTATTCCAAAAAGATGATAAATTCCCCACTTAGTTAAAAACTCGTTCGTAGAATCGGCTTTGTACCCTGGCCCATTATCAGTTTTAATAGTACGAGGCACTCCCATGACTGCAAAGGCATTAAGCCAATGTTTTTTAACGTCTCGTGCACTAGCAGAGGTATGTAGAGTGGCCCATAAAAATCCAGAATAAGTGTCAATAGAAACATGAATATACTTTAGACGTCCAAAAGAAGGAAACTCTGTCACATCTGTTTGCCAAAGCTCAAGAGCTGATAATCCTCTTGGATTAACAGCTTCTTGTTGTATATTGGGTACCTTAGCACATTCGGGACAAGAAGCTATAAGTGCGCGCGCATCAACTAAAGAAATACCGAACTGTCGTTTTAATGCTCTTGCAGACTGATGATAAAAATCATGAGATAGTTTAGCTTGTCCTAACAAATCAGGCACAGGAACATTTTTCGGAGTTAAGTGAAAGGCAGATACTAAGTTATCTGCTCGCCTATTTCCTTCTACAAAAGGACCAGGTAAAGTAGTATGACTTTTAAAGTGAGTAATAAAAAAAGGCTGTGTGCGAGCATCCAATAAGTGCCATAATTGGCATAAAGCTTGAAATAACTTCTTGTTGTTCACCTCTTTGATTAATGCTCTATGAATCCTTTGTACAATCCTTACTACATATTTAGAGTCAGAAACAATATTTAATGCAATGTCGGTCCATTTTGCAAATACCCTGATCACTGCAACAAATTCTAAAACCTGGACGGATCCTTCTGCTATAACAGTATCTGTTAACGATTGTGATTCTTCTCACCACAGAAAACCAGCTTTTCCTGTTTTACAACTTGCATCTGTAAACACAGTAAGTGTATTTAGAGGTTCATAAGATAACAAAGAACCAGGTTCTATTTTAAGTGCAGTCTTAAACAATGGGTGTGGTGGGTAATGGTTATCAATAACAGCAGAGCTTTGTATTGCTGCCATAGCAAAAGTATCATTTACTTGCATTGTCCTCGTAACTTGATCCATTTGCAAAGGAATTATTACTTTATCAGGTAATTTGCCGCTTACTTGTAGGCAGTAGTCTACGGCCTTTTGGATACATAAGCCTAGCGCTTCAATTCTTGTGACCAAGGTTCGATGAAACTGTGCGGGAGGAAAATCCATTCTGTGATTAACAAAGGATTTAAGTGATCTGGATCCCATTGGCAAATTAACCCAGCCACTTCTCTGTCAGTGTTATAAATGTATATTTGGAAAGATAGTTCAGGATCAATTCGGTCAGAGAAGACAGTTGCGATTTTTTGTTGAATTTTCTCAAGGCATCTCTGGTCCCAGATGTTTGGGTGTCGTGATGGAAGTGGCATTACGTAATAACGCAACAAGAGGTTTTAAGTCCTCATTTGTTATACCACAGTAGGATCGAATCCATTGTATATCTCCTACCAGTTTCTGAATGTCATTGACAGTTTTAACATCTCTGTATAATGCAAGTTTCTGAGGTCGCACTGTAGATAATGTAAGTTCCAAGCCTAAGTACCTCCAAGGAGAGGTTGTGATATTTTAGGTTGAGGGTTTCAGATTGAGGGTTTCAGACTTGCTGAACGCAGGTGTTCGCTTATCTGTCGTGCAGACCCTGAGAACGGAGGAAAACAAGGCCTACACAGTGAGAACCAGCCGAAGGAGGGAGTCTTGTGACAACAGGACGGCCCTGTTTTGGCTAAGGAGCAAGGCCGCACGGAAGACTAACGATGTGAACCATCCTGCACATAGATAAGTTGTTGCAAAATAAAATCCTGAAGGCCACAGGGGCCAGAGTGGAAATTTTTACCCTAATATCCCTATATGACTATAGTCACCCACTCTTCACTCAAATCATGCTCAATGCCACCCCGGGGAGGGGGCAGGGGGTGTGAAAGATAGTATATAAGGAGCATAGAGGGTAGGTGTCGTTGGGAGGAGAAGACCCCAGAAGAGGAAGAGGCGGTCGACGGGCTGTGCTCCTTCTCCTTCACCCAAGACAGGGACGCCTTCTTGGTAAGAATTACGCTTCCACCTTTTGGTGTGTAATACCCGGGATAGTATTTTGCTAGCATTAGTATCATATATTAGCGCTATTGCAGAGAGTGAATGTATCAACAGCAACTCCGAACCTTGTATCTGTCGCTTCAATAAATCACTTATTGTTAGTTACCTTGCAAATTGTCTCAGTGCAAGTCCTTAAACGGGGCTCTGAAAATTCAGTGCAAGCCCTTAGTGGGGCTCTGAAAACTCAGTGCAAGTCCCTAACGGGACTCTGAAACAAGCAAGTGCTTAGCTGGGGTACGTGCCTCTCACAGCCACATACCTTTCACGCGACAGTAAATTGGCGCAGCGAGCAGGGTTGCCATGGATAAACTCCTGCAAAAATATAAGTGTGCACCCTCTGAAGCTAGGAGAGAGTGGGCCCAGGAGTTTTGGAACAAAGTGGTAGAGCGAATAGAACAATGTAGGAGTGAGCAAAGAGTTAAGGAGGGGACTTGTTTATCTTGCACTCGAAAAGAGATCAGAAATTCTCCTCCACCTGAGAAAATTGCAAATGTGGAATATGCCATGGCAGAATCAGCAAACAAAGTGTTAAAAAACTCACTGGCTTTCAAAAGGGAAAGTCGAGAAAAAATAGAAACTCAAGTAGAAAACCTAAAGGTAGAATATGCTCTGCTAAAATCTGAAAACGCAGTGCTGAAAGCATCGCTGGCCTCAGTAGACAACCTTGAGAGTGAAAATCGGGACCTTAAAATGCAATTGGATGCAGCCGCGATGCGAGAAAAACGGTTACAGGAAAAATTAGATCTTATCTTAAACCAAATGCCTTCTGTAAAGTCGGCTAAACAAATCTGTAAATTGGTACACAATACAGATCCTGAATCGTGGGATGGAGGCGTTGGGTGTGATAACGACACTGAGGAGCTGGTGGAAAATTTTGACTGTGATCCTGTCTCTGTCCAACCATTAATTAAACCTGAGGTCGTGAACAAAGGCAATGACAATGTTCACACTATTGTACGAACCACGGCATATTCTCCAACCGAACTTGCTAAATTGCAGCAAAAGTATTCCAAACGCCGGGGGGAGTCTGAGACAGAGTATGTGTGGCGAGTCTCCCTTACGGGGGGGGGGGATCGAGTTCTACTAAGTGAGGAAGAATCAGGAGGTTATTGGGGTCCTGGAGTATTTTTAACCACTGTACCAGGTGAGGATCATGTTTATACCTTGACTGCAAGAGCTGCTAATTGGGCTGGTGGCATAGATCCTCAGGAGAGAGGAGATCCCGTTGCTATTACAACCCCAGGCTTTAATGATTTAGCCACGTCTGTACAGAAAGCAGCCTGCATACAAGCAATGTATGAGAGGGACTTGTTAAGGAAATCCCCGATGACAGCCCCTATTGACCCAGTAAGGTTATCTCCTCTTATCCGTGGCTTCCCAGATATTGCTTAAAAATGTATGTAGCTGCTGCCCAGGAGCGCATACAAAATACCCGAGCTATGAATGCTGCGGCGGCTGCTGCAGTTCCCCCACGGGTTCGGGCACATGTAACAACTTGGAATGAGTTTGTACAGGAGTTAGTGAATTACAGGCGCCGTATGGGTTGGGTCGGACCAACTAAAGGGAAACCACCCGAAAACTTGAAAAGACTTCTCCAGGTCCACAAAGTAAAACCTAAGCCACAAGTCAGATCACAGTTCGATAGCGAGCGTAATGGTCTTTGGCATAAAGCCTTGGCTCTGGGAATACCGCGGCAAAAGTTACACGGCACTCCCACCGCCGACCTCCAAACTCTGGTGCAAATACTAAGTAAGAAAAACAACCCGCAAGGGAAGAGTCAATTGGCAGTGAATAAATCAGTCTCTGATAAGCCCGTGCCTTCGGCCCCACCAGAGGATTTAATTGACCTCGCAGACAATTCAACAAAAAACATGCAGCTCCGGGGAGGGCAGTGAGCCACCCTGCTCGGAGGATATTAGCTGTACAATGGCTCCTTAACAAACGTTACGAACCTATCATTGCTGTTCCAACAGGGCCAAAGAAAGTTTATACAAATTTCCTTATTGATACCGGTGCTCAAATATCAGTAATCTCTAAAGAAACTGCAGAATTCTTAAACATAAAACCTAATCGCTGTAAGATAAAATTTACAGGAATTGATGGAGTTATAAAGGAATGCCCTACCGCTAAAATTGTCTTGTGGCTCCCAGGGGAAAAGAAATTAACTCGCGCTGAGGTTTTAGTCGGTGCTGCAAACACTAATATTCTGGGATTTGATTTACTGTATGGTAGAGTGTGGAAGTTACCCGATGGGACAGTCTGGAGTTTTGCCGGACAAGGTAACGGAGACAGCGAACCGCTTGAGGGGGATGAGCCTAAACTAATAAACTTACTAGAGACGTCTATATCTCTGCCTCCATCAAAGATAACAAACATAAAGCAGTACCCCCTGCCAGCAGCTGCACAATCGGGTATTGACGGGGTGGTAGAAGATTTAGAAATCTGAGGCATTATTACCCGTACACATTCCCCGGACAATTCTCCTGTCTGGCCAGTATGAAAGCCAAACGGACAGTGGAGGTTTACTATTGATTACAGACAATTAAATGCTAATACTGCACCTTTAACTGCAGCTGTACCAAACATTGTAGAATTGGTTACTCAAATACAGGGAGTTTCTCACCGTGGATGGCAATCTTAGATGTTAAGGATATGTTTTTTATGATTCCTCTACAGGAACATGACAAAGCTCTATTTGCTTTTACTTGGAAAGGTCCATCGAATCAGCACTAGATGGATAATATCTAGCTAATTTAACATTTGTCAGTCATACGACCGAGCATTTTTCCTTTTTTTTATTTTACAGGAACCCCGATGTCAGGAAACTGTACCTGGGACAACGGACTACAATACACTGAACTGGAGTGCCCCCAGGGACTGTTCATATTTCTGATTGGAATTATTGTATTCCTGGTATTCATAATAATCTGGAGACCAAAATTTTAAAATGGGGATGATTACATTGTTTATCATGTTCCTATCCACAGGAGCTATATGTGGAGAATACATATGCTTAGGGTGTGGGGAGAACCACAACATGGTCACTGGGATTACATGCAAACTACTGACTGGTGTATTGATTGGAGTGGAATCATTGGATTACCTGATGATCCCATACGGGTTGGTGTCCAATACACAAACCTTGATACTTCTCATTTAGAGACTCCAAAACACTGCAATTGGAAGTGCACTAAAGTTTACAATTGCAGTAGCCGAGACACTGAAATTCAAAGGCTGGGCCTGATAGCTCAAGCCCTTCATAGAATCATCATAGAATGGCCTGGGCTGGAAGGGACCTCAGAGATCATTTTAATCCAACCTCCCTGTTGTGAGCAGGGTTGTATTTGCCGTAACTACACCACTTCACTCAATGATACCTGGTCTCATGTAACCAATAACAATGTTAAGTCTGATATAATCTGTTCGAAACTTAGTATACCTTCCCTAGGACACACTGTGTGGTTTAGCAGCGATGGCACATGGACTACTGACTTGACCGTGGAGGGATGCCAACGTCAACACGCGTTGGGACTGTTAACACTTTGCCCTCTCTGGAGAAGACAACCACTTGCACCGACTCTGTGGGGACGAGTCAAAAGAAATTTGACAGACCCTTGGCAACACCCGACGACAGGAACTGTGGTTGGATGGTTTTTAGAGTCAATCTTTACACCTCACCTAATGGCTTTTCAAAATCGAATGATGTTGTATAACCTCACTGGTCAGATTGAAGCATTGGCCAATGCAACCAGAGTCGGGTTGGAAGCATTAAATACACAATTACAGGCAACATCAAAAATGTCATTACAAAATAGGCTGACCTTAGATTTGTTATTATTGCATGAAAATGGAGTGTGCGGATACTTAAACCTAATCAATGATACTTGTTGTGTTCACATACCAAATGTAACAAAAGATCTTGATGAGCAGTTAGATCATATGAAGCGTGTAGCAAAAGCAAGTAGAAATCTTAGAGAAAGCATGGAAGTACAACGGTTAAACAAACTTTTGCATGGTATGGGTTTTTCCCTATCAGGATGGCTTGCTTCTTTATTGCAATCAATTTTAGTCATAGTTATTGTGATTATGATGTTTTGCATGTTATTAGCTTGCTTTAGATCCATGCTAACTCGGGTATTAATTCATCAGGTACGCATGGTGTCCGGGTGGACGGAGTTGGAGCTACATCCAGGTGAAGGAAAGTCAAACATAAGGGATACCCCCAAGATTGACTTTATAAGAGCATGATTTCAAGCTCAATTGAGTGACTGTAGTCATGGGGTGGATAATGTGATATTTTAGGTTGAGGGTTTCAGACTTGCTGAACGCAGGTGTTTGCTTATCTGTCGTGCAGACCCTGAGAACGGAGGAAAACAAGGCCTACACAGTGAGAACCAGCCGAAGGAGGGAGTCTTGTGACAACAGGACGGCCCTGTTTTGGCTAAGGAGCAAGGCCGCACGGAAGACTAACGATGTGAACCATCCTGCACATAGATAAGTTGTTGCAAAATAAAATCCTGAAGGCCACAGGGGCCAGAGTGGAAATTTTTACCCTAATATCCCTATATGACTATAGTCACCCACTCTTCACTCAAATCATGCTCAATGCCACCCCGGGGAGGGGGCAGGGGGTGTGAAAGATAGTATATAAGGAGCATAGAGGGTAGGTGTCGTTGGGAGGAGAAGACCCCAGAAGAGGAAGAGGCGGTCGACGGGCTGTGCTCCTTCTCCTTCACCCAAGACAGGGACGCCTTCTTGGTAAGAATTACGCTTCCACCTTTTGGTGTGTAATACCCGGGATAGTATTTTGCTAGCATTAGTATCGTATATTAGCGCTATTGCAGAGAGTGAATTTATCAACAGCAACTCCGAACCTTGTATCTGTCGCTTCAATAAATCACTTATTGTTAGTTACCTTGCAAATTGTCTCAGTGCAAGTCCTTAAACGGGGCTCTGAAAATTCAGTGCAAGCCCTTAGTGGGGCTCTGAAAACTCAGTGCAAGTCCCTAACGGGACTCTGAAACAAGCAAGTGCTTAGCTGGGGTACGTGCCTCTCACAGCCACATACCTTTCACGCGACAGAGGTCAACTGAATCTTTTCAGGGGCGATGATCAAACTATACGATTTCAATGTCAAAGTTAGAGCATCTAGAATTCTTTCTTTATCAAGGCGTTTTGCTGTAATCAATAGATCATCCATATAATGATAAATGATGCGATCAGAAAATTTTCTTATAGGTTGTAATGCGATGTCAACATACCATTGACAAATAGTCAGAGAATTTTTCATACCTTGAGGTAAACTAACCCAATGGTATCTTTTTGCAGGAGCTTGTTGGTTTATAGAGGGAACAGCAAAAGCAAATTTCTCACAATCTTATGGATGTAGAGGTACGGAAAAAACCCAATCTTTTAAATCTACAACAACTAATTCACATTGTTGTGGCAACATCGTTGGGGTCTGCATGCCAGGTTGTAATGTTCCCATGTCCTGCATAACATTGTTAACTGCCCTCAGATCCTGTAACAGTCTCCATTTTCCTGACTTTTTTTGAATAGTAAAGACAGGTGTATTCCATGGACTAGTGGAAGGTACTAAATGTTCTGCTTGCACCTGTTCATCCACCAGTCTTTCCAGGTGAGTGACCTTTTCTGCAGGTAGTGGCCATTGATCTACCCAGACAGGCGTTGTTTTTAACCATGTTAACTTCAAGGTAGGTTGCTTTTCAATGGCTGCACTTAAAAAGGTGTACCCAAACAAAGTCCCCATTGACTTAGAGTATCATGACCTAACAGCCATACTGACGTGTGTAACACATAGGGTTGAACATGAGCTACATGACCTTCTAGTTTATCTGTAATTGCAACAAAACTTCAGCTTAATTGTGTCGGTTGTGCCCCGCCAATTCCAGTAACCATTGTGTTAACTGCATTGAGAGGCCATTGTTGTGGCCAAGCATTTCTTGGTATGATGGTTACATCAGACCCAGTATCTATCATCATTTCTTTAGTTGATAGGATAATGTTGTAAGGACCTGCAATATTCACTTCTCTAATCGGTTTTTCATGAGAAATAATTTGTGAAAATGCCACTAATGGCATTCCTGTAGACCCAAATCCTTTATCGCCCTTGTCCGTATTATGGGCAGATGCAATACAAGCTTTAAACGGTACTAATTGGGCAATTTGACTTCCAGCTATCAATGTGATGGGAGGAGATAATATCTGAACCATTATCCCTATATTTCCTTTATAATCACCATCAATCACACCCGGTATGATAATAATGCCCTGCTTTGAGGCAGAAGATCAACCTAACAACAAAGCACTGAAATCATGGCCTAACGGACCATTTACTGGTGATGGGACTACATGTATTTGAGTATCTTTTATCGTTGTATTGTAGGCCACGGCCACGTCAAGTCCTGCACTTCCTCGAGTGGCTGCTCGCAATTCATCGAGGCAACCGGGTAAGTGCTCAGTTGAGATGGGGTCATTTGTGTCTTCACGCCCCCCATCAGTGCGCTCCTCTTCCCGTTTCCCAGCAATGGCGTCTTATCCTTCTTGAATCATGAGCAACATGCAGAGGTTCGGTGTCCGAATTTTTCGCATCGGTTGCAGGTTCCCCAAAAGGTCGGCAATGGTGGAGTCAGAGGGCATTGATTTGGAGCATTCTGATTTGGTATTCCTTTTCGAGAGCAATCCTGTTTCATGTGACCTATCTATCTGTCCACATTGATAACATATCATTTTTCCTCGATTTCTCCCTCGGTCTCCTTGCGCTTGTTTCATCAAAGGTTTTAATGCCACTGCAAGTGCAGCAGCATTAGCTTGGGCTTGAATATTTGCCTTTTGTTGCTCCAACTCCAACACTGGTGTTCTTGAGCAGGCCTCAATCATATCCACTAAAGTTGCTGACTGTGGCATTGATAAAATTATCCTTTTACATTGTTTGTTCGCATTTTGTATCGCCAAATCTTTGCCGACAGCTACTCGTGCCTCAGGTGTTAAATTAGGGGAGGCATCTATGGCTTCCCTAAGGCGATTTATAAAGTCCATATATGATCACGTGGGCCCTTGTATGATTTTGCTATACGGTGGAATTGGTTCTCCTATTTGTGGCACTTCTTTGAAAGCACTCAGTGCCAGGCTCTGAGCTTGTTCCAAAATCGCAGGATGTAATGCAGCCTGCACTGTAGGGTCAGAATACGCCCCCTGGCCCAATAACTGTTTGGCATCAACTACCCGCAACGAGTCTCCCGGCGGTCGCTGTAAACCCTCAATCCGGGCTAATTCCACCTTTTTTCTCCATCTGTCATGAAACAACAGTTGCTGGGTAGGGCTTAGAAGCATTTCCACGAGACCTCTAATATCAGATTGAGTCAGCACCAGACTCTTAAATAGCTGTTCCACCATCTGTTGCACATGTTTATTGTCAAGTCCATAAGCCATAATAGCCTTTTGGGCTTCCCTCACAGTTTTCCAGTCTAATGGCTCCCATTTATGAACTCCTTGATTGTCCACTGTCACTGGATACACACCAAGGTCTGCAGGTAGCATCACTCCTTCTATCATGGCTTGCTCTATGATACCCTTCCATCGTTGTCCTGGAGAAAAAGTAGGATCCCGAGGAGGTGGCAGCCCTTGAGTGTTACTAGATGCAAATGATTGGGTTGACTCCTGTATTCCGGGCGGTTCAGTGAGTCTCCTCATTCCATTACCTTGGGTTTCACCCTCTCTCGGTTGCATGGCTCTGTACCGTTTAATTTCATATTGTATGCAATCCTCATCAGTCCACAGTTCATCCTGCACACATGTATCGAACCATTCAAATTCTTTTTTCCCTCTGATATATTTCCTCTGGTGTCGTCGGCTCCCATTTCTTGTATTGCTCTATTTTCTCGTCAGGTTGTTCTTGGGAGCTAGGATCGGCTACTGGCACTGCTAGATCAACAGGTGGCGCAGGCACATGAATCGTTGCAATTTTAACAAACCTTTCCAAGCCGCCTTTAATGGCTTTTTGTGCGTTTTTACATGCCTGTTTGATGTGAGTTTTGTTGGAATCTCTGTCCAGGCGTCTCATCTAATTCAACAAGTCCAGCATTAGTCGACTCTGTTTGTAAATTTCAGCTACGAACCCCTTGATTTTGCTGTCGAGACCAGCTTCAGAGCAGGTAAGACCGCACTGGGGAAGGAATCTAAGCAAAAAAAAAAGGCTGGCAAAAAGCTTTTGGGGGCTTTTTTTAAGGCGGCTACAGCAACGAAACCCGAGGCTGCACCGGCAGCTCCAGGGCGGACACCTGAGATAGCGTGGGCGGAGCCACCCTCAGCGGCGCGGCGATTTTAAACACGGTGATCAGCTGTTAACTCTGCCCTCAGGGTATAAGAAGCCTTGGGGAGGGCGGGGACTAGTCCCTGTCCAATGAATAAAAGGTTTAAAAGGGTAAGTCTTTGTTAAAAGGCAAATACTTAAAAGAGTTGTAAACTATTCCGTACACAGCTTTCAGAGAGTCTTGTATTGTAGAGCCAACTATGGTTGCCACCAGATCAAAGGTTGTTAGAAAAACTGTGGGCACCCAGACAGAGGCCCCACGTAAGCATGTGGGTATTCAGGCCTCGGGCTGCAGAGAATGCTAGAGCCTGGCACTTGCCATGGAGGGTAGTGGAAGTGACACTTGTGTCCGATGTGACCAGGTGAGCAATCTTCTCAGCCTTGTGGCTGAGCTGAAGGAGGAAGTAGAAAGGCTGAGGAGCATTAGGGAGTCAGAGAGAGAGATAGATAGGTGGAGTCACTTC
Source organism: Trogon surrucura (assembly GCA_020746105.1). NCBI lineage: Eukaryota > Metazoa > Chordata > Aves > Trogoniformes > Trogonidae > Trogon > Trogon surrucura. Next base: position 857,946 of record JAJGST010000022.1, read on the forward strand.
CTGAATGGCAAACAGAAAGCTCCACAAAGAGCTGAATATCCCCCCACCTCTGGCCATCAGGCAAAAGAGGGGGACCTAAAAGATAGGGAGGAGTGGAAGCAGGTGCCTGCCAGGAGAGGAAGGAAAATCCTTGCCCGGCCTCCCTCACCTGCCCGGTTGCCCCTGAGAAACATATATGGGGCTCTAAACAATGAGAGCCAGGCAAAGGAAGAGACAATGGAGGGTTCACCCATAGGGCTGTCTAGGGTAAGTCGCTCGGATACACGCATTAGGACTTCTTCATCTAAGAAAAAAAGGAGGGTAATTGTAATTGGAGACTCCCTCCTGAGGGGAACAGAGGGCCCTGTCTGCCGCCCAGATCTGACCCACAGGGAAGTCTGCTGCCTCCCTGGGGCCTGAGTTAAGGATGTTATCAAGAAGCTTCCTGGTCTGGTCAAACCCACGGACTATTACCCGCTTTTGGTTATGCAGATCAGTAATGATGAGATAGTAGAGAGACAGCCAGAAGCAATCAAAAGGGACTTTAGGGCACTGGGGCTGATGCTAGAAGGATCAGGCACACAGGTTGTGTTTGCCTCTATTCCTTCAATTATGAGGAAAAATAGTGGTAGGTTTGACAAAGTGCAGCAGATTAATACTTGGCTAAAGGGGTGGTGCCAGCGGTCTAGCTTTGGATTTTTTAACCATGGGGAGATCTACAGGGCACCTGATCTACTGAAACAAGCTGGGGTTCCAATGACACAAAGGGAAAAAAGGATCCTTGGTCACGAGCTGGCGGGACTCATAGAGCGTTCTTTAAACCAGATATGAAGGGGGTTGGGGTTATAGCTGGGATTGCAGCGGGGCAGTGCTCTAGAAATTATGAGGACCGGGTGGCCTTCCATCCCCCTACGGTGAAATCAGTGTGCTCAGCTTGCTCCCTGAAATGCTTATACACCAATGCACGCAGCATGGGGAATAAGCAGGAGGAGATAGAAACCTGGGTTCGGGCAGGAGATTATGATCTGGTGGCAATTACAGAGACATGGTCGGACAGCTCGCATGACTGGAATGTGGTCATGGGCGGCTATGTCCTTTTCAGGAAAGACAGGCCAGCCAGGCGAGGTGGTGGAGTCGCTCTTTACGTGAAAGAGCAACTACAATGTCTTGAATACCATCCAGGCATGGATGAGGAGCAAGTTGAGAGTGTATGGGTTAGAATTAAGGGGCAGGCTGGCAGGAGAGATACTGTTGTGGGTGTCTATTACAGGCCACCAGATCAGGGTGAGGAAGTTGATGAGGCCTTCTACAGGCAGCTGAGAGCGGTCTCACAATCACAGGCCCTGGTTGTCGTGGGGGATTTTAACTTCCCTGATGTTTGCTGGAAGGACAACTCAGCCAGCCAGCCACAGTCCAGGAGGTTCCTCCAGTGCATCGATGATAATTTTCTGATGCAAATGGTGGAGGAGCCGACTAGGAGAGGAGCACTGCTGGACCTCATCCTCACTAACAAGGAGGATCTGGTTGAAGCAGTAAAGGTTGAGGGCTGCCTTGGCTGCAGTGACCATGAAATGGTGGAGTTCAGGATCTCATGTAGCAGAAACAAAATAGCAAGCAGAATTGCAACCCTGGACTTTGCCAAGGCAAACTTTGGCTTTTTCAAACAATTACTCGAGAAAATCCCATGGGCAAGGCTGTTTGAAGGTAAAGGGGCCCAAGATAGTTGGTTAGCGTTCAGGGACTGCTTCTACCGTGCTCAAGATCAGAGCCACGTAGGAAGTCAAGGAAGGGAGCCAGGAGACCTGCGTGGCTAAACAGGGATCTGCTGGGTAAGCTCAAGGGCAAGAGGAGAATTTACAGATCTTGGAAGGCGGGGCTGGCCACTTGGGAAGAATATAAGGCTGTTGTCCGAGGATGTAGGGAGGCAACTAGGAAAGCAAAGGCCTCCCTTGAATTGAACCTGGCGAGAGGGGTCAAGGACAACAGGAAGAGCTTTTTCAAATACGTGGCAGATAAAACTAACACCAGAGGCAATGTAGGCCCACTGATGAATGAGGTGGGTGCCTTGGTGACAGAAGATACAGAGAAGGTAGAGTTACTGAATGCCTTCTTTGTCTCTGTCTACTCTGCCGGAGGCTGTGCTGAGGAGCCCCGTTCCCCTGAGGCCCCAGAGGAAGTCAGGGCAGTGGAGGAGTTTGCTTTAGTCGATGAGGACGGGGTTAGGGACCAATTAAGCAATCTGGACATCCATAAATCCATGGGTCCAGACGGGATGCATCCACGGGTGTTGAGGGAGCTGGCTGATGTCATTGCTAGACCTCTCTCCATCATCTTTACCAAGTCTTGGGAGACAGGAGAGGTGCCTGAGGACTGGAGGGAAGCAAATGTCACTCCAGTCTTCAGAAAGGGCAAGAAGGAGGACCCGGGAAACTATAGACCGGTCAGCCTCACCTCCATCCCTGGGAAAGTGATGGAACGACTTATCCTTGGTGCCATCTCAAGTCATATCAAGGATAAGAGGGTCATTAGAGACAGTCAACATGGCTTCACCAAGGGAAAGTCGTGCTTGACTAACCTCATAGCCTTTTACGAGGACATAACAAGGTGGATAGATGATGGCAGAGCAGTGGATGTGGTCTACCTTGACTTCAGTAAAGCATTTGACACAGTCTCCCACAGCATCCTTGCTGCTAAACTGAGGAAGTGTGGTCTAGACTCTCGGGTAGTGAGGTGGACTGTGAACTGGCTAAGGGGAAGAAGCCAAAGAGTCGTGGTCAATGGGGCGGAGTGTGGTTGGAGGCCTGTATCCAGTGGAGTCCCTCAAGGGTCGGTACTGGGACCAGTATTATTCAATATATTCATCGATGACTTGGATGAGGGACTAGAGAGTACTATCAGCAAGTTTGCTGATGACACCAAGCTGGGAGGAGTGGCTGACACACCAGAAGGCTGTGCTGCCATCCAGCGAGACCTGGACAGGCTGGAGGGTTGGGTGGGGAAAAATTTAATGAAATATAACAAGGGTAAGTGTAGAGTCTTGCATCTGGGTAGGAACAACCCCAGGTTCCAGTATAAGTTGGGGAATGACTTATTAGAGAGTAGTGTAGGGAAAAGGGACCTGGGAGTCTTGGTGGACAGCAGGATGACCATGAGCCAGCACTGTGCCCTTGTGGCCAGGAAGGCCAATGGCATCCTGGGGTGTATTAGAAGGGGGGTGGTTAGTAGGTCGAGAGAGGTTCTCCTTCCCCTCTACTCTGCCCTGGTGAGACCCCACCTGGAATATTGTGTCCAGTTCTGGGCCCCTCAGTTCAAGAAAGACAGGGAACTGCTGGAGAGAGTCCAGCACAGGGCAACTAGGATGATTAAGGGAGTGGAGCATCTCCCTTATGAGAAAAGACTTGATGGAGCTGGGGCTCTTTAGTTTGGAGAAGAGGAGGCTGAGGGGTGACCTCATTAATGTTTACAAATATATCAAGGGTGAGTGTCACGAGGATGGAGCCAGGGTCTTCTCGGTGACAACCACTGATAGGACAAGGGGTAATGGGCTGAAACTGGAACATAAGAGGTTCCGCTTAAACTCGAGAAGAAACTTCTTCTCAGTGAGGGTGACGGAGCCCTGGAACAGGCTGCCCAGAGAGGTTGTGGAGTCTCCTTCTCTGGAGACATTCAAGACCTGCCTGGACACGTTCCTGTGTAGCATAATCTAGGCATTCCTGCTCTGGCAGGGGGATTGGACTTGATGATCTTTCGGGGTCCCTTCTAATCCCTACCATTCTGTGATTCTGTGAAATCCCGGTATAGTTGACTTTGGACTGCTGCAGTATCCTTCTGATTAAGTATACCATCATCAAAGTCCATAAGATCATCATCTGGAGGCAATGGTATGTTCTCTGGATAAACTTGAGGTGATGTTGCAACCTTTGGTGCATCCTCAGAAAGTTCAGGTTTATCAAACGGGCCCAAAGGAACGGATGGTACAACAGAGTTATCTCCGTTCCAAAAGGCTATCTCCTTGACAGGTAATGCTTTTGGTACCGAATACGGTGGTGGAATAGTTGGTTCACCTGCTTCTGTAGCAGTGAGAACTTGCTTAAAAGCAGCACGCACGGATATTTCTGATGCTGCTTGATCTATCATCTCATAGCATTTTTTCCATACAGGCACAAGTTTGGTGGCCGGTTTATGCCCCGTACTCATAGAGTCCCATAAATCCTCTTTCAAACGTTGCCATACAGTTAAATCAAAAACTTGTTCCGGGTCTTTAGAAATCCCCCTCCGTTGCCCCCACGACAACAGATCCTCCACATCTACTTGCTTTAAATCCGTGCCTGTCTCCCTAGCAATTTGCATCAGGCACTTAATTGTCGCTCTCTCTTTCGTGGATGCGTTGTCATGGAACTTGCGAAAGACGACAACAGTCTCAGCCTCTGGAGATGACTCTTTACAGCTATTAAGAACCGGTATACCCACAAGGACGATATTCCTATCCACACAATCAACTGGACCAGCATGGATAAAGGCATTAAGTTCCTGAGAGAACTAGCAGTGAGAGAGGTGATTTACAGCGATCCACAAACAATTTTAAACCCTGATGAAATGCCCTGCCACAAACCCGTTATTCAGATGTTTGTGAGGAGTGCCCCACCAGTGTATAAGCACACCTTGTCAACAATGGTCTGGGCATTAGATGGAGATGGTCAGGTACCAACAGTGAGTGAAGTGGCCAACAAAGCACGACAGTATGAAGACAGTACTGCCAATCCCCAACAAATTCAGATTGCTGCCATGGAAAAAATAATTGAGGAAAACAACAGATCACTGGAGAAATCAACTGAGAAAGCGATTGAGATAGCAATGGAGAAAACCAACCAATAAATTGAGAAAACCAATCAAGCAATTGAGAAAGCAATGTAGAAAACCAATCAAGCAATTGAGAAAACCGGTGAATCATTTGAGAAAACCAATCAATCATTAAAAGAGCTGATTGATGCATTGTCCAAGAGAGATGACAGACCTCAATGGAACCGCGTTGATGCTGTTAGAAAATACAGACCTTCAAGATCAACTAAAAATGATGGCAACTTGTCACGGAATGACTTGTGGATTTTCCTACGTGGATATGGTGAGGACATGAGAAACTGGGATGGAAAACCTACTTCTGCTCTACGGGAACGAGTATCCAATTTGCGAAACACCAATAGAAGACAACAATCTGCCACGAGAAGGAATAATCAGAATGTAAATGTAGCTAATACCAACACTGCGAATCAGGTAAACCCCGTGAATCAGCCTCAAAATTAGAGGGGCCCTGCCTCCAGCCAGGTGGAGGAGAGGGACAACCGAGTTTATTGGACTGTGTGGATTCGGTGGCCTGGCACATTAGAACCACAAAAATACAGAGCTCTGGTGGACACTGGTGCACAGTGCACCCTAATGCCATTGAATCATACAGGTACTAAAACTGTTACTATTTCTGGAGTGACGGGTGGTTCTCAACAACTGTCTGTATTGGAAGCTGAAATGAGCCTTACTGGGAACATGTGGAAAAAGCACCCTATAGTGACTGGTCCAAATGCCCCATGCATCCTTGGCATAGACTTCCTCAAGAAAGGGTATTATAAAGATCCAAGAGGGTATTGATGGGCTTTTGGCATAGCAGCTGTAGAGACTGAGGACATTGATCCGCTGTCTAGCTTGCCCAAACTGTCAGAGGAGTCTAGTGTTGTAGGGCTGATGAAAACTGAAGACCAACAGGTACCAATTGCTACTAAAACAATGCGTCGTACCAACCGAGACTCTGTAGTTCCCATCCATAAGCTGATCCGTCAACTAGAGAGCCAAGGAGCGATCAACAAAGCTCGCTCACCATTTAACAGTCCTATCTGGCCTGTGCAAAAGTCTGATGGAGAATGGAGATTGACTGTAGACTATCGTGGCCTAAATGAGGTTACACCACCAATGAGTGCTGCCATGCTGGACATGTTACATCTTCAGTATGAGCTGGAGTCAAAGGCAGCTCAGTGGTATGCCACAATTGACATTGCTAATGCGTTTTTCTCTATTCCTATAGCAGCAGAATGCAGGCCGCAGTTTGCTTTCACCTAGAGGGGTATCCAGTACACCTGGAACCGACTGCCCCAGGGGTGGAAACACAGCCTTACCATCTGCCATGGACTGATCCAGACTGCCCTGGAGAAAGGGGGAGCTCCGGAACATCTGCAGGACAATCGATGACATCATTGTATGGGGTAACACAGCAGAAGAAGTTTTCACGAAAGGTAAGAAAATAATTGAGATTCTTTTGGATGCTGGTTTTGCCATAAAGAGAAGCAAGGTCAAGGGACCTGCACGAGAGATCCAGTATTTGGGAGTGAAATGGCAAGATGGGCGTCGCCAGATCCCAATAGACGTGATTGACACAATATCAGCTATGTTGCCACCAACTAACAAAAAAGTAACACAATCCTTCTTAGGTACTGTGGGTTTCTGGAGAATACATATTCCTGGTTATAGTCAGATTGTGAAACCTCTTTTTGATGTGACTCGAAAGAAAAACAAATTTAAAGGGGGCCCTGAACAGGAACAGGCCTTTGAACAAATCAAACAAGAGATTGTACAGGCAGTAGCTCTTGGGCCAATCCGAACAGGGCAAGATATTAAAAATGTGCTATACACCGCAGCTGGGGACAATGGTCCTGCCTGGAGCCTCTGGCAGAGGGCACCAGGAGAAACTCGAGGTCGACCCTAAGGATTTTGGAGCCGAAAATATAGAGGCTCTGAGACCAACTACACTGCAACTGAAAAAGAAATATTGACCGCATATGAAAGAGTTAAAGCTGCTTCGGAAGTGATTGGTACTGATGCACAACTTCTCCTAGTACCACGAATATCAGTCCTAAACTGGATGTTCAAGAGTAAAGTTCCTTCCACACATCATGCCACCGATGCTACATGGAGTAAATGGACTGCCCTAATTACACAGAGAATTCTAATGGGTCATCACAATCGTCCAGGACTTTTAGAGGTAATCGCAGACTGGCCACAAGGTAAAGACCTTGCAATGCCCCCTAAGAATGTGGTGACACGTGCTGAAGAAGCTCCACCATATAATCAGTTACCAGATAATGAGAAGCAGTATGCCCTACTCACTGATGGATCTTGCCACCTAGTAGGAAATCGTCAAAAGTGGAAAGCTGCTGTGTGGAGTCCCACACGACGTGTTGCAGAGGCAACTGAGGGAGAAGGTGGATCGAGTCAGTTTGCAGAGGTAAAAGCCATCCAGCTGGCCTTGGACATTGCTGAAGGGGAAAAATGGCCAGTGCTCTATCTCTATACTGACTCATGGATGGTGGCAAATGCTTTTTGGGGTTGGTTAAAACAGTGGAAGCACAATAACTGGCAGCGCAGAGGTAAGCCTATTTGGGCTGCTGAACTATGGCAAGACATTGCTGCTCGGCTAGAGAACTTAGTTGTAAAGGTGCGTCACGTAGATGCCCATGTGCCCAAAAGTTGTGCCGCTGAGGAACATCGACACAACCAACATGTGGATCAGTCTGCTCAAGTGTTCCAAATAGATTTGGACTGGGAACATAAAGGTGAACTGTTTCTAGCTCGGTGGGCCCATGACACTTCAGGACATCAGGGAAGAGATGGAACATACAGATGGGCTCGTGACCAAGGGGTGGATTTAACTATGGACGCTATTGCGCAGGTTATCCACGATTGTGAAATATGCGCCAAAATTAAGCAAGCTAAGCGATTAAAACCTTTGTGGTATGGGAAACGATGGTTAAAATATAGGTATGGGGAGGCCTGGCAGATTGATTACATCACACTTCCTTTAACTCGCCAGGGTAAGCGCTATGTGCTCACTATGGTGGAAGCAACTACCGGATGGTTAGAAACATATCCCGTGCCTCACGCCACCGCCCGAAACACTATCTTGGGCCTAGAAAAGCAGATCTTGTGGTGACATGGCACTCCAGAAAGAATTGAATCAGATAATGGGACTCATTTCAAAAACAATCTTATAGACAATTGGGCTAAAGAACATCATATTGAATGGGTATATCATATCCCTTATCATGCACAAGCCTCTGGGAAAATTGAACGATACAATGGACTGTTAAAAGCTACTCTGAAAGCAATGGGAGGTGGAACTTTTAAAAACTGGGACAAGCATTTAGCACAAGCCACCTGGTTAGTTAACACTAGAGGATCCATCCATCATGCTGGTCCTGCTCATTCAGAACCTTTACATACAGTAGAGGGAGATAAAGTCCCTGTGGTGTATGAAAGGAATTTGTTGGGGAAGACTGTCTGGGTATTTCCTGCTTCAGGCAAAGGCAAACCCATTCGTGGGGTTGCTTTCGCTCGAGGACCTGGAGCTACTTGGTGGGTGATGATGAAAGATGGTGAAGTTCAATGTGTACCTCAAGGAAATTTAACTCTAGGTGAGAATACTTGATTTAATCCTGTATGATGTTGTTACATAGTACTAACAGTGTTTAATAAGTGTTTTTCAGAATAATAACCATTGATGACCAGAGCTGACCTCATCAAGTGACATCCAGCAACTGAGCTGACCTCATCGAGTGACGTCCAGTAACTTCTTCGAAGTGAGCCTACAACCTATGGACACGAACTGTAATGAATCCCACATGAACATTCCTGCCCTGAGAGACTGCTATGATGGATGGAACCCACGATTCTGAACTTCATGAACTTACTGAACTTTTCCTATAAGTAGATCATTAGCTTGTGATCAGTATGACGTAAATGGTATGGAATAAGGGGTGGAATGTCCTGGGTTTAGCTAAAAACCCAGTCCTGTTTAGTGATTTTTTACTTTCCAGTTTAGTGTCTTCTAAAAGGCTGCACGTTCTGAAGTCAGCAGCATGTTTTTGCAGACAGTGTGTGCTACTGGCAGTGATAACACCTGATGTTTACAGTCACTGCCTGGGACTGGGATGCAGAAAGGCTCTTGCTTATACTTATTCCTGCAGTGACCAAGGCCACTGCTGGCTCTTGTGTGCCACGCTGGGGGTGCCGGGTAGTAAGAGGGGGGCACAAGGAAGTAAAAGGTGGCACCTCCGGGGGGTAACAGACAGGACAGGTGACCAACAAGAATATTCCATCCCATATACGTCATATCTAGTATAAATTGAGTGATCATGAGAGTTTCGTCCCTTTTTTGGCCCTTTTCGGCCTTTTCGCCCTTCTTTTCTGCAATGGCCGGTGTCCGGAGAGGACTCCATCTGACCTCCTGATTTTGATCTGGATCCTGAGTTCCCGAATCCAGCTCCCTGTATCCAGCTCCCGCCGCCGCTGAGCCTGGGGTTTCCCCAGTGCCTCCTGCTTTGCAGCACCAGTGGTGATTTCTATCGGGGGAGGGAGTCAGGTTTGATATTGGGCTACTATCTATAGTTGTATATAGTTCTTTACTTTTATCTTTTTACCATTATTTCTATTATTTTCATTAAAACTGTTCTAGTTTTCCTTCCCTAACCCATAAGTCTCTCTGCCTCATTCCCTTTTCTCTTCCCATTTAGGGGGGGGAAGAGGGGGTTAGAGAGCGTCTGTCCGCATTAGTGACTGGCCCAGCCCTAACCCGCAACACCGGATCACGTCGGGGTTACCAAATATGGGGTTCCATGCGAGGACAGATGACTTGACACTAATATGATGCTCCGAAGATCGCCGCTTTATTGCAGAAGTAGCACACATTTATAATGTTCTCGTTTCCCTTATCACGTGCCACACACATTGTAATTGGCTACAGGCAGCTTTGCACGAGCTTTTCACGCGCCGTTCTGACTCCACCAATTGCTAACTGCCTGACAAACATGCATCTCCTGTTTTGCTAGCCAAGTTCTGTGTTTTGTACAGCTGCCTCCTTGAAGTTGCTGATTCTGCAGTTTCAAGGTCTCACCGTATCAATGCTTTGTCCTTCACATAACTCCTGCTCCCCATCCCACTCACTGACTTGTTTAGTTCTTTACTAGCATATGTAAATAGCAAAACCCAGCAGAATACCAGGAAGAATAGATCAGCATTCTCAACTTCTCCTCCTCAGGAAGTTGTAGAGAGCAATGAGGTCACCCCTCAGTCGTCTCCTTTTCTCCCAACTAGACAAATGTGGGGCACTCAGCCTCTCCTTGTAAGACATGCCTATGACATATGCTCTAAGAGTTATGCTAACAAAATATCTCATGCCCAATTTTTGGTTTTCCATTAACCTTGAATAGGTAAACACCTAAACTATTAAAAACTTGTTTCTTGGTTTACTTAAGCTTTTCTCTGCTTTTGAAGTTTGCTTAGCTCATTTACACTAAACACCATCTGGCCGCCTATGAAGGAGTTAAAGCTGCTTCTGAAGTGATTGGTACTGAGGCACAGCTTCTCCTGGTACCAGGACTTATGTATTCATCTTCTGGAGCTATATAATATTTTGTTATTCTGGTTTTAAATGGAATTACATGTTGCTATGCTCAGTGAAGTTGCTTCTGTTTCATATTAGCAGAAATGAAATCAACATGTATGAATATAAATATATATCAAAAGAGATCAATTTTATCCATAGCCACAGAAAGCTTCCACTTATGTCACCATTTCTACACCTTCCTATAACAGAATCACAGAATCAGCTAGATTGGAAAAGACCTTTAAGATCATCGAGTCCAAGCATTAACCTAATACTGACAAGTCCTGGACTAAACCATATCCCTAAGCACTATGTCTACCCGACTCTTAAATACCTCCAGGGATGGGGACTCCACCACTGCACTACAACCCATTTTCAGACCATATTAAATATTACTGAAAACCAATTAAGCTGTTTTTAAACAAATATTAGTCATAACATTATTTGAACACTTTTGACACCTGGCGAAAAATTTGAATTATATGATTATGTACCTAAAATGAGGAAAAGTGACTTTTGTCTTATTACCACAATAGTCTGTTGCAATTTAAGAAGAGTATCTCCATCAGCTCAATTATAAACATATTATTGATTTATGTGTTAAAAAAAATATTAGGCAAGGGAAGTATCCAATTTAACTAAGTATCTGGCCTCTAGCCCCCAAATAATATTCACGTTGCTTAACTGAACTATAAACCAGTGAAATTCCAAAGTATTTGAATAGAAACCTTAATCATAGATTTTACATTCAGTCATTGTTTTACTCTAAAGTAAATCAGGTCTTATCAATAACTATGAAGGTTTGCCTTCCATATTCTCCTAACACATGCTGAGAAAAGCAGCAATCAAGATTTTGATGCACGATGTTATTCTAACTTTCTAAAACCAAATATTCTACAGCATGTGTTAATCAATTAATAACCTCTAGTACACAATAATCAAACTTTTGAGCACATTTAACTGGCAGTTGTTAAAAGACTCTATATGCTTCATCTGGACATAAATGGAATTTTATTTATAGGGAGAGAGTGATTTTTCTTTGTAATAAATGTATAGAAGTGCAATATCTTTAATATTTACTGCATGCAAGTCATCTTTTTTTTTTGTTAGCATCATATAAATGAATTTTATATAACATATCCCTACAAGAATACAGTTGAACATATTGAATTAATGCATTTCTTCAGTTGAGTGACAGTCTGACAATTGAAATAACCACTTCATACAGGACTGTGGGGAAAAACCCACAAATTTTCAGTAACATTTTGGCAAATACAATTATCTATTGACAGTGTGAAATGACAAATTAAAATGAGTAATTTTGGCCCACGTCAGCCCACTGTATGCTTCAGTGGACTGTATAATAACTATTTTATTGTAGCAGTTTTGTTTTCTAAAATGTGTGTCCACATGGGAACTGCCCCCAATTACCAGAATTTTCTAATCCTATTCTTAGTCACAATTTATCTTTAATTTAGCCAATATAAACAGTTCTGCAATTATTGCCAAAAGTGAATCTTATATGTTAATCAATCTCTTTATGACAGACAGCATAAAGGAAATATATAGAAAAATAATCAGAGGAAAATGGTAGAAGGAAGATGACAGAAGACTAAGAAAGAAGCTCTGGTATTCAGCTGTATTACACTTCATTGATTGTTCAGTTTTAGAAGACCAATTTACACTTGATTCAAAAGGATCAGAAAGTATTCCAGAAAGTACATACATAGAGCAGGACTCTAAAAATATTTTCCTTACATGGCAGGAAGCAATTAATCAGTGTGATAGACAAGTGTGAAGGGAGAAGGAAGGAGTGTTTTGGCTAAGGAGACACTAAACTTTGAATGTCATGCACAGTGATACGACATTTTTAATATCTTCAGAAGAAAAACTTTTTTTTTAAAAAGATATTACTGGAAATAAACAAGAACTCTTTTTTTTTATTTTATTTTCCTATGAGACAAATTAAAGCCCAATTCATATATCTTTCCATTCCTAAATCCAAGCATGGCTTGTTGGCTTCAGTCTGAATGCAGTTGGTTTTAGTCCATATTTACACAAACTTGTCATTCTTACAGGGGAGCAGAAGGGTTTTTCTTGTCCTACTCTTTTCTTTAAAAGCTTTTTTTTTTTCAGAATAAAAATTAAATCAAGATCTTTCAAAGTGAAAAGGGAAATCCTCCCAAGCCAGAATACCTAGTAGCCCATGAAGGGCTTAAAATGAGGGGTTTAGATACTACTCACTTTTCATGGAAATTTCAGGATTAGGTTTTAAGAGGAGGGTAGTGTTAGTCCTTGTTTTCTAACTTGTGAGCCTTTCTTTTGGCCACACACTTCTACCTCTTCCCTTTAGTCAGCTTGGCACTTGTCTGAACCATTGATTAGCTAAACTGGCTCAAAAAATGGAAAATTAGAGTATTAAACTAGACAAACAAGAAGAGCAGAAATGAGTGGAGTTGTTTTCACCCAGTTTACTGGTTTACTGGCTTACCAAGTACCAAGGGTCAACATAAGGGAAAACACCATTGAAGCTGAGACCCAGGAAATGAGGAGTAATTAGAAAGTGGTTCATTTTGGCAGCATGGAGCTATGAAATTGGGTTAGGTGCTTTGTGAAACTTCACTGTCACCAGAAGTGTTCATGAGGAGCAAGTAACTGCATATTTTGTGGCAGATGAAACTTTCTCTGTATATAAATACTCTGAAACTCCTAGGTGTTTGGAACAGTATAGCACATAATGGTTTGGCAATCAGGTCATAGTATGTGACGTAAGTTTATGTCACAACTATGCACAATTTATCACATAAATACAGTTTCTACATCTATTTCACATATCTAAATATCACAATTTGCACTTATATTTTTGTTTATGTTATTCTCACTGAGACATAAAGGTAAAATAAATCCTTCCTCACTGATCCCTCTCCTTTACATTCTGCAACAGGAAAGAAAAATAAATAGCAATTCACTGAAGTCCTTAATTAGGCAAATTATTTGCATTCCAAGAATCTTATTTAAACTGTTGTAATTACATAATAGAGAACAAAGTCATTTTTGCAAGTGGCCTGAAATTCTGTTTCTTCACTGGTAAAGAAGTGAGATCCAATGATTGTCGTTCAAGTATGAACCAGAATCTTGAAAAGTAACATGTAAGCATCTTTCTGTTATTCCTGCCATCGTTTAGACAAACAAAAAGATCAAAGAAACAGTCTGTTCTTGTAGTACTACAACAATCATGCAAAACACTTAAGAAATTCACTTAGCCTACAAATTTTGAAAGCTCTCTATCAATAAACACAGATTATTTTTCCCTCATGTTTCTGAGTTTCTGTTGTACACAAGCAAAAAAATCTTTAGTAATAATGTTAAATAACTGTATTCACTGTACTGAACCTCAAATGTTTTGAATTTTCTGACTGTAATAAAGATATTCATGAAATGTTAATATATGGACAATGAGAACAGAGGATGTATAATTAAAAAATAATCACTGGAATAATACATCTATACAATATTTATCATATGAAACATTTTTGGAGAACAAGAAGCCCAAATATATTTCAGACAAGATAAATATGTCAAGGTATAAAGATACTATAGTACAAAGTATTGGCCAAAAATACTGTATTTTTAATGAGCAAGATTTGTGAGGAGCAATAATTATGCATTAGTTTTTTCAAGGAAAAAAAAAACCCCAAACAAAAAAATTCCTATTTTTGTCCCCCAAACAATAGACAATACATGCATTTAAATTACACTTTAAGATAGCAAATATGTTCTTCATTTTTTTAAACACTGCAAATTAAAAAAATTATCTGGCACCCTCCCAATATATTGGTCAAATAAGGATTTCCTGCAACATGATATATAAGGAATCCAGCAACAGACTTTAGCCTAGACTATCTGAGAAAAAAAGAAAACACAACACAAAACCAGCTTTAGAATATGATTGATCTGGTTGAATTCTCTTGCATTTTTGACACTATCTTCAACATCAACTTTACCCAAATAATTCTTTCATTCCTTTTTTTTCCTGCAGCATGGCTACTGTGAAAAAGCTTGAGTGAAAGTTACAGTAAAATCCTTGTAACTACATAAATAATGACCCTCAATGGATTACTGATTACAAGGAAGTGTTTGTTTTGATTGATATAATTAAAAATATTATGGGTAAATAACTTCCCCGCCCCCCAAAAAAAGAAGAGGAAATATCAGTGGTTCTTATCAAACCAAAACACATTTTTTTTCAAGATCTCTGCTAAACTAACAAATTGGACAGAGACATATGACCTTAGTTGTTTATACCCGAAGAGGGACTGTTATATACAGAAGTGTGAATGTCTAGAAATAGTCATTAAATATCTACAACAGGCCATTTTAATTTTCTAACTTCTGACAGTCTCTCCAAAACATATTTACTTTATTGTTTTCTTAACTAGAGGTAGGTAATTTGTAGGCCTTGTTACTGTGCACACTTCATTAGTTTATTAATGTAATGCGGGATAACCATGCACAGAGCTCCAAGAACAACAGCACATATAAATTATTTGGGCGCTATTATTTTTTCATGTGGGTTAACACATCTTTGTTTTCTCCTATTATTTCATTATTTGGTGAAGAATGCATAATAAGGGAAGAGGCATTAGGTTGAGTAATCTGAAAGTCTTTTGCATTTTACAGCCAAAAGCTCAGAGTCTGGCAATGTCTTCATATGCAGCCCTTTTACCCCCTTTTAAAGTTTTTGCAAATCGTTCAGTCAGTTATGACTGATAGCCAGCATGAAGTCTTTTCTGCACTTTCAAACTTAAAAAAGTGTTTCACAATCATGTGGCAGTATGATTAAAAATTACAGTTCATACACCTTGAAAATCAAGAGACTGAATTATAAAAAGTAAACTGCCCTTATAGCTTCATTATCCTATATATGTCAGGACAGTGCCAGTTATTTAGTAAAAAAAGCAAGTTTAAGGTTTCTGTAAAACACATATTACAGCTTTCTTGTAGTGAACGCCTAGAATACACAGATTCCCAAGATGTTTTCCTTCCCTTCTCTCCCATTTATGACATTAAATGGAATCACATAATTCTGGCAAAGTTAAAAGGGTTTCTGTCTTGTTTTTGCCTTCAGCTTCATGTTAGAGGTACATACTTCTGGATTCAAGCACTATAATGCATAGTGGAAATCACCAATTAAAATGACAGCAGCAATGGAATATACTGCAAGTGGGAACAGCTATGTCATTTAAAAAGGAAATGTTTTTGTAAACACTGTCACACTGCAATGCTATGTTAAGTGATTCATGTAAGGCTTGCATTAGCATGTTGAATATATATTTTTTCAGAATATGCTCAAACAATCTAAACATTGCCACAGGTTAAAGTTAATTAAAATATACCAGAAGTAGCCCAGTGGCACACACTCTTGAATTTTGCAGTCACAAATGCATCTATTAAGCATAAGTAAATTTTTGTTTTGTTTTTATACAAAAATTAACCACTCCCCCAATATTCCGTAACAAAATTAACCCCAAACCTTCATTAGACACCACTTTCTATCTGTCTTTTTTTTTTTTTTCTACAGTCTACTTACATTACTAATCCAAGGTAACCAATGTATTCCCAGATTAAAAGAAGGGATATTATCACACAGTCCAGAGTTGATGGTGGAAACAGAAGATTTTTTATGTTTATAAACAAGATCAGAATCAATTTTATAATTACATATAACATAAATAATTGTTCTGATCACATATTTAGAATGTCAGTATCACTTTTTACAACCTATAACTATCTGTTTAGCTTTATTAAACAAAATTCTTTAACTGCTTAAAATTATTAACACTAGCAACTTTGTTATTGCTAGATCTAAGGTTTCTGTAATTTCTGAAATAATGTTTTACTGATCTGATGTTCTGTATTTTTTCATGATATTTTTAAGGAAATAGCATATACGCATTAGTACTTATGTTCAATATTCTGAAATGTCTCTAAATTCACTTTTCTAATAAAGACTATTTGAAAGGTAAAATCAACTGAAGTTGAATCTGACAAATAAAAATTCATATTTAAGAGCTTATGCTCCAATCCTATATACAATGGCATAAATTCTTCCAACAAAAATGGTTTCTACATCTGTATAAAGCCCTGACAAGATTTAAGCACTATTTTGACTGTGAATGTCCTCTGTGCATCTCCAATTCCCTTCTACTCAGGAATGTACAAATGATTTTATACAGCATGATGCCAGTACCACTCTGTACTATAATAAGCTTTTTTTTTCTTTTTAAATAAAACCAACAAATCTCTAGTGAGAAATAAACTGAAAAATTTGACATTCTTCTCTTAAAAAAGTAAATAAAATAACATTATTTAAAATGTGAATTAGCTACAAGACATACAATACAATTACAGAGATAAATATCGACACAGTATACACAATTTGCCAAAAATTAATGATTACAAAGCCAATATGGATGCTGCCATATATAAATATAGATGTATGTACAATGATTATAGCATTCATAATTGCACTATACCTACAATCAATTTTCAGTTATAAGGATTGTTATGAGGGAGCAAAATATAGCAACTGTTCTTATTATTGTTGGTTTGTTGTTGGGAGGACTAAGGATGAGAAACGCCTCATTAATATTCATTGCTAACTTTGTTACTCAGCTAATAAGTCATTCTTTTTCCACCTCTCCTCCACTGCTATGAGACAGCAATTTCTGTGCTAAGTGCACTCTAGTGCTACTTGGCATTGTAGATAATCAATTCAATTATGTCTGGCTTCTGAGTTTTCTAGCTTTCTAGTAATCATGCATCTGGTCAAAAAAATACTTTTCATCAAATACCTTTAAGCTGATCATTGATGTGATGTACATTTTTGTGTTTAAATTTCAAGAGTGATGTTCTCATCATTTCATTTACATTAATAAATCATTAAGAACATGAAGAGAGGCTATTTTGCGTGAAGCCTATCAAATGTCTGTGAATTGGTTAAGAAGTAAACTTATCAAGAAAGGTTCCTGAATGTGATCACTCATCATTAATTTAATGCTGTACAAAGGTCTTTGATATTATTACAGAAAACATTGTATGCAATCTCATGCCATCTATGACATAAGGAGAGAGTTAAACTGTCTTCTATACACGTATACCTAGTAGCATATTCACTCACGTTGTTTTTGCATTGGAAAATTGAACACTTTCTAAGAAAGCGAACATATGAGCTGAAACTATGTTTGTTTATCATTTGGGAGTTGACTCAATCGGGTCAGTTCTCAATCTATCAGTTTGTCATTTCAGTCAGCATCTTATGTTTCAAAAGTATTGTTTTTTAAAAAAAATTAGATTTGGCAAGATTTTATACAACAAAAACATATTTTCTACTGTGGAAAAACACACTTAAAAAATCTCTAACTTAAGAAAAAATGCAAACAACTGAAAAAAACCCCCCAAACCCACCACTGGTTCATGTTGCAGTCATTGGGGAAAATGTAGTGTTTATGACATTTCTGTTTGGCATTTGTGAGTAAAGAAAAGAGAGAATAATGGCACATGGCAATTAAAAAGATTTTATGATATTCCATCAATATCACAGGTTTGTCTTTAATTATTTCATTACTATCTTCTATGCATCTTTCTGAACTGTAAAAGTATGGTTACATTCTAAATCCATACACAACAATTTCTATTTTGCAATCCCAATATTCTAGCCTCGGAAGTGAAGACAGAATGAAAACAACCACGTCAAGAATTTAAAAATCACACTATCAATACTTCTGAACCTTCAGAGAAAGTACATTCTGTAAAATTTGAATGACATAACTTCATTTCTGATGATAGCATTTTTCCTGACCAAATCACGCAACAGAAAATATTTTACCAAGGAACGCAACTGGGAAAATGGCCATTGCACCTTTAGAAACATAAGGCAGGGAGGAAGGAGGGAGAGAGAAAGGGCCAGGGAAAGAGGAAATCATCTTGATTTTGCTTCAGTAGCAAAAAACTGTTATCCTTCTTTGAGTGTATGACTGAGAATTTAAAACACATTGACTTACAGGGTTTTGCCTATAAAATAAGAAAATGTACTGTGAATGTACTTCAGCATCTTTTGGTTTTCCCCCACACAGTTTAAATAAAATCATAATATTAACTAAAAACTGTGAACATTCACAGAGTCCAGGTTGGCAATAAATTAGCATTATGCAATTTATTTTAACAGATAATGCAGTCCCTCTTGTCTATCTTCAGTCACACAAAGATGGTCTTGGAGAGCCTCTTAGGCACAGTTAGACCAGGTTGTACTCCTTCAGGTTTAACTGTAGAATTGTGTCCTTAACAGCAGCAAAGACGAAGCGTATATTCTCTGTGTCTGTAGCACATGTGAAGTGAGAGTAGATAATTTTGTCACTGTCTGGATTCAGGTCTACAAACATCTTCAAGATGAACTCTCGCGCCGCTTGTGCATCCCGTTGTGGTCCTGATAATTAAGAAGAGAAATTCAGTATTTCCTAAAGTCAATTCAATATTTGAGCTTCTTTAGGAGGGGAACCTTGGGAGCAGAAAACAGAAGAAAGACAGTCTGTGATCCTCATATAAGAGAAGGGAAAATTTTTACTAATAAATACTACTGTATACTATTTTTTCCTGGTAGGAAACATTAAAAAATAAAAATGGAAGAAAATTCCAGAAGTTGATCATGCAAGAGCTGTTCTTTTCCTGCTGACTATCCTCTTTCTTCCATAAGATGTTTAAAATAGAGAGATGAAATTAATGATCTATAACCACACAAAAGGAACAGAAGAAATAGTTGCTTTAAAATAATATTTTTTAAAAAAATTAATAAAGTTGGCCCATTTTCAGTCTATAACTACTATATTTAATTATACTTAAGTACTCTTTTAAAACGTAGCATAATCAAGTTACATCCTAAACTGTCTCCAACAGAATTTCATTTACTTTAATGATAATAAAATACACACGATTGCTTGTTGAAGCTGTTCAATTGCAAAAGGTTAATGTTCTAACAAATCAATTATCCAAATTATATATAATAATCCTATTAAATCTAAATTAAGTCTGTAATTCTCAGAAGAACACAAAGTAACCAAACTGCATGTTCTGATTTACACAAGACAGAATGACTTCTAATCACAGCCAAAAGAGCAGCATCGAAGCAAGAACATTAGCCACAAGCTATTGGTTTCCTATACTGCAATTCTGTTCCAGTGCAATTTTCATAGACCATTATTCCCTTGTCCTCCTGTTTCTGCAATGTAGGTGTCTATAGAACATGCATGTTTGCTGTGCCTTCTCCTCCTATATCCTCATTAGTCTTGTAAATGGGACATGAGCTCTGGTGGCAATATACTTACCATCATACTCTGGGAAATAATCAACTAAATGGGAGTACATAATTTTTTCCTCTAAGAGATCTTTTTTATTTAAGAATAGAATGACCGAAGAATTCTGGAACCATGGATATGTGATAATTGTCCTAAAGAGTGCTTTGCTTTCTTCCATTCGATTCTGGAATAAAAAAAGAGAGACAAATTTATGCAGTCATGAAAATAAATTTTAATTCTTTTTTTAAATCAATCCATGCAATGTATTTTTATTTGATAAACGGATCCATTACATAATTTCCACCTTCCTTAACCAAAATGTAAGATTTAACTGATTCATTTACAATTCATAGGTAAGTGGTAAATTAAGTATGCAGGCAGTTTCCTTTTGCAAATTCAATGACACAAGCATAATTATTCTCTAAAACGCAGGTCATGGACATGATAAATGTAATAGGTACTTTTGTAAATACTAACAATGTACAATAATGATCAGCCAACAAATTTGTGGGTACTGAAACGTGATTCAGTGCAGAGACAAGTATACCATAAAACATAATAACCATGCTTTCAGAACCTTATTTTTTCTACATGGCTATCCTGAACTTTAAATGTAAGTATTCCTTAATTTTTTGGAAGAGACAAGCTTTAAAATAGTTTCAGGTAAATGTGGAATTTACTCAATGATAACCTAAGATTTTTTCCTCAAATCAAAGGCTTATGACATAAAATTTTACAAATGGTAAATTTGTTTATAACATCATTGGGACAGCCTTTACTTAAGCCTTGCTTAATAGCTCCTGAAAAGTATTTTGCATTATAGTGGAAATGTAAATGAAGCATTAAGTTCTGTTTGTAAGTGCTTTCTGACACTGTAAAATTCTGTTGTGTTTTGATACAGTTCTGAAGAACTGTTAGACTGACACAATGCAGTTAATAGAGTCAGAACAAAGTGAGTTCAGATTCAACCCCGTCTGGCAGGGGGGTTGGACTAGATGATCTGCAGAGGTCCCTTCTAACCCCTAACATTCTGTGATTCGGTGATTAAAACAATAGCATTCCTTACCACTTTCCCAGGCTTGACTTCACTCCTCTTCAGAGTCTTCAACACCCCCCCCCCACACACACCCCTTCACCACTAAGCAGCACAATAATGATGGGAGTGAGAGTTATGGTCAGTATGTGTAGAGGAATTTCTTGTGGAGCAGGGGCATGGTATCCTTTTAAAGGGTTTGGGCAACCCAGCTTAGGCCTAAATAAAGGCTCTGTCCTTGGAGCTGCCTTGAAGCACAGAGAGGAGGAGGTGTAGCTGTTTTTGTGAAGAGCCTTGCTGGGGGGAGGAGGGGGGGCAAAAACCACCTGCATAGTTGAATGGCACTATCCAATAAAACGCTGGCACGTGTAAACCTGTAACTGACCAACTCTGTTAAGGGGCAGACGCGGGGACATTGCTTAACTGTATATATTGAGCTGTGAGAACGACTTGTAGCCGTATCAGTGGGATTGTCGTTACTTGGCCGGCTCTCCAAAGGGGCCCTCTTCAAGTATGTAGCGTTTTCTCTCTGTTGACCCATCCTTCTCACACTTTTTATCTGCTCCAGCATAGGCTTCCCACAAACTGTAGTTCCTCCTAGAATATTCTTTCACTCTGGAGTGGGCTCTCTAAAGGCTGCAGCAAATATCTGCTCTACCAACAAGCTTCTGCTCTGACCTTGGTGTTCCATCTGCTGTTTCTCACTCTTTTGGCTCTCTCTTCCTCTCTCCATCAAGCTTTTTAACTTTTTTTTTTTTACCCTTTCTTAAATATGTTATCACAGAGGCACCACAAACTGATTGGCTCAGCTTTGGCCTGCAGTAGGACCATTCAGGAAACAACTGAAACCAGCTGTATTTGGCACAGGATAACCTCTGACCTCTTCCCACAGACGCAGCCTTCCCCTCCCCACTACCAAAACCTTGCCACATACACCCAGTACACTGTTTATGATGGTAAGAGATAGTTATCTGAGCAACAGAGGATTCAGAGATAACTGCAGATGAAGAGGGGTTACTGACAGAAGAGAGCTTCACCTCCCCTGCCCCTAAAGATCACAAAGCAGAGGTTAATATTTCTGAAGTTATTTATCATCACAGTGATGCACTTCATTATTTGGTTTCACAAAATTTTGTGCATTTGAGTCTTCTTTTCTCTTGGAAAGTCTATTTTAATTAGGAATATCTCCATTCTGCTACATGTGAGATTGGGAAATAAAAATGTGTATTTTTACTATGTTAAAAAGTAAATACAGTTTCAAAACTGAGAACACTTTAAGTTTTGTACCATTAGTATGAAATAAAATCATGCAGCTATAACTAGCTGAGAGAATTGTAATGGTTGTACAAACCGTTGTATTATGATGAGTAACTCAAATGCATTGACCACTTCAAACACATATAGAGCTCAGAAATTATTCCTTTATTCTCTTGTTTTAATCTTTCTGCAGACCATCCTGATGAAAAGAACTGCTGGGAAGACATCTCTTTAGCTAAGAACTGTGTTTTTAAATCACCTTAAAGAAGAACTCTAAACCCTCCAAATTAAAGTTGCAACATTCAAAATATATTGCAATTTTAAGTATCCATAAGAGGGACAGACAGATCAAATGACAGCTGTAATCCACTGAACAACCAATAAATCACAAAAATATTGTCCAAAAAATGTGATCCAAACAGTGGTAGAAGAACATGGTCCAAACATTGCTTCCAAATTACTTTTCAAATAAAAAATGGCTGCTAAGCTGTTTTTGAAGAAATATCATGAATGCTGGACTAACCAGTTTTTCATAAATATCCATATATTTTTTGAGAAAACCAGGTGAAAATCTTTTAAAATAAAATTGTCAATGAAAAAGACCCTTTTCTGGTCAGTTTTGACTCTGGTTACTGAAAAAATACGGTCATCTTCTTTGCTAGCAATCACAGCCAATAGTAACATTTACAGTTGCATGAGAAAGTATGTGAGCCTTTTGGAGTTTCATGGTGTTCTGCATTAATTTGCCACAAAATGTGATCTAACCATCATGTAAGTCAAGAGTATTGACAAATAGAATGTGCCTAAATAAAAACACAAAACCAATTCTGATCCTCCAGGTGTTTATTGAACACATTCATTCAACATTCAAAACGCCAGTGGGAAAAGTAAGTGAACCCTTGAGCTGACCTCAGAAAAGCTCATAGGAGTCAGGTTAACCTGGAGTCTTGTTAAGAAAAGGAGTTTGGAGGTGTGGGCTAGAGCTACGTTGTCTGATAAAAACCACTCAAATGTTTTGAGTTTGCTCTGCACAAGATGTATGCTTATGTGAGCCGTGGCTCCCCAAAAAGAGCTTTCAGAGGATCTACCATCAAGAATTGTTGATTTACATAAAGCTGGAAAGGCTTACAAAGTGATTTCAAAGACCTTAGAAATTCCTCAGTCTACAGTGAGGCAAACGATCGACAAATGGAGACACTTTGGGACTGTGGCTACAAGAAGTGGACGCCCAGACAAAATGACCCCAAAAGCACAATGAAGACTCATCAAGGAGGCAAAGAAACAACCCCGAGTGACAGCCAAAGAGCTGAAGGCATAATTGGAACTGGCTCACATCTCTGTTCATGAGTCTACAGTACGTAAACCATTGCACAAGCAGGGTGTCTGTGGCAGGACACCATGAAGGAAGCCGCTGCTTCCCCCACAGAACATTGCTGCACGCCTGAAGTTTGCAAAAGACCACATTGACACTGCACAGTGGTAGTGGCAAAATGTTTTGTGGACTGATGAGACAAAGACTGAACTATTTGGAAAGAACACGCAGCACTACATCTGGCGTAAAAAGGGCACTGCATGTCATCATGGAAACATCATCCCAACCGTAAAGTGTGGTGGAGGAAACATCATGATTTGGGCCTGCTTTGCTGCATCAGGGCCTGGCCAGCTTGCAGTCAGCGAGGGGAAGAGGAATTCCTAAGTGTACCAAAAAATCCTTCAGGATAATGTGAGAATGTCTGTACGTCAGCTGAAACTCTGTGGACGTTGGGTGATGCAACAGGACAATGACCCAAAACACCGGAGCAAACCCACAACAGAACGGCTTCAGAAAAACAAAATCTGCCTTTTGGAGTGGGCAAGTCCGAGCTCAGACCTCAGCCCAGCAGAGATGCTGTGGAATGACTGGAAGAGAGCCATACACGTGAGACGCCCAAAGAATATGGCAGAGCTAAAGCAGTTCTGCCAGGAAGAACGGGCTAAAATCCCTCCTGAAGGATGTGCAGCTCTGATCCACAGCTACAGGGAGCGCCTGGCTGAGGTTATTGCTGTCAAGGAGGGGTCAACCAGGTATTGGTTCCAAGGGTTCACTCACTTTTTCCACTGGCAGTTTGAATGTTGAATGAGTGTGTTCAAAAAACACCTGGAGGATCAGAATTGGTTTTGTGTTATTATTTTAGGCACATTCTATTTGTCAATACTCTTGACTTACATGATGGTGAGATCACATTTTATGGCAAAATAATGCAGAACACCATGAAATTCCAAAAGGTTCACATACTTTTTCTTGCAACTGTATAAGCAGATGCTGGTTGTAATCTGTTTCGTAGTCTCTCTTTTAGCAATTGGGAAGATGCTGTAGTAATCACCTTCCAGATGCCTTTGCAATTGGTACTTGATATAGATGATTCTATGGCACCCATCTCATGCACCAGCTTTTGACCGCTGACTATGTAACTTATATCCTGCAGATGTCAGAACACCAACCTCACCTAGCTTATTATAAAACTAACAACCTACAAAAATAGCACCTTAGCCTATAATCACAGTATCACAGTATGCTAGGGATTGGAAGGGACCTCGAAAGATCATCTAGTCCAATCCCCCTGCCAGAGCAGGAACGCCTAGATGATGTTACACAGGAAGGTGTCCAGGCGGGTTTTGAATGTCTCCAGAGAAGGAGACTCCACAACCTCCCTGGGCAGCCTGTTCCAGTGCTCTGTCACCCTCACTGAGAAGAAGTTTCTTCTCAAATTTAAGTGGAACCTCTTGTGTTCCAGCTTGATTCCATTACCCCTTGTTGAGTGATCATTTGAGAGAAGCAAGAGGTGGAAGCAACACCCCGCCCCAACAGAGCCATGACATTGCTTATGATCCTGTGTTTGCTGCCAGTGATTGGGCGAGCTGCTATATGCAGGAATTGTTGCTCATCTTTCTTACTTCCTCAATAAAGCTTTGTTTTATAACAGATTGTCAGCCTCCATGACTGTTTGGACCACAACATCAGATATACCTGTCTTAGAAGATAAAATAAAATCTTTCTGATATCTGCCAAGTTAAAAGAATACAAAGATAAATGACAAGATGTATTCACTATATAAGCAACTGAAAATGTCTGCTTTGTAACAGCTGCACTTTTAAAGGAGATGGCTGATGATACAAATAATGCAATGAGATTTCTTTCTCTTATGCGAAAAGTATAAATTTAAAATCTTTCAGAGCTTCCACTCTTTCTTAATTATATACACAGTTATGTAGAACATTAAAACATTTTCTTTTTTTCATCTAACTTATAGAGGAATGCTAAAAACTTGCATAGAACAGTGCTGGTAACTCATGTAAATTTGATGAATAACAGGGATAATCTTCACGAAAGAAAAAAACACAAATATTAAATTCCCTCCCTATTTTGCAAAATTATACAAAACACTGGATACTACTGTATTTTGTCTGCTTAGTTTATACATCACCACTGATGAGTGTCTTTGAAATAACAGTACAAGAAGAAAATATATAAGCCAATATAAATCTTATTCTTTGAGCCAATGGAATGAAGTTTACTACTGAAGTGCCTCTATGCAAATGCACACAGCTTGGGCAATAAACAGGATGAATTAAGGGCCACTGTGCTGCTGGAAAGCCATGACATAGTGGCTGTAACTGAGACTTGGTGGGATGATTCCCATGACTGGAATGTAACAATAGATGGATACAAGCTGTTTAGAAAGGATAGGCAGGGTAGGAGGCAGGAGATGTTGCCCTCTACATCTGTGACCAGCTGGAATCGATGGAGCTCCACATGGGGAAGGACAGTGAGCCGGTTGAGAGTGTATGGGTTAAGATTAAAGGGAAGACAGGGGAAGGTGATGTTACAGTAGGGGTCTGCTACAGACCACCTGACCAGCAGAGCCAAGCTGATGAGGCCCTCCATAGGCAGACAGAAGTGGCTTCGCATTCACAGGCCCTGGTCCTTGTGGGGGATTTCAACCACCCTGACATCTGCTGGAGGGACAGCACAGCAAGGCATCAACAATCCAGGATGTTCCTGGAATGCATTGATGACAACTTCCTCCTCCAAATGGTAGAGGAACCAACAAGAAAAGATGCTATGCTGGACCTTGTTCTCACCAACAGGGAAGGGTTGGTGAGCAACATGAGGCTTAGGGATAGCCTTGGCTGCAGTGACCATGAAGCGATAGAATTCAAGATCCTCAGGGCAACTAGGAGGGTGTATTCCAAGCTTATGACCCTGGACTTCAGGCATGCAGACTTGGATCGCTTCAGGGATCTGCTGGCCAAAGTGCCATAGGACAAAGCCCTAGAGGGAAGGGGGGCCCAGGGCAGCCGATCAGTATTCAAGGATCACCTTCTCCGTGCCCAGGAGCAAAGTATACCAACAAAGAGGAAGGCAGGAAAGAATGCTAGGAGACCTGCCTGCATGAGCAAGGAGCTCCTGGACACACTGTCACACAAAAAGAAACTTTACAAGGAGTGGAAGATAGGACGGCTAGAGTGGGGGGCATATAAGGAAGCTGACTGAGCAGCAAGACATCAGGTTAGAAAAGCGAAAGCTCAGTTAGAATTAAATCTAGCCAGGGAGATCAAGGGAAACAGCAAAAGTTTCTTTAGGTATATTAATGGTAAGAAAAAGACCAGGGAAGGTCTGGGCCCCCTCAGAAAGGAAACGGGTGAACTGGTGACAAGTGATTTGGAGAAGGCCGAGGTTTTCAACGACTTCTTTTCCTCTGTCTTCACTGGCAAGGGCTCCAGCCACACTCCCGAAGTCACAGAAGACAATGGCAGAGGTTAGATGAAAGAACTACCCATTGTAAAAGAAGATCAGGTTCGTGACCATCCGATGAACTTGAAAGTGTACAAGTCTATGGGAGCTGATGGAATGCACCCACGGGTGCTGAGGGAACTTGCGGATGAGGTTGCTAAAGCGCTCTCTATTATATTCCCAAAGTCATGGCAGTCCGGTGAAGTCCCCATTGACTAGAAAAGGGGAAAACATAATCCCCATTTTCAAAAAGGGAAAGAAGGATGAACAGGAGAACTATAGGCCAATCAGTCTCACCTCCGTGCCTGGTAAGATTATGGAGCAGATTCTCCTGGATGTCCTGCTGAGGCAGAAGAATAACAAAGAGATGACTGGGTACAGTCAACATGGCTTCACCAAGGGCAAATCATGCCTGACAAATATGGTGGCCTTCCATGATAAGGTCACAACATCAATAGACAAGGGAAGAGCAATTGATGTCACTTCCTTGGACCTGAGCAAAGCCTTTGACACTGTCCTGCATGACATCCTGGTCTCCAAGCTGATAAAATATGGGATTGATGGATGGACAATTCAGTGGATAAAGAACTGGCTTGATGACCACACCCAAAGAGAGGCTGTCAATGGGTCCATGTCCAAGTGGAAGCCAGTGACAAGTGGAGTCCCTCAAGGTTCAGTACTGGGACCAGTCTTGTCTAACATCTTTGTCAGCAACATTGACAGTGGCACTGAGTGCACCCTCAGCAAGTTTGTCGAGGACACCAAGCTGTGTGGGGCGGCTGACACCCTGGAGGGTAGGGATGCCATCCAGAGGGACCTCAACAGGCTGGAAAGGTGAGCCCAGGCCAATCTCATGAAGTTCAACAAGACCAAGTGCAAGGTCCTCCATCTGGGTCCAGGCAATCCCAAGCACCGATATAGGCTGGGCAGGGACTGGCTTGAGAGCAGCCCTGAAGAAAAGGACTTGGGGGTACTGGTGGACGAGAAGCTCAACATGAGCCGTCAGTGGCACTTGCAGCCCAGAAAGCCAATCGTGTCCTGGGCTGCATCAAGAGGTGCGTGGCCAACAGGTCGAGGGAGGTGATTCTCCCCCTCTACTCCACTCTTGTGAGACCCCACCTGGAGTACTGCGTCCAGTTCTGGAGCCCACAGCACAAGAAAGATCTGGATGTGCTGGAGCATGTCCAGAGAAAGGCCACGAGATTGATCAGAGGGCTGGAGCACTTCTCCTGTGAAGACAGACTGAGAGAGTTGGGGCTGTTCAGTCTGCAGAAAAGAAGGCTCAGAGGAGACCTTATTGTGGCCTTCCAGTATCTGAAGGGGGCCTACAAGAAAGCTGGTGAGGGGCTTTTTAGGATGTCGGGTAGTGATAGGACTAGGGGGAATGGATGGAAGCTAGAGATGGATCGGTTCAGATTGGGCGTTAGGAAGAAGTTCTTCCCCATGAGGGTGGTGAGACACTGGCACAGGTTGCCCAGAGAGGCATTGGAAGCCCCATTCCTGGACGTTTTTAAGGTCAGGCTGGATGGGGCTCTGGGCAGCCTGATCTAGTGGGGGATGTCCCTGCCCATGGCGGGGAGGTTGGAACTAGATGATCTTTAAGGTCCCTTCCAACCCTGACAATTCTATGAGTTCTATGAATTCTATGAATACTTTTCGGTCTGTTCTAGCAAAGAACCTATGAATTTTGCTTTGGTTCTTCTGAACAGCAATAACTATGCAAATAGTTACAATGAGAATATTTCTCTGTGGAGGAATTTCTTGTGGAGCAGAGGCACGGTATCCCTTTAAAGGTTTTGGACAACCCGGCTTAGGCTTAAACAAAGGCTCTGTCCTTGGAGCTGCCTTGGGGCACAGAGAGGAGGAGGTGCAGCTGTTTGTGAGAGCCTTGCCGGGGGGAGAGAGGGGGTGCGAGAGCGACCTGCATAGTTGAATGGCACTATACAATAAAACGCTGGCGCATGTAAACCTGTAACTGACCAACTCTGTTAAGGGGCAGGTGCGTGGACACTGCTTAACTGTATATATTGAGCTGTCCGGGGCAATAAAGGGAGAACGACTTGTAGCCATATCGGTGGGACTGTCGTTACTTGGCCGGCTCTCTGAAGGGACCCTTCTTCGTCTGACGCCTGAACAGGGACCCTCTATGGACGCTTAAATGCGGATTGCTTAAATGCGGAAAGACTCCGAAGCATCGGACCTGAGCCGATTTGGGAGCTGGAGAGCTGGAGGTAGGAGAGTTCCAGGTGTGACCAAAAGGGCACCAGAGACCAGAGCTGGAGCAGCCGATCAAGCCCCTGCCAAGGTAAGACCGCGATGGAAACTGACGCGGCAACTCCCCTCCTTGTTGATATACTCTCTAAGAGAGGAGAAAAAGTAAAGGAGCGAGATGTATTGGGCCTGATCCAATGGGCTCGGAAGCGGGAGAAAATGAACGACCCGTCATTAATCTTTAGCTCAGCGGAATGGCATGAAGTACGAGACTTTTTGTGGGACTGTACTTTAGAGGGAGGAAAAGAAAGAAAAAAAGCGAAAGAACTAGGAACGGTTTGGAAAACCTTAATATGCACTTTAGAAATGATGCAAGCAGAAAAGAAAGTGTCCGCGGTGGTGATTGAAGCCTTGGGAGGAAAAAAAAAAAAAGGGGGGGGTGGGAAATGCAGATACTCTGCATTTTACAGCTAGCCATGCTGGCAACACTGCGTTGCAGAATTAAGACTTTCGTCCCTGAGCTCTTTTCTAAACAAGTGCATAACTCTTGCTTGCTAATAATCAAGAGACCCTGACCAACCAAGCACAGCTCATGTTGGGAGTTTGCTCGTGAGAATGGACAGATAAGATGCTTCTTGTGCACGGGATGTGCATGGGAGTGAAGGGGAGAGTATGATCAAAACAGAGCTGGGAAAGTCTGTTCTCCGTGTGTGATAACAGATTTATTGAAGGAGTACATGAGCGAATAACAAGCCTGGCTGCATAGTCTGGTCTTCCTGTTTGTAACCCATAAATACTCCTACATCGCAAGTAATTTTTGAGCTATTGACTGATGCAGATAGTATTCGACACGTTGTGTTACAAAATCGTGTCACAGAGAAAAAAAAAATGAAAAAAAAGAAAAAAAAGAAAGAAAAAAGAGAGGAAAAAAAAGGAAAA
Source organism: Trogon surrucura (assembly GCA_020746105.1). Taxonomy (NCBI): domain Eukaryota; kingdom Metazoa; phylum Chordata; class Aves; order Trogoniformes; family Trogonidae; genus Trogon; species Trogon surrucura. Next base: position 887,912 of record JAJGST010000022.1, read on the forward strand.
AAAAAGAAAAAAAAAAAGAGGAATATCGAGATGAACCCATGAAAGAGATCCTGAACAAGCTTGCTGAATTATCAACTAGACAGCAAGAAATAGAAGAAACCCTTAAACCAGTCTCATCGTCACTTTGGAGACAACCAGAAACCATATCTAAGGTCCCGTGAGAGATTCAACCATTATCCCATATAGTACCACCGGTTGAACCCTCAGCTCCCCCATTACCATCAGCTCCCTCACTCATGCTTGACTTTCAAGGCCCAACCATAAAGGATCCTTTGCAACAGTGATGGAGCAGTGTCATCAGAGACGCTATAATAGAGGGAGATTGGGAAGCAGCCATTTCAATTGCGTGTCCCGTTACTATCAATAACGGACAAGGGACCTGGGAACTGCATGATTCTGCATGATGTGTCTGTGCAGCATCCTGTTACTTCAACAGAGCAGAAGCAACACGACCCGGGCACTGGGCCTGCCTGTTGAATTCCTTTGTTTCGCCCAGTGATGTGATGGGACCCTCAAGTACCGATTACCAACGACGACATGGATTGGACTGGCAGAAGATGCTTACGGCTGATGGCAGAGCAATTATGGGCAAATGTGACTGTTCTCAATGTTACCTGTTGTATTGATATGTATTCTCTTTATGTGACTAACAATGAAGCTTATATTGGTTGTGTAAGACTGTCTAATCAAAGCCACGTAATCAGTTTTTAAGGTTCATGGTACTAACCAGCAGAGTGATCTTTCTTTAGCTAAAAGCAAGATGGGAAAACTAGCTGCCCTTTGCTTTGTTAGAAGTGTGTGATTAAGGACCAAAATAGATAGGGAGACTCCCTTGCATTCTTCCTTCAGCCCTGGCCAAACTGTGAGAAGAATTCAATGGAGCAAACAACACCAGATGTTCCCGCATTCAACGTTATGTAAGGTTGTTTATTTAATAGTATAAATGCTGGACCCTCTTGCAGCGACTTCGGAAACCTCACCTACGGGTGGACGCACTGCGTAGGACTTCCCAATTGTCGGGAGGGTTCTCCAGAAACCTCACTGCAACAGGGACTCCCCAGCGACTGCGGGTCTGGATGATTTAGGGTGATTGGTGAGGAGGACTGCAGGTACAGTCAAACAACTTGCACCTAAGGTGTCAGAAAACACTTTGTATGACTAACAATGAAGCTTATATTGGTTGTGTAGGACTGTCTAATCAAAGCCACATAATAGGTGTTAAGGTTTATGGTATTAACCAGCAAAGTGATCTTTCTTTAGCTAAAAGCAAGGTGGGGAAACCTAAAGTGTCAGAAAACACAGACATCTCACTGGATTACTGCTTGGCCTTGTGTGCTCGACAAGCAGCACTCCCACACTGAGATAACAGAGGCCTGGGATTGATGCAGGGGCATCTCTCACATTCCTGCCCTGCAAAGCAGTGAATGTGAGTCCTGGGAACTCAGGCAGAGCAGCAAGTAAAACATGACAAAGCAGTGAGATGAATATTCCACATTTTTTAGCAAGGATATGATTTGGTTAAACCTCAAAATATGGTTTTCTGTGTTAAAAATGTGTTTAATACTGTTTGTTGTTGTGGGAAGTGTTTTGTTCTGTTCTTTTTCATTATAGTTAACAATCTCACCTGAAGTGCTGCCCGAGAGGTCCAAAGAACTGAAAAATGCATCTTATAATTTTGATGGGTGTGAGGACTTTGATGGGATGTGTTGTAAGGATCTTGAATATCATTCAGAATCCATCCATAAGAAAATTCAAAAAATTGCAAGAGCATTGAAAATAGATCATTCAAGATGTTGGATTGTTTGGTTTAGATGGATTATTGAATTGGAGTGGTTTGACAGGATGGATTAAGAGTTTAGTTAAGACATTTTATTTATTGGAGTTTTAATTGTTATAGGCTTAGTTCTGTTTAGTTGTTTGATAAGTATAATCAAGAAAATGATAAGCAAGCTAGCGGACGAAGCGTGGGGTGTCCAAAAAGAAAAAGGGGGATATGTAGGGGAATTTCTTGTGGAGTAGAGGCGCGGTATCCCTTTAAAGGTTTGGACAACCCAGCTTAGGCCTAAACAAAGGCTCTCTCCTTGGAGTCACCTTGGAGCACGGAAAGGAGGAGGTGTAGCTCTTTGTGAAGAGCCTTGCCAGCAGGAGAGCGGGGGCGAGAGCCGCCTGCATAGTTGAATGGCACTACCCAATAAAACGCTGGCGCGTGTAAACCTGTAACTGACCAACTCTGTGAAGGGGCAGGCGCGGGGACACTGCTTAACTGTATATATTGAACTGTCCGGAGCAATAAAGGGAGGACGACTTGTAGCCGTATCAGTGGGATGGTCGTTACTTGACTGGCTCTCCAAAGGGACCCTCTTCATTTCTCTACAGTCCACTACAGTCCATTTCTCTACAGTTCCACTTTAAATCCCTGAAGAACTTCTCATTTCATTACATGTAGTTGCATAGGACTACTGGTAGACATTTGGAAAACAGTCAGAATTGGACAAGCCAGCTTGCTTTGAAAATATCTTTGAAGTACTAACAGCTTTAAGTGTTGCTTTTTAGCATGAAGTATTCAATCTACCATTATACTTTAGTAGCCCAACAAGTTTAATATCCAAGCAATTATTAAAAAATGCACACATTTCTTCTGAATCTCTCTACAAACTTGCACTTCAATAAAATTGTAAATAATAGTTAAAATTAATTTTAGTGAAATTATTTTTTTCTTTAAAACTGGTGATTTATACTGATGTTTGCTTACCTCATTGTCTGATTCCACAAGCACTTGATCATATTCACTAAGAGCTACTAGGAACATGATAGATGTGACATTTTCAAAGCAATGTATCCATTTTCTTCTTTCTGATCGTTGGCCTCCTACATCCACCATTCTGCAAAATTAACAACGATCACATCAACTACACAGATATCTTAGCAGGTAAACATATGATCACATATGGAACATTGAATTCAAGAATTTAGTTGAAAATGTAATTTGTTTTGTTTTTCTTAAAAATCTCTACCATTCATGTTGAAGACTAATGGAATATGTTGTAAGTAGGTTATCGTATTTGTTTTTTAATCTGATTTGCTTTCTGAATTTGAATTATGGGTCTCAAAGCCCTCGCATTTTTGCTTTTCAAAACTCTCTTGATTCTGAACCATGATTCTAGAATGTATGCCTTGTTTATTCAGCAGAAACATGTCTAGAGAATGAAGTTGTTGGCCTGCTTTTCTCCCAAGAAATTACCAGTCAAAATCCCAAACAAGGCAAGGCTGCCTAATTTTAAGAATATAAATAGAATACAATCTGTATTTACTAAAGTTTTTAATAGTCAAAATAAAAACAAATTTGACAGCAAAGTGTACTCCCAATTCATTATGGGTGTATAACTTGAAATCGTAATTGTGTTGTTATTTTTAAGCAATTGTATTTGCACTCAAAATGAGCTGTGGGGAATATTATTTGTTGGAGTGGTATTAAACTTACAAAATGTCACTTCTTTCTAAAAATCAAGTACAGAAGTGCTACCTTTACATTTCATAATTTCTTATTAATAATAAAACTGATATTTTATTGAAAAATTACTTCCAGTTTTTCTATCAATAATAACCAACTTGAGAAAAAGACAAGTCTGTCTCTCATCCTCTTGACATTTTTAGCAACAGCTGCTAATCATATATGGACAATAACATGAAAACAAAATGAACAAACTCAAATTTTAAAAACATTTAATAATTCGTACTTTTAACCTACATCCTATACATGGTGTTACTAATGTAAAAGGGAACAAAAGAAACAAAGCAAATGGGTGTTAAATTTCTTTTTCTACCTGAAAATGACGCTTTGTAAGTCAAATGGATATTCAATGATCCCTGTTGTTGGGACTCGAACTCTAAGCACATCTTGCTGAGTTGGCAGATAGGCTGAATCTGCTATGCGGTCCAAGTCATTAAGGTAACTATAGAGGGGGAGAAACAACAGGAATGTAAGACAGTGATACCATAATCCCATAGAGGAAAAGAGAAAGGAAGATGCGGGAAAAGAAAAAAAAATGAAAGAGCAATATCGATATAGAAGAAGGGAAGGAAGTATCAAGGAATACTCCATTCTCTCTTCTTGGTAATTTTCAAAGCTTCAAGTAAGTTCTAAAAAAGGACAGCATGATTATTATGATTTTCATATAAATCTGCTTGGCTTTCACATGTTAAATCACCAACAACTCCAAATTTTCAGTTCTGGTTAATTTAAAGATAAATAATATGATAAAATGCATAAGAAATATAAGAAATACAAGACTATATTTTTTTTCTGAAACTATAACTTATTTCTTGATAATTACTTTGTAATGTCTACAAAGAATAGACAAACAGGAATCTCCCAAGTGATAGTGAGCTATTAATTATCAGTTTCAAACAGGTAGAAAGATAAATGGCACGCTTTGGAGATAAAAGGAAAAAAACCAACACACTAACAAATTAAAAAAATTCTCCACCTGAAATTCCTACATCCAGGCTGAAACTTCAGATCAAGTTAATAAGCCTGCAGTACATGAAATAAATCCCAGTCAGTTAGCAAATAATCTGAAACTGCGATCAAATTGTTTGTAAGGGCTTGTTAATTACAAGACACAACTCTTCCGGTGTTTAATGGTGATTTTCAAGTATAAAGTAGCAGTGCACTGGAGGTTTTAATTAAATTTCATAAGAGATGCTTCAAAAAAAGAGGGATAATATGCTAATGTGTGACCCAATGCTTGGGTCCTGGAGTTGCATATTTGATGAATGCAGTGCACCAGGCAGCTTGGGTTTTCCCCGGGGTAGATGTCTGGGAAAAAGACTGCTGCAGGAAAGTAAGTTTTTGTGTATTTGATTACTTCCAAGCACAAGAATGACCTAGATGGTCAGTTAGTCACTGGTAAGATAAGCTAAGGCTGCCCTGATTCATTTCAGAGGAGGGTAGCAATGTACTCCTTGTAATTTATCATTAAATATCACTAAGCTCTGAATGTATTTTTTATTCATAGTTATTATTAAAGGTGTTATTTAAAATATTTTAAATATTTTATTTTAAAAATATTTTTAATATTTTTAAAAGAGATAGACACAAGGAATAATTAGACTGCTTCTAAATACTCTGAATGATTTGTTATGCAATAGTGTAAGTAAATTCTTAGGAACAATGACAGAAACAAAGAGATTTGAGTTCTACTTTACAGCAAAAATACAGAAGAATTAATTTGTTAACTCTGAGAGGAAGCAAAAAATATCAAATTTTCCTCACTATGATTTTATTCATGAAAGATTAAGATGATAGTAAATATTGAATATGAGAATACTACACATATTCAGAAAGATTTATTGAACCATATATCTCAGAAAAAAAAGATAATATTAAGAAGTTACTACTCTGAAAATATTTCCACAGAACCCTGACTAGTTTCTGCCAATAGGAAATAAGGGCTTGAAAATCTGAGCATTTCATCTGTCCTTAATTGTTTTACACAACGGATAAGATGAAAGTCAATTTTCTCAGGGGGGGAATCCATAACAAATTTTCCCTCCCATCCCACCAAAAACATTGGTTTTGTTTTATGACTTTATTTCAGAAAAAAAAAAGAGAAGAGTATGAAGAAGCACCGTGGATCATTACATGCTGTAGTGGTATTCATGAAAGGAGAGCTTTAAGAGAATAAATTTGTAGATGATCCATTCATACATTTGCTTGCTGCATTCCTTTGGAAAGCCTCAGTTGTAGTCTCCAGTATGTGAACCTGATTACCTCTGCACCATGAGTATAGTGGACACACTACTAAGATATGCAGTAGTGCACATTTGACTTTTTTAGAAAGACAATAATTTAAAGGGACATTATTAAATAGTCATATCTCATTTGTGCTACTGGAAACTGTTTAAAGAGCCAGGTGTCCTAGCTAGCATCCTAGCACAAAACACTGATGTCATTAAGTTCCAGAAGTACTAGTTTGTCCTTTAAAATTCCATCTATTCCTCATTCTCATTCAGTTCTGCTCAAGTTCTGCTCTTACACATTTACTAAACAGAAAACCTCTTACTCATTTCACCAGTAGCACCTTCTAGAGGCTATACAGAATCCTTACACAACCTCATAGAGTCCTATTTCCTTTCCTATACATCTCCACTTGGTTTAAAGGATGTAGAGCTCTCTAAAAAGTCTCTTAAATTATGCATTCATACCCAGAATCATGGAAACAGTGTCAAAATCAGTAAGAGTACCTCACAGAAAAAAATATATAGTATGCATAAAATTATTTTTAAAAATCTTTGTTACTAACAAATCACAAAAAGAATCTATAGTCCAACAAAAGCAATTTAGAATACATCTTGCAATTTTTGGTTTTGGATAATGACAACACTTAGCCCCTACCACTTTTCCTTCTCACTAACTTAATGAATAAATATATCATTGTATTCATGAAAATAGACTAATAGTTTTTTGTTGCACAACCTTATTTTCAATCTTTTATTATTTTTATATTCCTGACATGAGCACATAGAAAATATTCATTTAATTGTTTTAAAATAAAAAGAGCATTTACCACTATACTGGGTCTGGCTGGGATGGCGTTAACTTTCTTCATAGCAGCTGTTTTGGTGCTGTGTTTTAGATTGGTGACCAAAACAGTATTGATATCACATCAATGTTTTAGCTACTGATGAACAATTTTTGCACAGCATTAAGGCCTTCTCTCTTTCTCACTCTGCCACCCCAGTGAGAAGGCTGGGGGTGAGTGAGAGGTTAGGAGAGGACATAGCTAAGACAGCTGACCCAAATAAACCAGAGGGATATTCCATGCCATATAGCATTATGCTCAGCAATAAAAACTGGGGGATTGGTCTTTTCCAAAGTAGCAATTACTTGGAGACTGGATGTGCATTGATCTAATTGGAGATGGTGAGTGAATGCCTTTGCATCACTTGTGGGTTTTCCCCCCATTCTTTCCTTCACTTATTAAAGTGTCTTTATCTCAATCCATAAGTTTTCTCACTTTTGTTCTTCAAATTTTCTCTGCCATCCCTGTGGGGAAGAAGTGAGTGTGTAGCTGGATGGGTACTTGGTTGATAACTGGGGTCAACCCACCACATCCACTTAAAGTTTTGTTTTGTTTTTTTAACAGACATTTGTGTAGAAGAATTACTTGGGCTGCAAGTCAGTTTTTAACACAATTTGTACATTCTTGCTCTGAAGCAAAATAGAGATATATTTTAACTTCTTCTCATGACTATATTTTATATTACTTAATTTCAGACTTTTGCAGGAGATTAGCCACACTTCCTGTTACCATATTAGTATATAAAACTTTCCATTCTTCTATCAACTTAGAGGGAAATAATTGTTTCTGAAAATCAGATTGAAAGCTTTGCCTGCACCAGAAACACAAAATTATTTTCAAGATACTCTAAAATCAATAAAATCTCCTTATATTTATCTTCAAACTCATGTCTCCTCTGATACAAAAATAATAATTTAAAAAAAGACAAATCATCATTGGGTAAGCATGTGTAGCATTGAAATTGACATCAGGGTCCTTCTGCTCTAGTACACCCACTACTTTGTACCACATATAAATAATTTGCAATATAACTGAAATTAACTGTTTCTCTTTAGTCATGTACAATCTTCCCAAAATGCCAGTGGAACAAATCAACACACACTCAATATCATTATAATGACTTTCGCAATAACTGCATAACAGTATACTTCTATGCCTCTAGAATTGCAAACACAAACCCAAGACATTTTTCATTAGGAGGGATAGGGTGATGGCTTATTTTTTATAAATAACTTATTGGGTTGACAGAATATTACAAAACGCTGAGTGGGAATATGGAAAGTGTAAATGAACAGAAGTAAATATTTACATAAAAAGGAAAAAAGAACTGAAAAGCTGTTATTATTTAAACACGCTACCAGAACACACAATTTTCAAATATCATTATTATAGATGCTACAGTAAAACAGAACATTTACGATTTCATTTATTTAGAACATAACAGAATAGTTCCAGATGGAAGAGACCTACAACAATCATCTAGTCCAACTGTCTGACCAATTCAGGGCTGACCAAAAGTTAAAGCATATTATTAAGAGCATCGTCCAAATGTCTCTTAAACAATGATATGTTTGGGGCATTGACAACCTCTCTAGGAAGCCTGATCCAGTGTTTGACCAGCCTTTTGGTAAAGAAATGCTTCCTAATGTCCATTTTGAAACTCCCCTGGTGCAGCTTAGAACCATTCCCACATGTCCTATCACTGAGTACCAGGAAGATCAGTACCTGCCTCTCCACTTCCCCTCCCCAGGAAGCTGTAGGGAGCAATGAGGTCACCTCTCAGCCTCCTTTTCTCCAAACTAGATAAACCCATACTCCTTAGCTGCTCCTCATAGATCATGTTTTCCAGCCTTTTCACCAACTTGTTACCTTCCTCTGGACACCTTCAAGGATCTTCACATCCTTTTTAAATTGTGGGGCCCAGAACAGCATACAATACTCAAGGTGAGGCCGCATCTTTGATAACCTTATCATAGAATCATAGAATCATAGAATCATAGAATGATTTGGGTTGGAAGGGACCTCAAAGATCATCTAGTTCCAACCCCCCTGCCATGGCAGGGACATCTCCCACTAGATCAGGTTGCTCAAGGCTCCATCCAACCTGGACTTGAACACTTCCAGGGATGGAGCAACCACAACCTCCCTGGGCAACCTGTGCCAGTGCCTCATCACCTTCAGGGTAAAGAACTTCTTCCTTAGATCTAGTCTAAACCTACGCTCTTCCAGCTTCCACCCATTGCCCCTCGTCCTATCACTACAGGCCCTTGTAAAAAGTCCCTCTCCAACCTTCTTGTAAGCCCCCTTCAGGTACCGGAAGGCCGCTATAAGGTTTCCCCGGAGCTTTCTTTTTTCCAGGCTGAACAAACCCAACTCTCTCAGCCTGTCCTCACAGAAGAGGTGCTCCAGCCCTCTGACCATCTTGGTAGCCCTCCTCTGGACTCACTCCAACAGCTCCATGCCTTTCATGTGTTGGGGGCTCCAGAGCTGGATGCAGTGTTCCAGGTGGGGTCTCACCAGGGCAGAGTAGAGGGACAGAATCACCTCCCTCGACCTGCTCGTCACACATCTCTTGATGCATCCCAGGATACAGTTGGCTTTCTGGGCCACAAGCATACACTGTTGGCTCACGTTCATCTTATCATCCACTGACACGCCCAAATCCTTCTCCGCAGGTCTGCTCTCAATCCACTCATTGCCCAGCCTGTGTCTGTGCTGGGGATTGCCTCAGTCCTGGTGCAGGACCTTGCACTTGGTCTTGTTGAACTTGATGATGCTTGCACGGGCCCATCTCTCAAGCCTGTCCAGGTCCCTCTGGATGGCATCTCTTCCCTCTAGCATGTCGACTGCACCACACAGCTTGGTGTCTTTGGTAAACTTGATGAGGGTGCACTTGATGCCCCTGTCCATGTTGCCGACAACGATCTTAAATAGTACTGGTCCTGGTACTGATCCCTGAGGGACACCACTTGTCACTGGTCTCCACTCAGACATTGAGCCATTGACCACAGCTCTTTGCGATTTTCCAGCCAACTCCTTATCCACCAAGTGGTCCATGCATTAAATCCATGTCTTTCCAACTTGGAGACCAGGATGTCGTGCAGGACAGTGTCAAAGGCCTTGACAAGTCCAGGTAGATGACATCAGTTGCTCTTCCCTTGTCAATTGATTCTGTTACTCCATCATAAAAGGCCACCAGATTTGTCGGGCAGAATTTTCCCATGGTGAAGCCATGTTGGTTGCCACCAATCACCTCCACATTTTCCATGTGTCATAGAAGAGTCTTCAGAAGGATCTGCTCCATGATCTTGCCAGGCACAGAGGTGAGACTGACTGGCCTGTAGTCACCTGGGTCTTTATTTTTCCCCTTTTTGAAAATGGGGGTGATGTTTCCCCTTTTCCAATCAGTCGGTACTTCACCAAACTGCCATGACCTCTCAAATATGATGGAAAGCGGCCTAGCAACTTCATCTGCAGGTTCCTACAGGACCCATGAATGGATCTCATCAGGTCCCATGGACTTCTACACCTTTTGATAAAGGGTTTATCATAGTTTGGGTTTATCATAGTTTATCAGTCTTTATTGTTGCAGTGAATTATATTCAAGGCTTCTTTCCGGAGAGTCTTTGTATTGTAGAGCCAACTATGGTTGCCACCAGATCATTGATGGTTAGAAAAACTGTGGGCACCCAGACAGAGGCCCCACGTAAGCATGTGGGTGTTCAGGCCTCAGGCTGCAGAGAATGCTAGAGCCTGGCACTGGCCATGGAGGGTAGTGGAGGCGACACCTGTGTCCGATATGACCAGGTGAGCGATCTTCTCAGCCTTGTGGCTGAGCTGAAGGAGGAAGTAGAAAGGCTGAGGAGCATTAGGGAGTCAGAGAGAGAGACAGATCGGTGGAGTCACGTCCTGAATGGTGAGCAGCAAGCTCCGCAGAGAGCTGAATATCCGCCCACCTCTGGCCATCAGGCAAAAGGGGGGGACCTAAAAGATAGGGAGGAGTGGAAGCAGGTGCCTGCCAGGAGAGGAAGGAAAATCCCTGCCCGGCCTCCCTCACCTGCCTGGTTGCCCCTGCAAAACAGGTATGGGGCTCTAGACAATGAGAGCCAGGCAAAGGAAGAGTCAGTGGAGGGTTCACCCATAGGGCTGTCTAGGGTGAGTCACTCGGATACACGCGTTAGGACTTCTTCATCTAAGAAAAAAAGGAGGGTAATCGTAATTGGAGACTCCCTCTTGAGGGGAACAGAGGGCCCTGTCTGCCGCCCTGATCCGACCCACAGGGAAGTCTGCTGCCTCCCTGGGGCCCGAGTTAAGGATGTTATCAAGAAGCTTCCTGGTCTGGTCAAACCCACGGACTATTACCCGCTTTTGGTTATGCAGATTGGTAATGATGAGATAGTAGAGAGATGGCCAGAAGCAATCAAAAGGGACTTTAGGGCACTGGGGCGGATGCTAGAAGGATCAGGCGCACAGGTTGTGTTTGCCTCTATTCCTTCAATTATGAGGAAAAATAGTGGTAGGTTTGACAAAGTGCAGCAGATTAATACTTGGCTAAAGGGGTGGTGCCAGTGGTCTAGCTTTGGATTTTTTAACCATGGGGAGATCTACAGGGCACCTGGTCTACTGAAACAAGCTGGGGTTCCAATGACACAAAGGGAAAAAAGGATCCTTGGTCACGAGCTGGCGGGACTCATAGAGCGTTCTTTAAACTAGATATGAAGGGGGATGGGGTTATAGCTGGGATTGCAGCAGGGCAGTGCTCTAGAAATTATGAGGACCGGGTGGCCTTCCATCCCCCTAGGGTGAGATCAGTGTGCTCAGCTTGCTCCCTGAAATGCTTATACACCAATGCACGCAGCATGGGGAATAAGCAGGAGGAGCTAGAAACCTGGGTTCGGGCAGGAGATTATGATCTGGTGGCAATTACAGAGACATGGTGGGACAGCTCACATGACTGGAATGTGGTCATGGGTGGCTATGTCCTTTTCAGGAAAGACAGGCCAGCCAGGCGAGGTGGTGGAGTCGCTCTTTACGTGAAAGAGCAACTACAATGTCTTGAATACCATCCAGGCATGGATGAGGAGCAAGTTGAGAGTGTATGGGTTAGAATTAAGGGGCAGGCTGGCAGGAGAGATACTGTTGTGGGTGTCTATTACAGGCCACCAGATCAGGGTGAGGAAGTTGATGAGGCCTTCTACAGGCAGCTGAGAGCGGTCTCACAATCACAGGCCCTGGTTGTTGTGGGGGATTTTAACTTCCCTGATATTTGCTGGAAGGACAACTCAGCCAGCCAGCCACAGTCCAGGAGGTTCCTCCAGTGCATCGATGATAATTTTCTGATGCAAATGGTGGAGGAGCCGACTAGGAGAGGAGCACTGCTGGACCTCATCCTCACTAACAAGGAGGATCTGGTTGAAGCAGTAAAGGTTGAGGGCTGCCTTGGCTGCAGTGACCATGAAATGGTGGAGTTCAGGATCTCATGTAGCAGAAACAAAATAGCAAGCAGAATTGCAACCCTGGACTTTGCCAAGGCAAACTTTGGCTTTTTCAAACAATTACTCGAGAAAATCCCATGGGCAAGGCTGTTTGAAGGTAAAGGGGCCCAAGATAGTTGGTTAGCGTTCAGGGACTGCTTCTACCGTGCTCAAGATCAGAGCATCCCAACACGTAGGAAGTCAAGGAAGGGAGCCAGGAGACCTGCGTGGCTAAACAGGGATCTGCTGGGTAAGCTCAAGGGCAAGAGGAGAATTTACAGATCTTGGAAAGCGGGGCTGGCCACTTGGGAAGAATATAAGGCTGTTGTGGGAGGATGTAGGGAGGCAACTTGGAAAGCAAAGGCCTCCCTAGAATTAAACCTGGCGAGAGGGGTCAAGGACAACAGGAAGAGCTTTTTTAAATACGTGGCAGATAAAACTACCACCAGAGGCAATGTGGGCCCACTGATGAATGAGGTGGGTGCCTTGGTGACAGAAGATACAGAGAAGGCAGAGTTAATGAATGCCTTCTTTGTCTCTGTCTACTCTGCCGGAGGCTGTCCTGAGGAGCCCCGTTCCCCTGAGGCCCCAGAGGAAGTCAGGGCAGTGGAGGAGTTTGCTTTAGTCGATGAGGACGGGGTTAGGGACCAATTAAGCAATCTGGACATCCATAAATCCATGGGTCCAGATGGGATGCATCCACGGATGCTGAGGGAGCTGGCTGATGTCATTGCTAGACCACTCTCCATCATCTTTGCCAAGTCTTGGGAGATGGGAGAGGTGCCTGAGGACTGGAGGGAAGCAAATGTCACTCCAGTCTTCAAAAAGGGCAAGAAGGAGGACCCGGGTAACTATAGACCGGTCAGCCTCACCTCCATCCCTGGGAAAGTGATGGAACGACTTATCCTTGGTGCCATCTCAAGGCATATCAAGGATAAGAGGGTCATTAGAGACAGTCAACATGGCTTCACCAAAGGGAAGTCATGCTTGACTAACCTCATAGCCTTTTACGAGGATATAACAAGGTGGATAGATGATGGCAGAGCGGTGGATATGGTCTACCTTGACTTCAGTAAAGCATTTGACACAGTCTCCCACAGCATCCTTGCTGCTAAACTGAGGATGTGTGGTCTAGACTCTCGGGTAGTGAGGTGGACTGTGAACTGGCTGAGGGGAAGAAGCCAAAGAGTTGTGGTCAATGGGGCAGAGTCTGGTTGGAGACCTGTATCCAGTGGAGTGCCTCAAGGGTCGGTACTGGGACCAGTATTATTCAATATATTCATCGATGACTTGGATGAGGGACTAGAGAGTACTATCAGCAAGTTTGCTGATGACACCAAGCTGGGAGGAGTGGCTGACACGCCAGAAGGCTGTGCTGCCATCCAGCGAGATCTGGACAGGCTGGAGAGTTGGGCGGGGAAAAATTTAATGAAATATAACAAGGGTAAGTGTAGAGTCTTGCATCTGGGTGGGAACAACCCCAGGTTCCAGTATAAGTTGGGGAATGACTTATTAGAGAGCAGTGTAGGGGAAAGGGACCTGGGAGTCTTGGTGGACAGCAGGATGACCATGAGCCAGCACTGTGCCCCTGTGGCCAGGAAGGCCAATGGCATCCTGGGGTGTATTAGAAGGGGGGTGGTTAGTAGGTCGAGAGAGGTTCTCCTTCCCCTCTACTCTGCCCTGGTGAGACCCCATCTGGAATATTGTGTCCAGTTCTGGGCCCCTCAGTTCAAGAAAGACAGGGAACTGCTGGAGAGAGTGCAACACAGGGCAACTAGGATGATTACGGAGTGGAGCATCTCCTTTATAAGGAAAGGCTGAGGGAGCTGGGGCTCTTTAGTTTGGAGAAGAGGAGGCTGAGGGGTGACCTCATTAATGTTTACAAATATATCAAGGGTGAGTGTCACGAGGATGGAGCCCGGCTCTTCTCGGTGACGACCAATGATAGGACAAGGGGTAATGGGCTGAAACTGGAACATAAGAGGTTCCGCTTAAACCCGAGAAGAAACTTCTTCTCAGTGAGGGTGACGGAACACTGGAACAGGCTGCCCAGAGAGGTTGTGGAGTCTCCTTCTCTGGAGACATTCAAGACCTGCCTGGACACGTTCCTATGTGGCATAATCTAGGCGTTCCTGCTCTGGCAGGGGGATTGGACTTGATGATCTTTCGAGGTCCCTTCCAATCCCTAACATTCTATGATTCTATGGTTCTATTATTCTTCAATCAAAAGGGTTGGATCAACAAGTTGAGTGGATCAATTGGTGGTGTAAATGTTTATCCCTGAGTTCACAAAGAGAATGTGAATGTGTTTCTGAGTTAGACAGACCAGCATGGGAGGAGTGTATACCTGGCTCAGACCAATAGAGAGTGTAAGAACTGAAAAACTAGCAAAAGAATTTTGAGTAGAGGAACAGTCTTGAGCTGGTTTCAATTCACATATTCCTTCCTGGCACATGAGAACACCCAGTGTTGTGACAGTGAGCATATTACAGACAACAGAAGTGGGAATCACTTAGGTATTGGTTCTGGCAGAAGTAGCAACTTTAAATAAAAACAATATGAGCAACTGATGTAATCTACCTGGACTTGTGCAAAGCATTTGACACTGACCCACACGACATTCTTGTCTCTAAATTAGAGAGACATAGATTTGACCACTCAGTGGATAAGGAATTTGCTGGATGGTCACACTCAAAGAATTGAGGTCAATGGCTTGATGTCCGATTTGAGACTACTGTGGTTTGAGCACACCCACCCAGTCAGAAACAAAGAACCACGCAGTTGATCGTTCACTCCTACCTCTCTCCTTTTTGAGATGGGCAGGAGAAAATATAACAAAAGGCTCGAGGGTAGAGATTAAGACCTCAATCACCAGTTATGGTCATGGGCAAAAAAAACAGAGGAGATTTGGGGAAAAACATCAAGTTAATTTAACCAAAAAAACCCACCATGAATTTATCAATCAGATCAGAGCAGGAAAATCCAACCAGATCTTAAAAACACCTTCCCTCCACTCTTCCTTCTACCTGGGATCAGCTCTGTTCCTGATTCTCTACCTCCTCCTCCCCCTGATGGGGCAGAGGGGAAGGGAATGAGGGTTGTGGTCAGTCCATCATGCATTGTCTCTGCTGCTCTTTCCTCCTCAGGGACAGGAATTCTCCCAGCCTTCTCCCGCACTCCTGTCGTGGAAGATAGTCCTCCACAAACTTCTCCAACTTGAGTCCTTCCCATGAGGTTGCAAGTCCTCACAAGCTGCTCCAGCGTGGATACTTCCTGCAGAGTGCAGTCCTCCCAGCAACAGACTGCTCCAGTGTGGGCTTCCCTCAGAGTCATAACATGCTTCAGGCATGGTCCCCTGCTCTGGTGTACATTCCTCCATGGGCTGCAGTGGGATTTTGCTCTACTATTAATCTCAGGCTGCAGGGGGTCAGTCAGCCATTTCACCATGCACTGCAGTGAAATCTCTGCTCTGGTACACCTCTTACTCCTTCCTCACCTACTTTGGTGTCTGCATGGTGAAGTGCTAGGGCCTGAATTGTAGGCCCTAAACTGAAGTTGTCCTATAGATGAACCTCACAACACCACACTATGTAGTATTAATCATATACAGTATTAATCACACATGTAATGGTCTATTTTAGCATATATATATATATATTCGGATGCCCATCTGTTAAAAGCTTTGCTGTAACACTGAATGTGCAGTGGGAACCAGCAAAATGATCTTTCTTTATCTAAAGGCCAAGTGCAAGGCTATGAAACTGGCTGCCTCCTTCTTTGTTTAGAAGCGTGTTACAAGACTGTGAGACCAGAGGCCTGGTCTTGGTGAGAAATATGTGATTAAGGACCAAAACAGATAGGGAGACTCCTTTAGCTCTGGCCAGACTGTGGGAGGAATCCAAAAGAAAGGACAACACCAGATGTTCCCGTATTTGAAGTTATGTAAGGTCGTTTATTCAATAGTATAAAAGCTGGACCCTCTTGCAGCAACTTTGGAGACCTCACCTACGAGTGGACGCACTGCGTAGGACTTCCCAATTGCTGGGATGGTTATCCAGAATCCTCACTGCAACAGGGGCTCCCCAGCGATTGCGGATCTGGATCGTGGCAAAGTATTAGGGCAATTGGTGATGCATCTTTCTTAATCACTATCGCTGACCTTATAGCAATAATTAAGTACATTACCTTGCTTATGCTCCTTGCTGCTTAAAGCTAGAATATAATAAACTTACAGTTTTAACTAATCATAGAATCATAAAATCATAGAATGTTGGGGATTGAAAGGGACCTCTAGAGATCATCTAGTCCAACCCCTCTGCCAGAGCAGGATCACCCAGGGCAGCCACACAGGAAAGCGTCCAGGTGGGTTTTGAAAGTCTCCAGAGAAGGAGACTCCACAACCTCTCTGGACAGCCTGTGCCAGTGCTCCATCACCCTCACAGTAAAGAAGTTTCTCCTCATATTGAGGAGGAACTTCCTATGTTCTAACTTAAACTAATTTTCTTATTCTATTGCTGGGCACCACTGAGAAGAGATTGTCTCCTTCCCCTTGACATCCACCCTTCAGATATTTGTATACGTTAATAAGATCCCCTCTCAGCCGTCTCCTTTCAAGGCTAAACAGCATCAGTTCTCTCAGTCTCTCTTCACAAGAGACATGTTCAAGTCCCTTAATCATCCTCGTAGCTCTCTGTTGGACTCTCTCCAGTAGGTCCCTGTCTCTCCTGAACTGGGGAGTCCAAAACTGGACACAGGATTACAGGTGTGGTCTCATCAGGGCAAAGTAGAGGGGGAGGAAAACTTCCCTAGACCTGCTGGACACACTTTTCTTAATGCAGCTGTATTGGTTTGACCTGGTCGGATTTTGGCGGCAGGGGGGGAGCTGCAGGGTGGCTTCTGCAAGAAGCTGCTAGAAGCTCCCTGAGTTTGATAGAGACAATGCCAGCCGGCTCCAAAGAGGGACCCGCGGCTGGCCGAGGCTGAGCCTATCAGTAAAGTGATAGGAGAGGAACGCCTCTGTGAAAAACATATTTAAGAATGGGGAAAAGAGCTGCACCTTAACAGCTGGCAGAGAGATGGAGGAGTGAGAATCTGTGCAGACACCAAGGTCAGTGAAGAAGGAGGGGTGAGAGGATGAGCTCCAGGTGCTGGAGCAGAGAGTCTCCCGGGTCCATGGTGAAGACCATGGTGAAGCAGATTGTCCCCCTGCAGCCCGTGGGCGAGGTGCAGATGTCCACCATGAGGATCACCGTGTAGATGTCCACCGTGTAGAGGACTCCACACCGTGTGGGTGGATGCCTGAAGGGGGCTGTAGCCCGTGGGAAGCCCGCATCAGAGCAGGTCGCTGCCAGAACCTGTAGCCCGTGGAAGAGAGGAATGCCCAGGATGGAGCAGGTTGGCCGGTGGGACTTTTGGGATGCTGCGGGGGACTCACGCTGGAGCAGTTTCCCCTGAAGGACTGCGCCTCAGACTCACGAGGGGTGGGCTGCCCCTCGTGAGGTGTCTCACGTCGGGCAGTTTGTGATGAATTGCCCTTCGTGGGACGACTCACGTCGGAGAAGAGAGCGTGAAGCTTGTCTCCCATGAGAGGGACCCCACAATGGCCCTGGGAAAGAGTGAAGAGTCCTCCTCCAGAGTGAAGAAGCCGGTGAAACCAACGTCAGATGAAATGACCGCAACCCCCATTCCCTGTCCCCCTGCGCCGCTCGGGAGGAGGAGGTGGAGAAACCAGGATTGATGTTAAGCCTGGGAAGAAGGGAGGGATGGGGGCAAGGTGTTCTGTTTGTTAAGATCTGTTTGCTCTTTCTCACTTCTCACTACTCCTCTCTGATTGGTTCTTTTAATAAATGTAATTAATTTCCCCAAAATCGAGTCTGTTTTGCCCGGGACGGTAAATGAGAGTGATCTCCCTGTCCTTATCTCAAACCCTGAGCCCTTGGAAATATTTTCTCCCCCTGTCTAGCAGTGAAGGGGGAGTGAGAGAGTGGTTGTGTGGGCACCTGGCTGTCAGCCAGGGTCAAACCATGACAGCACCCCAGGATGCCATTGGCCCTCTTGGCCACAAGGGCACATTACTGTCCCATGGACAACTCCCTGTCCACTAGGACTCCAAGGTCTGTCTCCAGGGGGCTGCTTTCTAGCAGGACGTCCTGTAGTCTGTACTGGTGCCTGGTGTTATTCCTCCCCAGATGCAGGTCTCTACACTTGTCCTTAATGAACTTCATGAGGTTCCCCTTTGCCCAGCTCTCCAGCCTGTCCAGATCTTGTTGGATGACAGCACAACCTTCCTGTGTGTCAGCCACCCCTCCCAGTTTCGTATCATCAGCGAACTTGCTGAGGGTGCACTCTGTTCCCTCGTCCAGGACGTTGATGAAGATATTGAACAAAACTGGACCCAGCACTGATCCCTGGGGAATACCAATGACCACAGGCCTCCAACTTGACTCTGTGCCACTGATCCCAACCCTCTGAACTCTGTTGCTGAGCCAGTTCGCAATCCACCTCACAGTCCAATCATCTCTCCCACATTTCTTGAGTTTTCCTACGAGGATGTTATGGGGGATAGTATCGAAAACCTTACTGAAGTCAAGGTATATAACATCCACCAGTCTCCCTTCTTCAACCCATTTGGTCACGCCTTCGTAGAAGGATATCAGATTAGTCAGGCAAGATTTCCCCTTTTTAAATCCATGCTGGCTACTCCTGATAACCTTTTCTTCCAATTGATTAGAGATGGCCTTCAGAATGAGCTGCTCCATCCCAGGGATGGAGGTGAGGCTGACTGGTCTGTAGTTGCCTGGATCCTCCTTGCCCTTTCTGAAGACTGAAGTGACATTGGCTTTCTTCCAGTCCTCAGGCACCTCTCCCATTCCCCATGATTTTTCAGAGATGATGGAGAGTGGCTCAGCCACAACATCAACCAGCTCTCTCAGCACACGTGGATGCACCCCGTTGGGGCCCATGGTTTTGTGCCTTTTCAGTTTTTGTAATAGTTCTCTAACCCAATCCTCACTGACCAGTGGAGAGTCATCCTCACTCCAGTTTTGCTCTCCTGCTTCCAGTGACTGGAATTCCTGGGGGCTGGCCTTAGGAGTAAAGACTGAGGCAAAGAAGGCATTCAGTGATTTTGCCATATCTGCATTCTCTGTTATCATATCTCCTGCCTCATTTAGTAGCGGACCCACTTTTTCCCTACTCTTCTTTTCATCATTGATGTACTTGAAGAAATTTTTCTTGTTTTCTTGTAGAGGAATTTCTTGTGGAGCAGGGGTGCAGTATCCCTTTAAAGGTTTGGACAACCCAGCTTGGGTCTAAGCAAAGGCTCTGTCCTTGAAGCTGATGTGGAGCACGGAGAGGAGGAGGTGTAGCTGTTTCATAGCCTTGCCAGGGGGAGAGGGGTGGCGAGAGCCGCCTGCATAGTTGAATGGCACTATCCAATAAAATGCTGGCGCATGTAAACCTGTTCCTGACCAACTTTGTTAAGGGGTAGGCGCGTGGACACTGCTTAACTGTATATATTGGACTGTCTGGAGCAATTAAGGGAGAACGACTTGCAGCCGTATCAGTGGGATGGTCGTTACTTGGCTGGCTCTCTGAAGAGACCCCTTTACATCTGGCGCATGAACAGGGACCCTCTATGGATGCTTAAATGAGGGATTGCTTAAATGTGGATTGCTTGAATATGGAAAGACTCCGAAGCATCAGACGTGAGCTGATTTGGGAGCTGGAGAGTTAGAGGTGGGAGAGTTCCAGGTGTGGCCAAAAGGGCACCAGAGACCAGAGCTTGAGCAGCCGATCAAGCCCCTGCCAAGGTAAGACCGCGATGGAAACGGACGCAGCAACTCGCCTCCTTGTTGATATACTCTCTAAGAGAGGAGAAAAAGTAAAGGAGCGAGATGTATTGGCCCTGATCCAATGGGCTCGGAAGCGGGAGAAAATGAACGACCCATCATTAATCTTTAACTCAATGGAATGGCGTGAAGTAGGATATCTATTGTGGGACTGTACTTTAGAGGGAGGAAAAGAAGGAAAAGGAGCGAAAGAACTAGGAACTGTTTGGAAAACCGTAATACGCACTCTAGAAATCACGCAAGCAGAAAATAAAGTTGCCGCGGTGGCGATCCAAGCGGTGGCGATCTAAGCGTTGGGGGGAGGGCAGGAAAAGAAAAGGGCAAAGGAAGAAACCCCCTACCCGTCCCGACTGGCACATTTTTTCGGCTAGGACAGACACACCACAGGAAGGGTACAGCGGCCCCGGTGTGCTCCTCTCTGAAAGACTTGTTGCAAAAAAGTGAAAAAGAGAACATTTCCCTGCCAATGCAGGTTACAACTGAGGCAAAACTGGAAGCCCCGCTGCCGTGGGACTCTAGAGGCCCGACCCAGTAGAAAGAGGAGGCACAGGGCGGAGCCGACTGTTGCCCGGAAATTAACCCGTTGATACCCTTTTCCAACAAGGATTCTGAATCAGAACTGAATCCTCACAAATCTGTCAGAGGTAATGATCAAGTTATGCAGAGAATGGAGAGGCCTCGGACCAAGAAAGAGGAAGATCGAGATGAACCTCTGAAAGACATCCTGAACAAGCTCGCTGAATTATCAACTAGACAGCAAGAAATAGAAGAAACCCTTAAACCAGTCTCATCGTCACTTTGGAGACAACCAGAAACCGTATCTAAGGTCCCGTGAGAGATTCAACCATTATCCGATATAATACCACCGGTTGAACCCTCAGCTCCCCCACTACCACCAGCTCCCTCATTTAAGCCTGACTTTCAAGCTCGAACCATAAAGGATCCTTTGCAACAGCGATGGAGAAGTGTCATCAGAGACGCTATAATAGAGGGAGATTGGGAAGCAGCCAGTTCGAATACGTGTCCTGTTATTATTAATAACGGACAAGGGACTTGGTAACCACATGATTCTGCATGATGTGTCTGTGCAGCATCCTGTTACTTCAACAGCGTAGCAACAACACGACCGTGCACTGGGCCTGCCTGCTGAATCCCTTTGTTTCGCCCACTGATGTGATGGGACCCTAGAAGTACCGATTACCAACGATGACATGGATTGGGCTGGCAGAAGATGCTTACGGCTGATGGCAGAGCAATTATGGGAAAATGTGACTGTTCTCAATGTTACCTGTTGTATTAATATGTATCCTCTTTGTGTGACTAACAATGAAGCTTATATTGGTTGTGTAAGACTGTCTAATCAAAGCCACATAATAGGTGTTAAGGTTCATGGTACTAACCAGCAGAGTGATCTTTATTTAGCTAAAAGCAAGGGGGGGAAACTAGCTACCTTCTGCTTTGTTAGAAGTGTGTGATTAAGGACCAAAATAGATCGGGAGACTCCCTTGCATTTTCCTTCAGCCCTGGTCAAGCCGTGAGAGGAATTCAACGGAGCAAACAACACCAGATGTTCCTGCATTCCAAGTTATGTAAGGTTATTTAATAGTATAAATGCTGGACCCTCCTGCAGCGACTTCAGAAACCTCACCTACGGGTGGACGCACTGCGTAGGACTTCCCACTTGTCAAGAGGGTTCTCCAGAAACCTCGCTGCAACAGGGGCTCCCCAGCGACTGGATGATTTAGGGTGATGAGTGTGAGAACTTTGACAGGATGAATTAAGAGTTTAGTTAAGACATTTTTGGGTTTTGGAATTTTAATTGTTATAGGCTTAGTTATGTTTAGTTGTTTGATGAGTGTAATCAAGAAAATGACAAGCAAGCTAGCGGACGAAGCGTGGATTGTCCAAAAAGAAAAAGGGGGATATGTAGGGGAATTTATTGTGGAGTAGGGGCGCAGTATCCCTTTAAAGGTTTGGACAACCCAGCTTGGGCCTAAATAAAGACTCTGTCCTTGAAGCTGCTGTGGAGCACGGAGAGGAGGAGGTGTAGTTGTTTTGTAACCTTGCCGGGGGGAGAAGGGGGGGCGAGAGCCACCTGCATAGTTGAATGGCACTACCCAATAAAACGCTGGCACGTGTAAACCTGTAACTGACCAACTTTGGTAAGGGGTAGGCGCGTGGACACTGCTTAACTGTATATATTGAGCTGTCCGGAGCAATAAAGGGAGGACGACTTGTAGCCGTATCAGTGGGATGGTCGTTACTTGGCCAGCTCTCCGAAGGGACCCCTTTTCATTTTCTTTCACTTCCCTAGGAGACTAAATTCCAAGAGAGCCTTGGCCTTTCTTGTTGAGTCTCTACATACTCTGGCCTCATTTCTATAATCCTCCCAGTTAACCAGACCCTTTTTCCACTTACTGTAAATTTCCCTCTTCCATTTGAGTTTTTCCAGGAGCTGCTTGCCTAACCATGCAGGTCTCCTGCCTCCTCTACTTGATTTTCTTTTAGAGGGAATGCATTTATCTTGAGCCTGGTGTAGGTAGAGTTTGAATGTTGACCAGCTCTCTTGTGCCCCCCCTACCTTCCAGAAGCCTAGCCAATGGGATACTACTAAGTAGATCTCTGAATAGGACAAAGTTAGCCCTCTTGAAGTCCAGGGTAGAAATTTTGTTTACTACCTTATTTGTTTCCCTAACAATACTGAATTCTAAGATATCATGGTCACTACAGCCAAGACTGCCTTCAACCTTAACATCCGCGATCAGACCTTCTTTGTTTGTTAACACAAGGTCCAGCATCGCACCTCTCTTCATTGATTCTTCAGCCACCTGTAGCAGAATGTTGTCATCAATACATTGCAGGAACCTTTTGGACTGATTATGCTTGGCTGTGTGATCCTTCCAACTAATATCAGGGCACGTGATCATCTTGAGCCTACTTCCAGCTGCCTGTAGAAGGCCTTGTCAACAACTTCTTGGTTAGGTGATCTGTAGCAGACACCCACAACAATATCTCCCATGTTTGCATGTCCCTTAATTCTTACCCATAAGTTCTCAACACTCTCATCCTCTCCCCCTGGGTTAAGCTCAATGCATTCTAGTTGCTTACTCACAGAGAGAGCAACTCCACCACCACGCCTTGTCTTTCCTGAAAAGCACATAGCCATCTGCTACCACATTCCAGTCATGTGAACTATCCCACCATGTCTCTGTGATCGCAATGAGATCATAGCTCTTTGACTGCGCCCAGGTTTCTAATTCCCCCTGCTTCTTCTCCATGCTTCTTGCATTGGTATACAGACACTTTAGAGGCTTAATTGAGGAGCATCTGTTACCATTGCTCATGCTATATGCAATGGTGTGAATGCACTTGAGCTGGGCTATTGTTTTCACCCCTAACCCTGGAGTACTTCCCCCTGGTTCATCTGTTGTGAGCCTGATTTTATCTCCTTCCCCCTTCAAACCTAGTTTAAAGCCCTTTGAATCAGTCCCATCAGCTCACAAACAAGAATTTTTTTCCCTGTTGGAAACAGCCCCACTCCATCTGTTGCTCTCATACGCAGTGCCGTGTAAACTTCCCCTTGATCAAAAAACCCAAAATAAAGGCATTGTCTTATTCTTGTCATACTTTGAAATAGACAGTAAAATAAGCTGACTCTTCTGTTGGTGTCTGTATCCTTTTCTGCAGGCCTCCTCTCCGGTCAATTAGCAAAACATTTGGTGTCAGGGACAGGATTATGAACAAAATGTCAATTTTCAAATTTAAATGAACTGTATCAGCTCCATTTGACATCCCCGGATGGGAAGATCTTCCCTATATTTTGCTGGCTCTCAAGTGGGCTAAGGTCGGAGGACCATGTGAACCCTGGGAAAGTCGATTGAAAGAAGCCAAGTCGTCAAATGTATTAAAATGTATCCAAAATCTTCTCATTGAAAAAGGAAAAAAAATTGTGGGCTCGGGAAAATGGGTGTGGATTTTGTTAACAGCATATTGAAAATAGCACCAACAAAGAGTAAAATTATCACAGCGCTCCCACATGGAGCAACAGGTGTGTGATTTGCAGAATCACATTGTAATGTTACAGTGACAGAATAAACTGCTTGCTTACAAGTTGGATACTTATCGGACTGCAACCAAAAAGGCTGCCGTCTGGGTTGCGCAGTATAAGAAAAGGAGAGGGTGAGTGAATCATAAGAAGATGCATTCAGCGATTGCAGAAGCAGGTGTACAATGGTATCCTGATAAATGGGATGGAGATATTTGGGATTCCATGGACTCTGATGAGGCAGGCTGCCCAGATGAATCTGTAAATGTGAGACCAGTATGGAGATAAAAAATGGAGTTAGATGCTCATGGACAGCAGGTGAGGAGGGATGTGGTAGAAGATTATACTCAGCATGAGATGAACGATATAATCGAGTGGTTTAAACAAAGACCAGGGGAGCCTCTGCTTTCCTGGATGGTGCATCTGCACCATGAGGGTGCATCAGGGATTATTCTGGATGAAGGTGATTCAGAAAAGTTTTTGATTTTGAGTTTGGATACCTTTGTGCAGGATGCATTTTGAAATACTGCTCAAGATACTAATTTGATAGCCTTGGCTACTCAGGGATATAATACTAAATATCCTACAGAAAATGACTGGTCAGGATCCAAACATTAGTGGTACACTCTGCGAGATTGTATACAACAGACGAAAGAAGAAAGGATGAAATTGGCTATTTTTATAGGACATGCTGACACCATGATGTGGAATGCTTTCTTTGTTACTATGAGAAATAGACTGATTAAGACTGTACCACCAGAATATAAAAATGTGATTATGACTCTCTTGCTTAATGAGACAGGTAATCCCCTAGATGAGGTAACTGAAAAAATACAGCAGCTGGGGCCCCCGAGGGAGTGCAGGAAACTGTGATACTTGAAACAATCCTAAAGGTAGCGAAGACAGAATTTCCTGAAAGATGTTTGCAGTTTTATTAAAAGATGGTATTTCTCATGATAAGATTGATGGGGTTCCAACCCCTGAGTTATGGAGGATTTATAAACAGAGGGGGTTGAAAAAATTAGCAGAAAAGTACAGAATTCTAAAGCAGAAGACTCGGGAACAACTTGGCCTATGGCACCTCCTCTGGAGCCTCAACGGGACTTCAAATCTGCTCACGGGGGGCCCACCGTGAGTGGATCAGCTGTTCCGGGGGACAAAGAGGACTGGGAGCTGTACTCTGACTTGTATCCGTGGAAAGAGACCAGGGAAATGGTTCAGTATAATAAACAAACATGAAATGATGGCCAAGTTCTGGTGCAATGGGCACGGAAGGACTGTCGACCCCATATGGAGCTTCAGATATTTTGGAAAAAATAGCCCTCTCAAATTGTAAAGACTTTAATTGTCACCAGAGCGGAGACCTCCTTAATATATGGGATGCCCAAGAAATTTAAAGGACAGTCGGCAATCATTACAGGATTGGGAAGGAAACAAATTAAAGCCTTAAAAAAACAAATAGAAATGAAAATAGGGAACCTCCAAAAATGATTGTACTCAGTCATGATTGTCCCTGTTCCAGAATATATAATAGGGATAGATATTTTAAAGGTGTAGGGGAATTTCTTGTGGAGCAGAGGTGCAGCATCCCTTTAAAGGTGTGGACAACCCAGCTTAGGCCTAAACAAAGGCTCTGTCCTTGAAGCTGCCATGGAACATGGGGAGGAGGAGGTTTGATCTGTTTTGCGAGAGCTTTGCGAGATGCTTGGCTGGAGGTGCTGGCCCCAGGGGGAGAAGGGGGGGCGAGAGCCGCCTGCATAGTGGAATGGCACTACCCAATAAAACACTGGAGGGTGTAAACCTGTAACTGACCAACTCTGTTAAGGGGCAGGCACGTGGACGCTGCTTAACTGTATATATTGAGCTGTCCGGAGCAATAAAGGGAGAACAACTTGTAGCCATATCAGTGGGATTTGTCATTGTCTTGACCGGTTCTCCGACGGGACCCTCTTCATCTGGCACCCGAACAGGCTTAAAATGGGGAATTGCTTAAATGTGGATTGCTTGAATACGGAAAGACTCCGAAGCATCAGACGTGAGCCGATTTGGGAGCTGGAGAGCCGGAGGCAGGAGAATTCCAGGTGTGACCAAAAGGGCACCAGAGACCAGAGTTTGAGCAGCCGATCAAGCCCCTGCCAAGGTAAGACCGCGATGGAAACGGACGCGGCAACTTGCCTCCTTGTTGATATACTCTCTAAGAGAGGAGAAAAAGGAGCGAGATGTATTGGCCCTGATCCAATGGGCTCGGAAGCGGGAGAAAATGAAGGACCCGTCGTTAATCTTTAGCTCAACTGAATGGCGTGAAGTAGGGAACCTATTGTGGGACTTGTAGTTTAGAGGGAGGAAAAGAAGGAAAAGAAGCGAAAGGACTAGGAACTGTTTGGAAAACCGCTAGAAATCACGCAAGCAGAAAATAAAGTTGCCTCGGCAGTGATCGAAGCGTTGGGGGGAGAGCAGGAAAGGAAAAAGGCAAAGGAAGAAAACCCCTGCTCGTCCCGACTGGTGACATTTTTTCGGCTAGGACAGACATGCCCCATGAAGGGTACAGCGGCCCCGGTGTGCTCCTCTCTGAAAGACTTGTTACAGAAGCGCTTGGAACTGAGCGAAACCCGGAAGCGGCGCTGCCGCTGGACTCCAGAGGCGCGGCCCAGCAGAAAGAGGAGGCACAGGGCGGAGCCGACTGTCGCCCGGAAATTAACCCGTTGATACCCTCTTCCGACAAGGATTCTGAATCAGAACTGAGTCCTCACAAATCTGTCAGAGGTAATGATCAAGTTATGCAGCGAATGGAGAGGCCTCGGACCAAGAAAGAGGAAGATCGAGATGAACCTCTGAAAGAGATCTTGAACAAGCTTGCTGAATTGTCAATTAGACAGCAAGAAATGAAAGAAACCCTTAAACCAGTCTCATTGTCACTTTGGAGACAACCAGAAACCATATCTAAGGTCCTGCGAGAGATTCAACCATTATCCCATATAGTACCACCGGTTGAACCCTCAGCTCCCCCACTACCATCAGCTCCCTCATTTAAGCCTGACTTTCAGACTCGAACCATAAAGGATCCTTTGCAACAGCGATGGAGCGGTTTCATCAGAGACGCTATAATAGAGGGAGATTGGGAAGCAGCCAGTTCGATTGCATGTCCCGTTACTATTAATAACGGACAAGCGACCTGGGAACCGCATGATTGGAAGATCTTACAGCAAGCGAAACGGACTGTCACCACACATGGCATCCGATCAGAAGCTGCACGAAGTATTATACAATTCATTTTTACAGCAGACGTATTGTGCCCAAATGACTGCACTAATATTGCTTTGTTATTATTAAGCCCGTCACAATATTTACTGTGGGAGAGAGAATGGAAAAGATTGGCTCTGGAAGAGGCCAACAAACACCATGAAATTAACGATCCTTTATATGGGTTACAAGCAGATATGTTGACTGGTAGTGGAAATTATACCACCACTGCAACCCAACTGACGTATCTGACAATCATATATCAAGTTTCTCAGACTCTGGCTCATCGAGTGCTGTTATCAGTCCCAGAAAAGAAAAAATCACCCCCGTATGCAATGGTACAACAAGGGATGACCGAGCCTTTTAATCAATTTGTTGATCGATTGTCTGCTGCCATAAAGGACGCTACCGAGTTAACTGAGCCGCTGCAAGAACACTTGTTCTGCACACTTGCTTTTGAAAATTCCAATTCACGTACTAAAGCCATTTTGGCCACCTTACCACAGGGCGCGGGAGTGGATGAAATGTTATTACGAGCATCACGAGCAGAACAAAGCAGCCAAGCTGCAGCCTTTACCGTGGCCATGCAAGGTGCCATTGAAAGGCAAGGACATGTGATCGCAACCGCTTTATCCAGAAGGAAAAACAGCTGGTCTGGTAATCCAAAGAAAAAAGGCAGCCAATGGGCCAGCAGCAGGACCGTGCTTTCGCTGCAGAGAATCCGGACATTGGAGAAGAACATACCAAAAGACTGTATGGTGTCACATATGTAATAGTGACACCCATGCTACCGTGGCATGCTGAAAGTCGGAAAACTACAAGCGCAGTGCGCAGGGGCCACGCGCCAAGACACAAATCAGTGCCCAACCTCAACCGAAGCCACAGACGGTTTCCTACAACGAAACAAACCCGCTACCTGGGGAAGCCTCGGCGTGGATGTGGCAACCGCAGTAGAAGTTACACTGCAAGACAAACAAGTAGCGTTGATCCCGACAACTGCATTTGGCCCATTATTTTCAACTGACTCTTTTGTTGGAGGACTACTGCTGGGACGGTCATCTAGCAGCAAACAAGGAGTTGTAGTATTACCGGGAGTTATTGATGCCGACTATACAGGTCTAATAAAGATTATGGCTTATGCATTACAACCACCTGTCACCATTCCAAAAGGAAGCAAGATTGCCCAGATCGTTGCCCTTGAAGCAGCCCATCCACATCAGCCACATCCAAAAGAGGGACAAAAGCAAAGAGGAGATGAAGGCTTTGGGTCATCGGGATTTGATGTCTTCTTGACACTAGACATGAATTCCCAGCCACAAAGAAGAGTCACCCTACAACGGGGGGAAAGTCAAGTTCAGTTAAGACCAATGCTTGACACCGGAGCGGATGTCACCATCATTAATCAAACATACTGGCCACCCACGTGGCCCCTGCAGGCTCCCATGACACAAATTGTGGGAGTGGGAGGAATGAAAGCTCCTCAATCCAGTAGAGACCCTGTGACTATAGTTTTTGAAGATGGACAACAAATAGTCTTTCGGCCATATGTCCTGCAGTTACCTTCAACTCTTCAAGGCCTGACAGGTAGAGACTTGCTGTCTCAACTCGGAATGGTATTAACCACTGATCAGCATTTATCATGACGGCCACTGCCGAGCAGCCGCCCATACAAAAGATTACCTGGGTGACCGATACACCCGTATGGGTGGAGCAGTGGCCCATGACTAAAGACAAGCTGCGAATAGCAGAACAAACAAAAGCACTTGAACAAGTAACTGCTAAATTACAAACAGGATGGAGTGCACGCCGTCTTGAGAATCGCCCCCTGTCATTGCTTATCATCAATACAGATTCCAACCCTCTTGCCATTGTGCTTCAATGGCAAAAGAAAAAGGGGGAAGAATCCCCTGGAGAGTCAGCAAGAATAACAGAATGGGTATTCTTACCAGTGCAACCTAAATTTCGCCTAATGAAAAGAACAGAAGCCATCGCCGCGTTGATCCGAAAGGGCCGATCTCAAATAACGGAAATAGATGGGTTGGAGACTGCAGACATTATTATTCCCGTTAGAAATGAAGACTTGGAGTGGCAACTGCGGCACTCCATCGAAATCCAGGAAGCATTGCTGGGCTACTCTGGTCTGGTTCACAACAAGCATCCTAAGGGCCCACTATGGCAAGTAATTGAGCAACACAAATGGCTAGAAAAACCCCTGTGCTGCAAGCAACCAGTGGATGGAAGGACGGTCTTCCAAGACGCAGGGCGGAAGACGAGAAGCGCAGCAGGTGTATGGCAACAACAGGGAGCGTGGAAGCAACATACAATCCAGGGTGACGTTGCAGATAGCTTACAAGTACTCGAACTGAAAGCTGTATGTTGGGCTTTCCAGAATTGGAGCAAAGAGCCTCTCAATGTGGTTTCTGATTCCTTATATGTTGTTAGGGCTGATGGTAATAACCAGCAGAGTGAGCTTTCTTTAGGTAAAAACAAGGGGGGGAAACCAGCTGCCTTTTGCTTTGTTAGAAGCGTGTGATTAAGGACCAAAATAGATAGGGAGACTCCCTTGTATTCTTCCTTCAGCCCTGGCCAAGCTGTGAGAAGAATTCAACGGAGCAAACAACACCAGATGTTCCCGCATTCAGCATTATGTGAGGTTGTTTATTTAATAGTATAAATGCTGGACCCTCTTGCAGCAACTTCAGAAACCTCACCTACGGGTGGACGCACTGCGTAGGACTTCCCAATTGTCGGGAGGGTTCTCAAGGAACCTCGCTGCAACAGGGACTCCCCAGCGACTGTGGGTCTGGGTGATTTAGAGTGATGGGTGTGAGAACTTTGACAGGATGAATTAAGAGTTTAGTTAAGGCATTTTTGGTTATTGCAGTTTTAATTGTTATAGGCTTAGTTATGTTTAGTTGTTTGATGAGTGTAATCAAGAAAATGATAAGCAAGCTAGCGGACGAAGCGTGGATTGTCCAAAAAGAAAAAGGGGGATATGTAGGGGAATTTCTTGTGGAACAGAGGTGCGATGTCCCTTTAAAGGTGTGGACAACCCAGCTTAGGCCTAAACAAAGGCTCTGTCCTTGAAGCTGCCTTGGAACACAGGGAGGAGGAGGTTTTATCTGTTTTGCAAGAGCTTTGCGAGATACTTGGCTGGAGGTGCTGGCCCCCGGGGGAGAAGGGGGGGGCGAGAGCCGCTTGCATAGTTGAATGACACTACCCAATAAAACACTGGAGCGTGTAAACCTGTAACTGACCAACTCTGTTAAGGGACAGGCGCGTGGATGCTGCTGAACTGTATATATTGAGCTGTCCGGAGCAATAAAGGGAGAACTACTTGTAGCCATATCAGTGGGATTTGTCGTTGTCTTGACCAGCTCTCTGACGGGACCCTCTTCATAAAGGGACTGACCTTACATTTGCGTGATGGTCAATATCAATTTTGAATAAAGAATTATATTAGTCCCCGAACAATTGTAGCAGGAAAAGTAAAAATGCCTCCTGTGCAAATTCCTGCTGCAATCAAATTAGTGACAATGAAACAATACAGGATTCCAGGAGGGCATGAAGAGATCTCACAGACAAAGATTTATTGGATGCAGGAGTTTTAAAATCAACTATCACCGCTTGGAATAATCCGGTCTAGCCCGTTAAAAAGCACGATGAGTCATGGAGAATGACTGTAGATTTCAGAGAATTAAATAAGCACATCCCGCCTCTTATGGTGGCAATTTGGGGGTTGGACTAGATGATCTTTAAGGTCCCTTCCAACCTTTAACATTCTGTGATTCTGTGAATACCAGATACTGTTATTTTAATAGAAAGGGTTCAGAAGCATTCTGTAACTTGGTATGATGTAATTGATTTAGTTAATGTGTTTTTCAATATTTCAATTGCAGAGGATTATTCGGATCAATTTCCTTTTACATGGCGGGGCAACAGTATACTTTTACTAGATTGCCTCAGGGATAGTTGCATAGTCCAACCATTTGTCATCGGACAGTAGCCAAACACCTGGATGAAATAAAGTTGCCCCCTCATATGCAAATAATTCATTGTATAGATGACATCCTGATTCAGGGGAGCAATGAGGAGGAAGTACAACAAATACTTGACTGGGCTGTGGATTATATGAAACAGAAAGGCTGGGAAATTAATCTTACTAAAATTCAAGTGAAATTTTCAGGAATTCAGTGGCACTGTGGGCATTGGGAAATATTCACAGAATCACAGAATCACAGAATTGTTGAGGCTGGAAATGACCTCTGAGATCATCAAGTCCAGCCTATGACTCAACACCACCACATCGGCCAGACCACAGCACTAAGTGCCACATCCAGCCTCTCCTTAAACACCTCCAGGGACGATGACTCCACCACTTCCTTGGGCAGTGCATCCCAGTGCCTGAGCACCCTCTCCATGAGGAAGGGCTTCCTGAGATTCAACCCAAACCTCCCCTGAGGCAGTTTCAGGCCATGCCCTCTCGTTCTGTCACTAGTTGCCCGGGGGAAGAGCCCGACCCCCACCTGACTGCACCCTCCCTTCAGGCAGTTGTAGAGAGGGATAAGGTCCCCCTGAGTCTCCTCTTCTCCAGGCTAAACACCCCCAGCTCCCTCAGCCTCTCCTCATAGGACTTTCCCTCCAGTCCCTTCCCCAGCCTCGTTGCTCTCCTCTGGACCTGCTCCAGCACCTCAGTGTCTTTCTTGCAGTGAGGGGCCCAGACCTGCACACAGGACTCGAGGTGAGGCCTCCCCAGTGCTGAGCACAGGGACAGAATCACATCCCTGCTCCTGCTGGCCACACTGTTCCTGATACAAGCCAGGATGCCATTGGCCTTCCGGGTCACCTGAGCACACTGCTGGCTCCTGTTCAGCCGGTTGTCACCCAGCACTCCCAGGTCCCTCTCTGTCAGGCTGCTCTCCAACCACTCCTCCCCCAGTTGGTAGCGCTGCAGGGGGTTACTATGGCCAAAGTGTAGGACCCTGCCTGGGCCTAGGCCTTCCTAGGCCTCTTTGTTTTTAAGGGCTGATTCCCAGGATTCTTCGAACCAGCGTCCTGAATAGTCCAATAGTCAGCCCTCCGGAAGTCCAAGGCAAAGGTTTTGCTGGCGACCCTCCCAACTTCACCACATATTGAAAATTCTATCATATCGTGATTGCTGTGGCCAAGGTGACCTCCAACCACCGCATTTTCCACCAGCCCTTCCCTTTTCGTAAACAGTAGGTCTAGCAGGGCACTACCCCTGGTAGGCTCACTGACCAGCTACAACAGGAAGCTGTCATCCATACATTCCAGAAACGTCCTGGACTGCCCTCTCTCTGCTGTGCTGTACTTCCAGCAGACATCTGGTAAATTGAAGTCCCCCATGAGGATCAGGGCTAGTGAAAGCGAGACATCTCCAAGTTGTTGAAAGAATGCCTCGTCAGTGTCTTTAACCTGATCAGGTGGTCTGTAGCAGACTCCCACT
This sequence comes from Trogon surrucura, assembly GCA_020746105.1. Lineage (NCBI taxonomy): Eukaryota > Metazoa > Chordata > Aves > Trogoniformes > Trogonidae > Trogon > Trogon surrucura. The sequence goes on from JAJGST010000022.1 coordinate 920,572, forward strand.
AGGATAGCAGCCACATTGGCCTTCCCCTTTTATCCTTACCCATAAACACTCCACCTTGGTGTGCCTGACATTGAATTCTAGGCAGTCAAAGCACTCCTTAACATGTAACGCTACCCCACCACCTCTCTTTCCTTGCCTATCCCTTCTAAAGAGCCCGTAGCCATTCATTGTGGCACTCCAACTATGCGAATCATCCCACCACGTTTCTGTGATGGCAATTACATCATGGTTTCCCTGGTGTACAATAGATTCTAATTCCTCCTGTTTGTTGCCCATGCTTCGGGCATTGGCATATATGCACTTGAGCTGTGGTACAGACACCGCCTTCAACACACAGAATCACAGAACCACAGAATGTTAGGGATTGGAAGGGGCCTTGAAAGATCATCAAGTCCAATCCCCCTGCCAGAGCAGGAACGCCAAGATTATGCTACATAGGAACGTGTCCAGGCAGGTCTTGAATGTCTCCAGAGAAGGAGACTCCACAACCTCTCTGGGCAGCCTGTTCCAGTGTTCCGTCACCCTCACTGAGAAGAAGTTTCTTCTTGAGTTTAAGCGGAACCTCTTATGTTCCAGTTTCAGCCCATTACCCCTTGTCCTATCCCAACTTATACTGGAACCTGGGGTTGTTCCTACCCAGATGCAAGACTCTACACTCACCCTTGTTATATTTCATTAAATTTTTCTCCGCCCAACTCTCCTGCCTGTCCAGGTCTCGCTGAATGGCAGCACAGCCTTCTGGCGTGTCAGCCACTCCTCTCAGCTTGGTGTCATCAGCAAACTTGCTGATAGTACTCTCTAGTCCCTCATCCAAGTCATCGATGAATATATTGAATAATACTGGTCCCAGTACCGAGCCTTGAGGGACTCCACTGGATACAGGCCTCCAACCAGACTCCGCCCCATTGACCACGACTCTTTGGCTTCTTCCCCTTAGCCAGTTCACAGTCCACCTCACTACCCGAGAGTCTAGACCACACTTCCTCAGTTTAGCAGCAAGGATGCTGTGGGAGACTGTGTCAAATGCTTTACTGAAGTCAAGGTAGACCACATCCACTGCTCTGCCATCATCTATCCACCTCGTTATATCCTCATAAACAGCTATGAGGTTAATCAAGCACAACTTCCCTTTGGTGAAGCCATGTTGACTGTCTCTAATGACCCTCTTATCCTTGATATGCCTTGAGATGGCACCAAGGATAAGTCGTTCCATCACTTTCCCAGGGATGGAGGTGAGGTTGACTGGTCTATAGTTACCCGGGTCCTCCTTATTGCCCTTTCTGAAGACTGGAGTGACATTTGCTTTCCTCCAGTCCTCAGGCACCTCTCCCGTCTCCCAAGACTTGGCAAAGATGATGGAGAGTGGTCTAGCAATGACATCAGCCAGCTCCCTCAGCACCCGTGGATGCATCCCATCTGGACCCATGGATTTATGGATGTCCAGATTGCTTAATTGGTCCCTAACCCAGCCCTCATCGACTAAAGCAAACTCCTCCACTGCCCTGACTTCCTCTGGGGCCTCAGGGGAATGGGGCTCCTCAGGACAGCCTCTGGCAGAGTAGACAGAGACAAAGAAGGCATTCAGTAACTCTGCCTTCTCTGTATCTTCTGTCACCAAGGCACCCACCTCATTCATCAGTGGGCCTACATTGCCTCTGGTGGTAGTTTTATCTGCCACGTATTTGAAAAAGCTCTTCCTGTTGTCCTTGACCCCTCTCGCCAGGTTCAATTCTAGGGAGGCCTTTGCTTTCCTAGTTGCCTCCCTACATCCTCGGACAACAGCCTTATATTCTTCCCAAGTGGCCTTATATGTCACCCTGAGTCCTATCCGTCGCAGTCCAGGGTTTGTCACATATGACACCATTATGACATATGACACATATGACACCATTATCCACGTCAAGTGGGACGTCAGACTGAAGGCCATCCTTGGGTTCATATTACCCAGAGCCTGACAGAAAGTTTTGAATTTTACAGTGCTACAAAATAAAAATGAGGTGTAGAGATTTATTGGACTGTTTGGCTTTTGGAGACAACACATTCTGCATCTTGGTCAAATCTTAACTCCATTATGTAAAATAACAAGGAAAAAATATGAGTTTGAATAGGGAAACAAGCAGTAGGCTGCCTTTGAATTAGAAAAAGAGGCTGTTCAAAGGGCTTTAGATTTACAGCCTACGCAAAAAAAAAGGAGAAGTGGAGTTAAATGTATCGATAAATGGATCATATGCCACTAAGAGCCTCTGGCAAAGACAGGGCAAGAAAAAGGTTCCTTTTGGATTTTGGGGAAGAAAATTGCCAGAGGCAGGAAACAATTATACACCTTTTGAGAAACAGTTACTAGCATGTTGTGGGTCATTGGCAGAAACAGAACAACTTATAACAGGACATGAGGTGGGTCTTCGTCCAGAACTTCCTATTATGCAATGGATTACAAGTTCTCTGAAAACCCATTGAATTGGGCACACTCAGGAATCGAGTATTATAAAGTAGAAGTGATATATTCAAGACAGGGCCAAAGTAGGAGTTGGCCAGGTAGCTACCCTCCATGAGCAAGTAGTTGCTACCCACACAAGTGAACACGAAATAAACCCTGATTTTACAATTGAACAAGAACCTGGACAGGCTGGGTCGATGGGCTGAGGCCAATGGTATGAAGTTCAATAAGACCAAGTACAGGATCCCACACTGTGGCCACATTAACCCCCTGCAGCGCTACCGACTGGGGGAGGAGTGGCTGGGGAGCAGCCTGACAGAGAGGGACCTGGGAGTGCTGGGTGACAACTGGTTGAACAGGAGCCAGCAGTGTGCTCAGATGGCCCGGAAGGCCAATGGCATCCTGGCTTGTATCAGGAACAGTGTGGCCAGCAGGAGCAGGGATGTGATTCTGTCCCTGTGCTCAGCACTGGGGAAGCCTCACCTCGAGTCCTGTGTGCAGGTCTGGGCCCCTCACTGCAAGAAAGACACTAAGGTACTGGAGCAGGTCCAGAGGAGAGCAACGAGGCTGGGGAAGGGACTGGAGGGAAAGTCCTGTGAGGAGAGGCTGAGGGAGCTGGGGGTGTTTAGCCTGGAGAAGAGGAGACTCAGGGGGACCTTATCCCTCTCTACAACTGCCTGAAGGGAGGGTGCAGTCAGGTGGGGGTCGGGCTCTTCCCCCGGGCAACTAGTGACAGAACAAGAGGGCATGGCCTGAAACTGCCTCAGGGGAGGTTTGGGTTGAATCTCAGGAAGCCCTTCCTCATGGAGAGGGTGCTCAGGCACTGGGATGCACTGCCCAAGGAAGTGGTGGAGTCATCGTCCCTGGAGGTGTTTAAGGAGAGGCTGGATGTGGCACTTAGTACTGTGGTCTGGCCGTTGCAATGCTGTTGAGTCATAGGCTGGACTTGATGATCTCAGAGGTCATTTCCAGCCTCAACAATTCTGTGATTCTGTGAAGAATTCCCTGTGCCATGGGGGAAAACCTTAGATCAATTAATACCTCTTGAAAAGGAACATGTTTGATTTACTGATGGATCAGCTAGATACATGGGGAAAAGAGGTTTTGGAAAGCGGTAGTTTACCATCCTCATTCAGAGAAATTTTTAGAGACAACAGAGGAAGGGAAAAGCAGCCAATATGCCAAATTATACTCAGCTTATATGGCTTTGAAACAAGGACATTTAGGAGAATGCCATTTATATACTGATTCTTGGTCAGTAGCTAATGGACTAGCTACTTGGTTGTCAACATGGGCAGCCAAAGATTGGAAAATATATTCCAAGGAAGTCTGAGGAAAGGAACTGTGGAAAGATATTTGGGCAATGGTACAAAGGACTAAAGTGACTGTATTTCATATCGATGCTCGTAGTGACAAGGACATTTTAGAATGACTTTATAACTCTTTTGCAGACAACCAGGCAAAGATTTCCCAAGCCAGATTGGAATTCCCTCAGAATGAAGAGCATGAAGGCTTGATGAAATGGGTGCATCAAAACTGTGGGCATCTTGGAGGAAAAGCCACCTACTCAAGAGTGTGACATAGCAATGTCACTTGATATGATCAGAACTATAATTGCCAAATGGTCTGTGTGCCAACATAACTGCCAACGCCCAGTGCCAAATATTGTGAAAGAACAATTGGGAAGAAGAAAATTACCAGGACAAATTTGGCAAATGAATTACATTGGACCTTTACCCCAGGAACAAGGATGTAGATACGTTTGTACTGCTGTAGATACATATTCTGGATATTTGATTGCCCATCCTTGTTAGAAGGCAACTGACCATAGGACAATTTGTACTATATATCTCATAATTTTATACTATGGAATTCCATTGTAGATTCAAACCGACAATGGGTCTTATTTTTGTAACAAATTTGTGCAACAATATGCTGAACAGCAAAATATTCAGTGGATTTTTCATATACCATACTATCCACAAGGTGCAGGATTGATTGAATGGATGAATGGGCTATTGAAGGAGCATTTGAGAAAACTGGGAGATGGGAACTTGTCCTGGTGGAGAACCCATGTCATAGATGCACTACATATTCTTAACGACAGGCCCATCGGGGAAATGGAGACCCCCTTGATGCGCATGACCACACCCAATTTGCAGATACTGCCCTTAACAGTGAGTGAGACTTTGACATACTGGGAAATTGCCCCAGGTGCGATGGCCCCCAACCCGGCCACTCCAGATGCTGCTGGGCTAGATTTCAATGCATTGGAATTGATTAGAATAAATTCAAAGCAGATGAAAATTATCAACACCAGAATAGGAATTCGGATTCCTTCAGGACACTTTGATTTGATAACTGCTCGCTTGAACCCAGCCCTGAAGGGTGTTCATGTCCTGGGAGGAGTGACTGATGCAGATTATCAGGGAGAAATTAAAGTAATTCTGTTAAACAATGGTGAAAAAAGACTTATTGTTCAGTCCCATAACCAAATAGAACAATTATTGATATTGCCAGTTTTGTAAACAACCCTGAAAAAAAGGGGATCCACCTCAATTCACCATCATTCATGGAGATAAAGGGTTTGGATCCACCAGTTTTAATGGAGCTAAAATATGTGTCCAAAGGCTAAATGGCCCTCCTGAACCTGTGGAAGTAATAGCTACGGGGAAAGATAATACTATTTTAATCATGAAACCTGGACAAGAAAAATGGGAATATGTCCCTGCAACTAAGTGTTACTTGCAAGAATAACTAGATGGTGTAGAATTTTGTTTTTCCAGATCCTGCATGACTAAATGTACCTGTTTACTGCCACGATGCATTTGTGAAGGATGTTGCCTCCATGATTGGCTATGAAGACTGATGTCAACACTGACTGACTTCCACAGACAAAAGGAGGACGCCATCACCATGAAACTATTATTGATATTGCTAA